>OY997594.1:27757682-28130755 GCA_963921825.1 Erodium maritimum
TGGGCCTTGGTCGGGCGACTCGGGTCTGGACTCGGGTTCAGGCTTGGACCGGGTCTGGAATCGGGTTTGGGTCAGATCCGGGTCGAACTCGGGTCGGATCCGGGTCAGACCAGCTTTAAAGAATTACTTAATTTAAAATCAGACTAATTAACTAGTTAATTAATTTAATTGGGAGATTTAAAGGATTAAAGAAGAAGGAGTCATAGGACTTAATAAATAAAATTAGAGGACTGTTACGGACTGGACCAGGACTGATTACCGTCCCTTTTTGTTAAAACCAGGCTTTGACCTCGATCGTCGAGAAGACAGGAGTTAAACCCAGACTTGGACTTCGTCTGAGAAGACTGGAGTTAGGCCCGGATGTCAGCAGCTAGGAGACGTAGTTGTTGCGATCATCTTGATGTAGGGAAAGTAGCGGATACCGCTTTAATTACGAAAAGTTACTAGTGTGCATGATTAGGAGAATAATAATAACCGGAAAGGTCCTAGTTGGCATATAGGATGTGATTCACTAGAATACTCGCTTTAAATTACTAAATACCGGACGAGTCTTAGTAACATGTAGGATGTGATTCACTAGATTAACTGCTTTCAATACTTGGGAAATTGTCGTGCTGGTAGATGGGCCATGTCGAGCCCTAGGATTGCGTGTTGTGTGTTATAATCGTTGTGTGAGAGTCTAAATAAGATTATACTCAGTGTTGCATGATGAAATATGTGTGTGGGCAAGTGTGCCATGTTTGATGATGTGAACCCTTGGTTGTGATATGACCGGGTGAGTGATAGACCGGTTGTGTGCTATGTTGAGATGGTCTGGTTGGTATACCGAGACCGATCTTGGCTTTGTGCTGCGTGTTATATCCTCATTGTGTGTTCTAAAAAAAGACGTAACTGAAGTGGTACTTACACCGAGGGATAGTTCCGGTGTAGTGTATCGAGGCCAAGGATGGCGTGACTGATACCCGAGTCTCTTTGACGGGAAGGCGTACGACCGAGGTGTGTGCCGGTCCAGTATGCGTGAGGCCCTGAGTCTACGTGATAGGAAGACGTCCGGCTGAGAGATTTCCGGTCTGGGATGTTACCTGAGTCTACGTGACGGGAAAATGTCGGGACCGAGGCTTCGTGATCCGGTACGATATAAATGGAACGGGCTGTGATAGCCGGAGACGTTGGAATTGGTTATACTACGTTTAGGGTGGGTCTGTTGTGTGTGTTGTGCGTGCTGTTTGGCTTTGTGCGTTGTCTGATGTGTGTGTCGTGCGTACTATTTGGCTTTGTGCGTTGACTGTTGTGTGTGTCATGTGTGCTGTCTGGCTTTGTGCTTTGGGTTAAGTGCGACTTTGGTCTTGTGAGAGTGTTTGGTGACTCGAGGTGCTGTTATACCTGATCCGTGTTGCCGCGCGAGTTCGCTCGTGTGATCAGTTGTGAGATAGTCGTGGGCGTTAGGGGATGAGTGTCAAGAACTAGTTGCGAAAAGTGGTGGGTTCGGTTCATTGTGAGTTGTTTTGCGGGTTGTGCCTGAGTGAAGGGGATGAGTAATTGTTTATTTTGACTTTTAATAGTTGTGCTTTACTAGTATGCCCTAATTGGACGGTTACCTGTGGTGATGAACTGTGGTTCAGAACCTTAACTACTTTTTCTATTGAGCGTAAGCTCACCCTCTTACTTGTTATGTTTCAGGTGCTGAGCGGTTTTTGTACTAGCAGGATTCTCGGAGCTTGGGAGCTGGCGAGGGTTAGCTAGTGTCTAGCGACGTACTGAAAAGGCGGTGGGGCTCGACGGAGGAGGCGGAGGGACTCGACGGTGGCGGAGGTGGGTAACGGAGGGTGACATGCTCGGAAAGGTGGGGGGTGACGCGGGTGGCGGGCCTCGGGCCGCGGGGGCGACGAGTGCTCAGACGGAGGTCTGGACGACGACGATGGTGGTCGAGGCAAAGGACCTCTCTACGCCCGAAACGGTGGGCGAACAAGGACTTCGGACGACGCGATAGAGAATTAGGCTTGTAATTCTCGGCTTAATTTTCGGTTAATACAAGGAGCTCATCATTGTCCCGTGGATGTAAGCACATTGCCGAACCACGTAAAATATTGGGTCTCCTGTTTATTTTCTACACTTTAATTATTGTTCCTTATTATCCGCTCATTACTCATTCACAATTTTGTCGATTGGGTTTTGGGATTGGGGGTTGAAAAATCAAGAGATTGGTGTTCGTCAGAAGTTGAATCACGTCGGTTCATTTCTATGAATTCGTTGATTTTTCGGGATGAATCTTTTATTTAGTTTTGGATACTCGATTTACTAGGGTTCCTAGATGGTAGGGTTCATGCTAAATTACCCTTTTCCCTCATTCCACCAAATCAGCACTAGTTTTGAGTTTTCTTGCTCCTCTAGCTCAGATTTGTATTTTGCTTTTAGCCCTCTAGGTAGGCAATCAAAAGTGAGAGCTTTTACCAGTAAGCTACACACTACTATTGGTGAGTTTGTTTATTTTTTTTGTCACAATTGGTTATGTCAATTTGGCTAGTCGTGTGTGGCCTAGAAATGGGTTTGTGTCTTTTGATGAAGGGTTTGTAGAAAAGGGTTGTTTTCGTTTATTGGGTTAGAGCATCTACAACGTTGGTCGTGGAGCTGGCGGGGAGCTGCTGGCGGTGAGCAGTCGGCGGCGTGGAGCAGACGGGGAGCTGGCGGGGAGTTGCCTTTTCAGCGTTGGCGGGGAAAAGAGACATTGAGCTCGCCGCCAGCAAGTACCGCTGGCGTTGAGAGCCGTTGGGCCTCGTTGACTGCGTCGACCATTGGACCTCCACACGCTGGCGACACGTGGCAAGGCGCTGGCAGTTGCTGAATTAAATTTTCTCCCTTTATAAATAGCAAACCCCCATATTTTCAAACATGTCAACAAAATTCTCTCAACCTACTACTCTATTCTTTCTCCACGTTTCATATTTTTTTGTTTTGCAATGGAATTTGATCTCAATGACTGGGGGGATATGGTCACCGAGTTGGGCGGCAACATGTTTGAAACGCCAACTCAACAATTCTTCCCTTCGAGCCAAGTATTCGGAGCGCAACCGAACAATCTACAATGGTTATCGAATCCGGCGCCGGAGGTTCTAGCAAACAACCAAAAAACCGACGCAAAGACTGTGGACCGTCGATGAGGATGAGCATCTTGTTCGCTCTTGGATGCACCATTCCTTCGATTCAGTTCATGTGAATGGGAAGTATAACATCGAGTATCGTGGGGCCATCGTCGAAGAAGTCGCTGATATGCGTGGACCGGATGATCCTAAGAGGAGCTTGAAGCACTATAAGGACCACTGGGGCTAAGCGAATCCTAAAGTGGAGAAGTTCCAGGGGTACCATTGTCACGCCCCAAATCCGGTTTTGGCCGGACTCGAAACGCGACTTGAGTTGACAATTAAATAATAACAAAAGAATAAATAAAACCGATTAAATACTCAAAAGGTTCTGATATAATACTCGAATAACATGTTTCAAAATCATAATTAAGAGTCGAGGCTCCATAAAGAATACGTAAAACATGGGGTTCACTACAGTGATCAAAAAGACGTCTCTAAGACCATAATGCTCAGACTCTCCAGAAGCTCCCGAGCCTCGAGTCCACTACTCATCAAGCACACCTATATAAACAGTCAATAAAACAAATAGGGGTGAGCTTACGCTCAGTAGGGAAAATAGATAACAAGGACGGTCTTTAAGTTTGACAAATAGAAATTCACAATTTCGTTCGGGTCTCAATGATACGGAGAACTAAGAAGATGTAGAAATAAGGGAATAAAACGGGTATTTAACGCTTTCAAAGAGCCAGTAACAATCATCGAAAATAAGGTAAACAATGCATTTATTAACAATCAATAGAAGATAGAGCGTTTAAGTAATGTCGTGGGACATGAAGTCACCACCATCCGATCCACAATACTCTTTGTATCATATCGGATCCCATACTCCGATCCACAAGATTTCTCGTGTCATATTATATTTTCCCTCGGTCCAGAGGAGGCACATACATCGGGCTACCGGTAACAATCCCTGAGGGACTCTTATCGTCGGGATTCTCGGAAATGCCCCCAAAGGACCATAGATCATCGGGAACCGAAGTAATGCTCCCGCAGGACGCATACACTCGGGTGAATCTCAAGTAACCATTACCCGCAGGGTCAACCATCCAATTGCCCCGCAGGGTCAACCAATCAATGCCCCGCAGGGTCCACCAATCAATATCCCGCAGGATCAACCAACCATTGCCCCGCATGGTCCTCCAATCAATATCCCGTAGGATTAACCAACCAACGCCCCGCAGGGTCCTCCAATCAATATCCCGCAGGATTAACCAACCAATGCCCCGCAGGGTCCTCCAATCAATATCCCGCAGGATTAACCAACCATTGCCCCGCAGGGTCCACAACAAATATCCCACAGGATCTATCAAACAATGCCCCGCAGGGTCCACAACCAATATCCCGCAGGATCAATCAACCAATTCCCCGCAGGGTCCACAACCAGTATCCCGCAGGATCTATCAAACAATGCCCCGCAGGATCCACAACCAATATCCCGCAGGATCAATCTGTTAGTCTTAGTGCCCGTAGTTCAATCCTAAATGTCCAAATGTATATATCATCGTTAGCAATAAGATTAAAGCGGCTTTATATTACTTATGTGTTGGAGTAATATATCGATGTGTGCTCTGATCTATGCCCACAATGCGAATAGAACCATAGATCGAGATAGATCACACTCGAGGGGTCCCTAGTCAACAAAGCTTCACTAGAAGCGACTAGTATGAAAGATGGCTCTTTATCGCTTACATTCTGTTAGTCATTGGAATGGGATTCCGGAGTCTGATCATAGATATCATGTGGGACATGATATTGGACGACCCGACTTGAATATGTGCCATAGATCAAGTCATGAACATATTTATTGTCGTAGCTTGTCATGTATCCTTAGACCAAGGAGTCTTTGTGATCGCTATGTAGTCAACAACTGAGTTTGACCTGAGCCTAACGTTGTCCATAACAAGGCTTCCATAACGACCAGGATTGGCTTGGGGACGGGCTACATGAGTGACACGAAAGACGGATAAGGGATTTATCCCTCATATTGAGGTATGAGAAAGATATCGGTTCTCGGCCGTTTGATCGAGAGTGACTGAAAGAATAGCATGGCCATGCACATGATACTGGGTATCATATATGCAGTCATCTCACATATCAAGGAACAGTGATTGAGAATAATAAGGATGACGGCTCTATGCCTTATCTCAATCAGAATATCGAAGATAAAAGGATAATGACAGGGACGACGGAAAGGTTAGAATCGACAAGGTCGATTCGTTATGCAGTGTCAGGCAATACTAAAGTCTCGTTAGTTGCCACTTAAATAGGATCAAGTAAAATGGGATTTTACGTTGATCTATTGACATGCAAAAGCCTAAGGGTCACACCGGAGGATGAAACTCATTGACACATTTATGGAGAATGGCCAAAGGAGAGTCGTCTCGGGACATGACCAAAACTGAGTTTTGGGTCATGTGCCCGTAAGTGAATAGGAATTCACGGATTGAGACAAGGCTTGGATTCTTAGGATTGATCGCGTTGGATAATGTTGGATATTTCCGGTATGGAAGGCTTGGAGGCGATGAGCGAATCACGGGACCTTGTTGGAAATGGCCACGGGCCATGTTCCAAGAGGCCCATGAAAGGCCCATGCAACCAAGGCTCATGGAACTAATTAATCAAGTCTTGATTAATTAGTACTAAGTAAGCAAAACAAGGATTAAGGTGTTGGTGATTCACCACCTAACCCAATCTTGTCTTGCCATACTTTGTCCTATTTACACCTTACTTGTCACCATGCTTGTCCCATGTATTTAGTTGGACAAGTATGGGTTTTGTTATGTTTAAATCATCTTTCCAACATAACAAACTCAAGACAAGAATAGGAAACACAACTTCTCTCCCCCTATCCTTGAAATTTCGGGTTTGGCAACCTCCCACCTCCATTTTTGTGTTCTTGAGTCCTAAAAGAAAAGAACTACGTGGCTTTGATTCCCATGTGGATACGTAGGCGTCTTGGAGACTCAAGCCAATCATTCGTTAATCGGTGTTCTTGTTTTGGTATGAAATATTGCTGAATTTTTCTCTTGTGAATCCATTCTTTGTAGTTGTTTCATGGTTTAATCGTCTCTTGGTTTTCATTGATTTTACGCTGCGAGTTGGTTCATCTCCAACCCTACCTCGAGGCCCAACAGTGGTATCAGAGTCGTGCTACCTTCGGGATTCACAAGACGGTGTTCAAAGTTTCAGTTTTGCTTGAAATTTTCGTTTTTGGCATGGTGTTTTGCTAGATTGTTTGATAACATGTTTTAAATTATTGTTTATGGATTTAATGCAGGCAAAATGAATTTTTAAAAATTATTTCAAATCTGGACATTTTGAAAAAAAATTGATTCTTTGGGTCTCGGGAGCGGGACTCTCGGGGAGCCGAAACCGGGACCGAACGGGGCTCTGTTGGACGGAGCTAGGCCAAGCATGACCATTGGATGGTTGATATGCCAAGGCTAAACCGTTTTGTTAGTTATGAAGAGTTTGGAACTTTCATGACGAACTCGAAGATCAAATGTTCAAAAGTTTCATTTTTGAACGGTTTCGATAAACCGAGCATCAAAAAAATTTCGAAACTTGGCTACTAAATAAAAACGGAAAATCACATGATGTTTGATAACATGCTTGTTTGATAACACGATGTGTGATGTGATGTTGGCATGGTGTACATAATAGCCCCGAGCTCGATTTATTTATTTATCGCTTTTCACGGCATGCGAGCCGTTAGAGTTAGCGTGTAATTATTCTTTCAAGGTGTGGTCGTCGAACCACTTATTTGTAATATTTATTTATTCCCGACCTTTGAGTCGTGTATTCAATTGTAATCTTTTGCTCGAGACGAAGAAAGGGCGAAAAGGTCATTTGGTGGCTTTTCGGGTGTTGACATCGGCTTGAAGTCGGTGGAGCTCAAGAAGCTAGTGGGAGTTAGTTTAGGGGGCTATTATGTGCACATTTATCGCTTCATGCTTGGTTTAGTTTATGCATGATTAATTGTATGTGTTTTAGAATTGCATACTTAACTTTATTTACCGAGTATATCACCTCACATGCAAAGATAAAATTGGAATTTTAGTCCTTGTGTGTGAGCCCTTAGAATCGTCATTACATTGGATGTAGTTGACGGGTTCGAAGGAAGAATTACATTGGATGTAATTTGAGGCATCATTTCATTTGGAATGTAGTTGATGTGCTCATCGCATCTAGGATGTGTCAAAGTTTTAAACACAACTAGACAAGTAAAAACAGGTCATGTCCGATACCTCCCAATTCGCAACACCTTACTACCTCCCCGTCCTATGGGTGTCGTGCGCCTTAGCATAGCATCCATGGGAAAGTGGGGTAGTGGGTTTGGACGACATATGTGAGTGTCGTGCCCTTAGCGGGGCACCTACATAGTGGCGGGTCATAGTTGAAAATTGGTGGACCCGACTACGATTCTCAGCTAGGGTTGAGGTAGGGTATCAAATAGGGTAAGCCGTGTACTTAAGTACATACCCTAGCCAAGAGTCACATTGGATGTAATTGGATGGGGTCCTACCTACATAGCTCGATTGAGTGGTGAGCCTTCGTTCAGCTTGATCGAGTGAATCAAGGATCTTGGTTTCAGATTCTAAAGGTTTAGAATCGATTGTTGGTGTTTAAGCTTGATCTTCATAAAATTTATTCAGTTTACTGATTGAATTTTATCTGTTGTAGATCAAATGGCAAATTCAGCGAACATTAATAGTTTGTCAATAAAACCCATTCTTGACAGGGTCAAGCTAAATGGGACAAACTATTTGGACTAGTACAGAATTTTGAGGATAGTCCTCAAGTTTGAACGCAAAGAATATGTCCTTGACAAGGCTGTCTCTAAGACCATATCAGAGTTACATGAAGTGTCATTAACTGCTGAGAAGAATATATCAGTGATATGGGATCCAAGGATATTCTGATGGTCAACAAGGGAATTGGAAGTGGCAAGGGCAGGGCCCATGCGCACTTGGCGGGAAGATGAGACACCTGAGAATGTCTTCTTCTACTGCCAACAACCTGGTCATTGGAACCGGGATTACAGGAAGTTAACGGCTGATCTGAAGAAGGGCAGTGGGACTGCGCCTTCATCAAATAGCCTGGATGATCTGAAGAAGGGCAGTAGGATTGCGCCTTCATCAGGAAACTTGGATGATCTAAGGAAGGGCGGTGGGACCGTGCCTTCATCCGGTATTAACTCTATAGCGCTACATCTCTCTACTTCCAAAGATTCATGGGTCTTAGATACCAGGACTGAATCTCACACATGCACTAATATATGGTGGTTGAAAGTAGGAGAGGTTTGGAAAGCACGAAGTGGACCTCAGAGTTGTGGCAACTACTATAGGATCTATGAGTCTTGCTTTGCCAAGTGGCCTTGTCTTAGTATTGTATAATGTATATTGTATACCTACTTTTAGTAGGAATATTATATCTGTATCCATGTTTGACAAGGAAGGATATAATGTTAATATTAGAAATGGAGTTTTCAATGTTCTATGCAATGATATGTTTTATACCAGTACTGACTTGGTTGGAGGATTGTACATATTAGATATGGGTAACAATGCCTCAAGTTCTATATATTACGTTAATACCAAGAGGTCTATATCCAACGATTTAAACCTAACTCTATCATGGCACTATCATTTGGGCCGCATAAACAAGAAACGCCTATCAGCATTTCAGATGTGCGGGCTTTCAGGTTCATTCGAACTCCATTCGATCGATAGGTGCAAGGTTTGTTTGATGGGCAAAATGACTAAAGTGCCCTTTATCGATCGCGATGAAAGGGCGGGTGAATTATTGGGGTTGATACACTCGAATGTGTGTAGACCAATAAGTTCACTTGCCAGGAGGGGTTTAGCTACTTTATCACATTTACTGATGATTACAGTAAATATGGTTATGTCTATTCGGTGAGACATAAGTCTGAAGCTTTTGATAAATTCAAAGAGTTTAAGACTAAAGTAGAAAACTAGCTCGACAAAGGTATTAAGGCACTTCAATTGGATCGAGGTGGAAAATACTTGACCACCGAGTTATTAGATCATCTAAAAGGGAATGGGATCCTTTTGGAATGGACTCCTCCTGGGACACTGTAGTTGAAAGGTGTAGCCAAATGGAGAAATCGGACATTGTTAGACAATGGTTCGTTCCATGATTAGTTGGACTGATCTCCCAATCTCTTTCTGGGGTTATGCTCTAGAGACGACCACATTCATAGTGAATCGGGCTTCGACGAATGGTGTGGAAGGGACACCATTTTAAAAATGGTACTGGATGATGCCCGCTTTGTCCTTCCTAAAGATTTGTGGTTGCGAGGCTTTTGTGAAACATTTGGTTTCGACTAAGCTCAAACCAAGATCTGAGATATGCACCTTCGTGTGGTATCCCAAAGCAACAAGGGGATACTACTTCTACAATCCCAGTGAGGACATGGTGTCCGTCGCTTGGGGTGGGGTCTTTATGGAAAAGGAGTTTTGTTTCCAAAGACGTCATTGGGAGGACTGTAAATCTCGAAGAAATTCAGGATGGTACATATCTGTCTAAACCAATTTACAACCCAATAGAAAGGAGCCAGAGATTGTCGTAGAGTAAGAACCAATTCATGTTACAATTCCGGAAGGTCCAAGGCGATTTAAAAGGATCAATCTTCCACCTCCAAGATATGGTATTCGGAGGTGACAATGAAGTCATGGTGGATCACGATGATCCAACCACCTCTCAGGAAGTCGTGGATGGGCCCTACTCTGAGTTATGGCTGGGAGCCATGAGGGAGGAAATGCAATCCATGTCGGACAACTGAGTCTGGGAACCGGTTGATCCCATCAATGGTGTGTGGACCATTGGATGCAAATGGATCTTCAAGGTGAAGATGGACATGGACGACAACCCTCTGACCTACAAAGCTCAACGGGTGGCGAAAGGTTATAGGCAGATCCAATGGATTGACTATAAGGAAACCTTCTCCCTAGTGGCTATGGTCAAAATCGATCCAAATTCTTCTTGAGATAACTGTGTATCATAATTACGAGATATGGCAAATGGATGTCAAAACCGCTTTCCTAAATGGAAATTTGACTGAGTACGTTTGTATGTCTCGGCCCAAAGGTTTTGACGATCCGAAGAATAAGGGAAAGATTTATAAGTTGTTGAAATCCATTTATGGATTAAATCGAACTTCTCGGAGTTGGATCCTTCGTTTTGATGAAGCTGTAATTGGATTTGGCTTAATCAAGAACGAGGATGAATCTTGCGTTTATAAGAAGGCTAGTGGGAACAAGATTACCTTTCTGGTTCTCATTGAAAACGACATCCCAACCTTGCACGAGACTAAAGCTTGGTTGAGGAAGTGTTTTTCAATAAAGGACTTAGGCGATGCTTCTTATATCTTAAGGATTAAGATATGTAGAGATCGCACCAAGAGGGTCTTGGATTTAAGTCAGGGAACCTATGTGAACAAGGCATTGAGTAGGTTCTTAATGCTCGATTCAAAGAAAAGACTCTTACCCACTAGTCATGACATTCATCTCAGCAAGACTAAGTGTCCTAAGACACCTGATGAGCTGAAAAGGATGATGAGAATCCTATGCGCCTGGGGGCAGGATCAATCATATATGCCATGACATGTATGAGACCGGACGTCTTCTAAACCTTATGTTGTACCAGTAGACATCAGTGTAACCCGGGGGAAAGATGATGCTGAACTAGTCGTCGAAGGATGAGTAGACGCTAGTTTTCCAAGACAAATCAAGATGACTTTAGAAGTCAGTCAGGATATGTGTTTATGTTGAATGGCAGAGCTTTAGCTGGGAGAGCATAAAGTAAGATACCATTGCCGAATCTACGACAGAGGCCAAGTACATGGATGCTGCAAAGGCAGCTAAGGAGGCTATGTGGATTTGGAAATTCACGACAGGGTTAGGTGTAATTAAAAACCCATCCAGCCCGGTGAATCCATTTTGCGACAACACAAGGGCTATTGCGCAAGCTAAAAGCCCAGATCGCATAACAAATCCAAACATGTACTACGGCGTATCCACCTCATTAGAGAAATACTGAACCGAGGTGAAGTGAAGATAACATATATTGCAACGGATGATAACATAGCCAACCCTTTGACTAAGGCACTGTCGCTGGCTAAACATGTTAGACATGTAAAGTCGATAGGGACATACAGGAGTTTAGATTGGAACTAGGGCAAGTGGGAGATTGTTAGTCTTAGTGCCCGTAGTTCAATCCTAAATGTCCAAATGTATATATCATCGTTAGCAATAAGATTAAAGCGGCTTTATATTACTTATGTGTTGGAGTATTATATCGATGTGTGCTCTGATCTATGCCCACAATGCGAATATAACCATAGATCGAGATAGATCACACTCGATGGGTCCCTAGTCAACAAAGCTTCACTAGAAGCGACTAGTATGAAAGATGACTCTTTATGGCTTACGTTATGTTAGTCATTGGAATGGGATTCCGGAGTCTGATCATAGATATCATGTGGGACATGATATTGGACGACCCAACATGAATATGTGCCATAGATCAAGTCATGAACATATTCATTGTCGTAGCTTGTCATGTATCCTTAGACCAAGGAGTCTTTGTGATCGCTATGTAGTCAACAGCTGAGTTTGACCTGAGCCTAACGTTGTCTGTAACAAGGCTTCCATAACGGCCATGATTGGCTTGGGGACGGGCTACATGAGTGACACGAAAGACGGCTAAGTGATTTGTCCCTCATACTGAGATATGAGAAAGATATCGGTTCTCGGCCGCTTGATCGAGAGTGACTGAAAGAATAGCATGGCCATGCACATGATATTCGGTATCATATATTCAGTCATCTCACATATCAAGGAACAGTGATTGAGAATAATATGGATGACGGCTCTATGCCTTATCTCAATCAGGATATCGGAGATAAAAGGATAATGACAGGGACGACGGAAAGGTTAGAATCGACAGGGTCGATTCGTTATGCAGTGTCAGGCAATACTAAAGTCTCGTTAGTTGCCACTTAAATATGATCAAGTAAAATGGGATTTTACGTTGATCTATTGACATGCATAAGCCTAAGGGTCACACCGGAGGATGAAACTCATTGACACATTTATGGAGAATGGCCAAAGGAGAGTCGTCTCGGGACATGACCAAAACTGAGTTTTGGGTCATGTGCCCGTAAGTGAATAGGAATTCACGGATTGAGACAAGGCTTGGAGTCTTGGGATTGATCGCGTTGGATAATGTTGGATATTTCCGGTATGGAAGGCTTGGAGGCGATGAGCGAATCACGGGAACTCGTTGGAAATAAGGTCCATGCAACCAAGGCTTATGGAATTAATTAATCAAGTCTTGATTAATTAGTACTAAGTAAGCAAGACAAGGATTAAGGTGTTGGTGATTCACCACCTAGCCCAATCTTGTCTTATCATACTTTGTCCTATTTACACCTTACTTGTCACCATGCTTGTCCCATGCCTTTAGTTGGACAAGTATTGGTTTTGTTATGTTTAAGTCATCTTTTTCCAACATAACAAACACAAGACAAGAATAGGAAACACAACTTCTCTCCCCCTTTCCTTGCAATTTCGGGTTTGGCAACCTCCCACCTCCATTTTTATGTTCTTGAGTCCTCAAAGAAAAGAACTACGTGACTTTGATTCCCATGTGGATACGTAGGCATCTTGGAGACTCAAGCCAATCATTCGTTAATCGGTGTTCTTGTTTTGGTAAGAAATAGTGTTGAATTTTTCTCTTGTGAATCCATTCTTTGTTAGTTTTTTCATGGTTTAATCTTCTCTTGGTTTTCATTGATTTTCCGCTGCGAGTTGTCTCATCTCCAACCCTACCTCGAGACCCAACACAATCAACCAATGCCCCACAGGATCCATAATCAATATCCCGCAGGAATACTAACCAATATAAAACGCACTCAAGAGACTAACATGCCAACACGTCATACAACCAAAGCTTAGAAAATTACAATTCCATCACAACACTCCAAAGATATCCATGTACCTTTCACTTGCCGTTATACTTACCAATCACGATCCATCGGTCCATCGATCACCCGATCGTACCATTTGGCACAATTAATCACACTCCATCATCCATTAAATCATTCAAGCATCCATTTAATCATTCAAGCATTCATTCAATCATCCAATCATTCAAGCATACGATTCATCTAGTTTCATTAGACTCTTAAATTTATCCTGAAGACTAAGGGGGCAAAGCAAGTGAGGCAATCACGACCAATCATATGGCTCACCTCAGCCTTTCTACCAGCACGGCAATTTCCCAAGTATTGAAAGCGAGTTAAACTAGTTATTCACATCTTACGCATGCGTACTAGACACGTACGGTTATTAGTAATTGAAAGACGATTATTCTAGTTATTCGCATCCTATATGCAATCTAGGATCTTTCCGATTATATTAACCTAATAGGCATACTAAGTATTGAATTGCACGAGGAGTTTAGTACTTTCCCTACCTTGCGGTCTTCCTCTAATAGTACTCCTAGCTGCTGACGACCGGGCCAACTCCGTCTTCTCGGGCGAAGTCCAAGCTCTCGGGCGAAGTCTAAGTTCGAGTCTGGGTTTAACAGATAAAAGGGTCCAATTAAAACCGGTAATTGTCCAAAGGTCCTCTAATGTCCTATTAGTCCTTTAAATTAACCAATTTAAATTAATAAAATAAATAATTAACCTGATTTTTTAAAATGATTTTCTTTAAAACCGGGTTGACCCGGATCCGAGCCCAAACGCAGTCTAGACCCGGTCCAGAACCCAGACCCGGTTCCAGACCCGGTCTCTTGTCATGGGCCAGGCCCAAGGTGAGGCCCGAGACCTGGCCCGAGGCCTAAGGCCCTACTCGGCTGTAACGATCCCTGGCCCAAAGGCCATCCTGGCCTGGCCGTGACTCAGGTGAGCTCGAGGAGACGCCGGTGATGTCTCCGGCGAGCTCTCCGATCTTCTAGGGGGCGGCGTGGCGGAAGGGAAGCCCGGAGAAGAACAACTGTGGCTAGGAAGGGCGTCAGGGAGAAACGACGGTGGCCAACGCGCTGTCCCATGCTACCTCGTCTCAGATCTGGCGACGGGGAAGGGCGTCAGGGAGAAACGAGCTCGGGAAGAATGGAAAACGGGAGCTACGAGGTCGGAGAAGAAGAGGGGCGGCGTGAGAAGCACCCACCGTGCTAACCCTCTTCGCCGGCGATGGGTTGAGCTGTAGAATTCGGACCCGAGGCGTATTTCGGCAAGTTTGTCTCAGATCTGAGTGTGGTGGCTCGGATTGAGGACGGGGCGAAGGAGAAGGAGGTGGAGAGGACGTTCGGAGAGGGTGAAAGGTCAGAGAAGAAGGGTGTGATGAGGAGCGAGGATTCAGAATCGCGAAGGTGAGAGAGAGATGAGTCGAGAGCGGTGTGGGTTTCTGCCTCAGAATGCGTGCCAGAACGCGTGAAGATGAGGAGAGGCTGTATGGTTCGGTTTGGGTTGTGCTGGCTCTGGCTCGTGGGCCGGCGCGCGTGAACTGGTTGGGCCCAAGCTGGCCCAACCTCCCAAAACAGTCCAATTTTCTTCCTTTCCCTTTTTTTTGATATATTCTTTTCAAATTCCACTCGTTGCAAATTCCTACCCAAACGTTTCGATTTTCACAATATTACCCTTTGAATAAGTGGGGTTTTACAACTATGTACGGTGTATTAATGACCACAAGAGCGGTCGTTCCGATGATAAAGTCACGGCATTGGCCGAGAAAATGTACTTGAAGAAAGAAAAGGCTTCATTTGTGTGGAAACGTTGGTGGAGGCTCGGCAGAGTCGAGCACAAGTGGACGACTAAAAAATTTACCGTCGACACAGACGAGGGTGAAGGCAAAGGCACACCGGCGAGTAATTTCGATCTATCTACCGACTCGGGCAAACGCACCCGTGACGATACGCCTGGGGAGGACAGTGAGCACACCACGGGGATGTCCAAAAGTTTGGTGTACAAGCGGCCTATGGGTAAGAAGGCGACAAAAGCTGCGAAGCTCAAAGGTAAAGGCCTTGTATCAACCAAGAAGGAGTTTGTCGAGCGTTTTGAGGCACCCATTTAGCTGCGTAGGAAGCAAACCAATCGAAGCTGAAAATCATGGTCTTCGATCGATGGGTGCAAAAGGACGCTAAGGACAAGTCGGCCATGACCGCCCCTGAGCTTTAGGCCCACTTTACAACCCTTCAGATGTTGCGCAATTTGATGCAGTAGTGCCGCCTCTTGGATTATTTGGTTGTTTCCCCAGTGTTCGTGTTTTGTTTCATTAATGAATTGTAACCCCTCTGCTTCGTTCAATGCAACTTTTTTAATGCTTGACATTATTGCAATGAAAATGCAAAATTTCCAAAATGCCCTTCAGTGGCCGGCGGTTTTGTGGCTATAAATGTCACCTCTTCCATCAACTATTTTCATACCCCTCCACCCCAACACCTCTCTTCCTCTACGATCTCTTTTCCTCCAAACCCCTAGCTAGCCTTCTTTCCTTTTTCCGAAGCGTCAATGGTCGGCAACGTAGTAGCCAACTTCTGGCGCCATGAGGAGGAGATGATTTTGGTGTTATTTTGGCTACACGACGCCCATCCGGGGCCAAATAATAGGTATTGGCCGAAAGTGTTCGCCAACTATGTCGGACCCCGCGGCGCACACAGAAGTAGTGCAGGGACCATTGCTAGAGGCTCTCCTTGGAGATGCACTATTTCAATTTATGTTACCGTGAAGCACTATGCATGCTCGCCTTTCGGGTTAAACTGAAACTTTTCTTCGAACTGCAGCGGCGGACCGATATTATGTCCAACATGGCCACCACTTCACGAAGTTCTCGCTTTGGGAGATCGTTAAAGACCACCCGAAGTTCCTCCAGTACGTTCACGAACTGTAAATCGTGAACATACTATGTTGGCTTTCCCGTCTCGGTGATAATGGTGTGTACTTTCCCGTTCACGAGCTTGTCGAGCTTGTTTGTGTTATTTTCTTCTTGTTTTCAATATAAAAAAAATATGTTTAATTATTATTTTAATTTATACCGTTGGCCAGTACCGGCGGTGAGCATTGTGGATGCTCTTATGTTTTCTTTTTGGAAAGTATAAGCAATAATTTAAAGTTGGCTCATGCCTTTGATGGTGATTTCTGAACTCAATGCTGATGCTGGACCTTTGGGATCCTTGTAGAGTCAACTAAAGCTGTAGTTATATTCTATATGTGCAACTGTGGTGTTTATCTTTCTCTCAAATGCATCTTTGATTGCAGTTGCCACAACAAGTTTTTGTTGACAATGTTTCTACATCTCAGACCAACCTTCTTGGAAATTCCTCTTTTTGTTCTTCATCTTTACTAGTCTCCTTTGTTCTGGGTCATGATAGTAGTGTTCACCATTTGGTTGAAAGATCTAGATAAGTCAAGGTTCGGAAGAAGTAACAATATGGAAGATGGAAGTTCTATGCCTAACTCTATGTTTATGACCTTCTCAAACACTGTCATGAATTTGGACTATATGGATGAAGCCTTGTTTGAAAATTTTTGTTTTAAAAGGGCTACTTATATCGGGTCGGGCTTCCACAACTAAAAGGTCAACCTTATTAGTTGGGTGTGGTCCTAGCCTTTATAAGTAGCTCTTTATTCTTATATTTAGTCGATGTGTGTTCATACTTCAACACTCCCCCTCACGTGTAGGACTGGACATCTACACGTGGGCCATAGCAGGACTGGACATCTGCATATGGACTGGAGACCACAGGGTGGAGGTGACAAACAGGCCTTAGGCCGAACCAGCTATGATACCATGAAAATTTTTGTTTTAAACGGGCTACTTATATCGGGTCGGGCTTCCACAACTAAAAGGTCAACCTTATTAGTTGGGTGTGGTCCTAGCCTTTATTTATAAGTAACTCTTTATTCTTATATTTAGTCGATGTGGGTTCATACTTCAACATTGTTTGATGGAAGCTGGTTGGAGGCAGCAAATGGATTAAATTCTTGGAACTCGACCTCTGGTGCTCATTTCACTATGAACTCTTTATCCAACACACAAAATCCAAATCCAAAACCAAATCCAAAGCCCGCGAGGAGATTGATGCAGGCTATTGAGCATCTTAAAGATTGTAGGGATGTGCTTGGGTGCCTATAAAGAAAGGAAGCAAACGAGTACTTAGCACTATTTTTTTTTTGATCAGCGAAAGCAAATTTAAATTATCTTCTGAGTTAAAAGATACAGAACAAACAACCCCATCCCAGCTACAGAAAGAGGAGATTTGCAAGAAAAAGAAAAACAGCTAAGAACTAACTACCCATCCCCAAACACAAAGAGAAACCAAATGTAATGAGCCAAATGAAATAAGCCAAATGTGAAGCCTTGAGTAAATACAGGAAAATGTGATGGAAATGCATCCTGCAAACTCATGAGCAGCTTGGTGAAAATGTAGCCAAATGAGAAGCCTTGTGTAAATGCAACCCTGAGAGAATGAGTAATAACCAAATGCAACCCTGTAGTGCACGAAGCAGTGATGTGGGCAGAGTTGAGTGAGGATTGTAAGTGAGGATGGGAGATAGCCTGAGATGAAAGTCAAATCCCAAAAGAGTTGAAGGCTTAAACAAGCCACAGCCAAGTCGAGGAAGAGGACGTCGGATAAGACGGAAGCAGCTACAACTAGATGATCCGCGCTTAGGCCAACACACCAGCAACCGTAGATAGGCGCGACTCGAACGAAAACAACGATCAAAGGGAATGAACCCGAGAAACGCGTCCCACCAATTACGAAAACGAGTCGCCGGAAACACCTGTGAGCAGAGCAACCGAAACCAGAGAGCCTTTCCAAGAAACACCAGGAACAATAAATAAAAACCGAAAGTCCAGAAGAACCAGCAAAAGCCAATCAACCAATGACCTTATTTCCATCTTCAAAGAGGAATTATAACAACTCTCATGTCCACAACTACCCCAAATCCAACAATGGAACAGGGCGGTTGCACTTGCCGGTGGCCATCACCACAATACGGCAGAGACATTAACCAGAACTGCTACTTGAACTATCAATCACCTAGGACAACAAGGTCACATGACATCACCGAAGGCCAACACCGTCCGGCGATTCCGTCCACAACAAAGAACGGGGGCACCATTAAAAGACAGAAAAGTAGAAATGTAGGAAGGGAGAAGAAAACCGGCTAAGAAGGGAAAGAGAGGACCCATACCAGAACAAATCTGAGGTTGAGACTGTCTCCACCACAAACCGAGACACCACCGCAACCCAAAGCACCACCCAGCAGACCAGAAGAAACGCTAAGTTCCCAAAGATCGGTGAACCAGCAAAACCCACGAACAGCAGGAAGAAGGTGAGCCAAGGCAGCTCCAGGCAGAAGCAGCGAAGACAGCAACGAGCCGGAACAAACACGGACAGAGCTTCAGCAAGACCCACGAACTCCGGTCAAACCAACACCATATCCAGACGGACCCGGGACCGGAGAAGCAGAAAAAGGCCGGAGCAGAGAACTCCGACGGCAGCAGAAGGCCGGGACGGCGCCCGAAAGCTCGCCAGAACAGCCTACCGACGCCGGAAGCCCCAGAACATACGGTCAGACGACCCAGGAGCTAGCGAGACCCGAACCGCTCAAGAAGCCGAAGACGAGGAGCCACCCACGCCGGAGAGATCTACGGGTCACCCACGCCGGAGAGATCTGCAGGTCGTCGAGCATCACCAAACAGATCTGAAACGGCAAGGCCGGGGGATGTTCCATGAAGCAGAGACGACGGAGGGAGGCAACCTCCACTACTAGTTCAGCCACAGAAAAGCTTGAGCGCGAAAACCGTCCAGATCTCGAACTGCTCACAAAGCCGGAACCAAGCATAAAGCAATAAATGTGCACATAATAGCCCCCTAAACTAACTCCCACTAGCTTCTTGAGCTCCACAAACTCCAAGCCGATGCCAACACGCGAAAAGCCACCAAATGCCCTTTTCGCCTTTTCTTCGTCTTGAGTAAAATATTACAATTTAATACACGACTCGTAGGTCGGGAATAAATAAATATTACAAACAAGTGGTTCGACGACCACACCTTGAAAGAATAATTACACGCTAACTCTAACGGCTCGCAGGCCGTGAAAAGCGATAAATAATTAAATCGAGCTCGGGGCTATTATGTACACCATGCCAACATCACATCACACATCGTGTTATAAAATAATCATGTTATCAAACATCATGTGATTTTCCGGTTTTATTTAATAGCCAAGTTTCGAAAAATTTTGATGCTCGGTTTATCGAAACCGTTCAAAAATGAAACTTTTGAACATTTGATCTTCGAGTTCGTCATGACGGTTCCAAACTCGTCATAACTAACAAAACGGTTTAGCCTTAGCATATCAACCATCCAATGGTCATGCTTGGCCTAGCTTCGTCCAACGGAGCCCCGTTCGGTCCCGGTTTCGGCTCCCCGAGAGTCCCGCTCCCGAGACCCGAAAAATCAAACTTTTTTCAAAATTTCCAGATTTGAAATAATTTTCAAATTTTCATTTTACAGCATTAAATCCATAAACAATAATTTAAAACATGTTATCAAACAATTTAGCAAAACAACATGCCAAAAACGAAACTTTCAAGCAAAACCGAAACTTTGAACACCGTCTTCTGAATCCCAAAGGTAGCACGGCTCTGATACCACTGTTGAGTCTCGAGGTACGGTTGGAGATGAACCAACTCGCAGCGGAAAATCAATGAAAACCAAGAGACGATTAAACCATGAAACAACTAACAAAGAATGGATTCACAAGAGAAAAATTCAGCACTATTTCTTACCAAAACAAGAACACCGGTTAACGAATGATTGGCTTGAGTCTCCAAGACGCCTACGTATCCACATGGGAATCAAAGCCACGTAGTTCTTCTCTTTGAGGACTCAAGAACACAAAAATGGAGGTGGGAACTTGCCAAACCCGAAATTGCAAGGGAAGGGGGAGAGAAGTTGTGTTTCCTATTCTTGTCTTGTGTTTGTTATGTTGAAAAAAGATGACTTAAACATAACAAAACCCATACTTGTCCAACTAAAGGCATGAGACAAATATGGTGTCAAGTAAGGTGTAAATAGGACAAAGTATGGCTAGACAAGATTGGGTTAGGTGGTGAATTACCAACACCTTAATCCTTGTCTTCCTTACTTAGTACTAATTAATCAAGACTTGATTAATTAGTTCCATGGGCCTTGGTTGCATGGGCCTTTCATGGGCCTCTTGGAACATGGCCCGTGGCCATTTCCAACGAGGTCTCGTGATTCGCTCATCGCCTCCAAGCCTTTCATACCGGAAATGTCCAACATTATCCGACGCGATCAATCCCAAGACTCCAAGCCTTGTCTTGATCCGTAATTTCCTATTCACTTACGGGCACATGACTCAAAACCCATTTTTGATCATGTCCCGAGACAACTCCCTTTTGGCCATTCTCCATAAATGTGTCAATGAGTTTCATCCTCCAGTGTGACCCTTAGGTTTATGCATGTCAATAGATCAACGTAAGATCCCATTTTACTTGATCCTATTTAAGTGGCAACTAACGAGACTTTAGTATTGCCTGACACTGCATAACGAATCGACCCTGTCGATTCTAACCTTTTCGTCATCCCTGTCATTATCCTTTTATCTCCGATATCCTAATAGAGATAAGGCATAGAGCCGTCATCCTTATTATTCTCAATCACTGTTCCTTGATATGTGAGATGACTGAAGATATGATACCTAGTATCATGTGCATGGCCATGCTATTCTTTCAGTCACTCTCGATCAAGCGGCCGAGAACCGATATCTTTCCCATACCTCAGTATGAGGGATAAATCCATTAGCCGCCTTTCGTGTCACTCATGTAGCCCGTCCCCAAGCCAATCCTGGCCCTTATGAAAGCCCTGTTACGGACAACGTTAGGCTCAGGTCAAACTCAGTTGTTGACTACATAGCGATCACAAAGACTCCTTGGTCTAAGGATACATGACAAGCTACGACACTGAATATGTTCATGACTTAATATATGGCACATATTCAGGGCGGGTCGTCCAATATCATGTCCCACATGATATCTATGATCAGACTCTGGAATCTCATTCCAATGACTAACAGAACGTAAGCCATAAAGAGCCATCTCTCATACTAGTCGCTTCTAGTGAAGCTTTGTTGACTAGGGACCCATCTAGTGTGATCTATCTCGATCTATGGTTCTATTCGCATGGTGGGCATAGATCAGAGCACACGTCGATATATTACTCCAACACATAAGTAATATAAAGCCGCTTTAATTTTATTGCGAATGATGACATATACATTTGGACATTTAGGATTCAACTACGGGCACTAAGACTAACACAGTGGAGAAGCCTCCACCAGCGACAGCTATGGCCGAAACCAAAGCCGTCGTCGGTGAAGAAAGGGTAGGGCGGCGGCAAAGAGAAGTAGAGAGGCACGGTTTTCAAGTCAGAGAAAAAGTAGGGTTGGTTTTGGTTCTCTAAGTTCATGTTGTACTTAGCACTATTAATCGGCCATTCTCTCTTGACCCAAACAGCAAGAGTCTTGCGTCAGAGAAAGTTATCAGTTCCCACCTGATAAGGATTCAAAGGAGTCAGTCGGGCTGCATGGTCGGGTTTTCTTGGGGAATTTGCCAGAGTGGACTCCTGATGTTCGTTTCTTTCAAAGCGATAAGTACCCTCGCATTCGTTATGCACAACACTTCAATGTTCGAGCTTCTGTTGCCCTTCCTGTCTTTGCACAAGGCAGTGGAACTTGCTTGGGTGTTGTTGAGATTGTAACTACTGCTTCAAAGATCAACTATGTCTCAGAACCTGAAGTCTGCAAAGCTCTTAAGGTAGTGTCTTCGTTTCTTTTCTTCTTAAATTCCAGCACGTAACTACCTTATGAATAGCTCACAAACACATAACCTCATAGTAAACTTCCACGAACACATGACCCCATATTTAATTTTTCACCGACATATGGCTACCCTTATGAATTTTCACGTGTCATCGTCGTACAAATTAGACGAATATTATAAAAAAAATGATGTTTTTCGTCATGTGGCCTACATATGAGTTTAAAATTTTATAACATCCAAAAGTTACTCATTCTAATCCTTTAATCTTTTGGTTTCAATATGATTCCGTGGAGGATTTCAAGGACAAAATCAAATTAAAATCAGAATAGTGAATCATGAGAGTGATTAGTTTTGGGATATTTTAAAATTTACCCTCATATGCAAGTCATGTAATGAAAAAAATAAGAAAATTATGATGGTTTCAGTTTATTTTGTACGATAGTGAAACGTAAAAATTCATAAGGATATTTACGAGTATGTGGAAGTAATATTATGAGGTTATGTGTTTGTGTTTGTCTCTCTCATTGGAGTGTCAAAAGGAAGAGCTCATTGTATTCGGGCAACCTCAGTTGGATGCCAGGCTTAAAGATAGAGTTTCTAGTTTAGGAGGAAGAAAATCCAATCAGAAAAGCCGGGTCAAGTCTATCAGCTTGCAAGTGCTCCAACAATACTTTGAAGGAAGCCTTAAACAAGCCTCTAAGAGCATTGGTGGTAAGACATTTTCAGATTTTGAGTACAATCCAGGACCTAACTCTTAGTTGAAGTGTCTATGACTTGATATTTTTATTACCTTTGTTGAGTAATTTATCTATAATTTCATGTCTTGATATAAATCAGATGTAGCGAATTGATACCTCACTTTGCAGTTTGTCCTACAACACTGAAAAGGATATGCAGGCAACACGGGATCACTCGATGACCTTCACGAAAGATCAAGAAGGTAGGCCTTTCATTGAACAAGCTCCAGCTTGTGATTGACTCCGTCCAAGGTGTTGATGGTGCTATTCAAGTCAGATCCTTGTATACAAGCTTCCCGGATTTGAACTCTCCAAACCTTATTGGAAGTGGAAGCTGCTCTTCCAATACAAATGACTATATAAAGCAATCAATTCCTCAAACTTCATGCAGTCATAGCTCTGGATGAAGTACCAGTTTTTCCACCATTGTTGATGCTTCAATAACTGTAAATGTAAATCCTAGTACTATCCTAAAACCAGCTCCAAGTGATGCAGAACTGCTAATCACAAACGAGGGTGAACCAAGGGTTCTTCCAAGGTCCCAAAGCCAGAAAGTGTTCAACAGGCATCACAAGGGTTACCATCTTTCAAAGCGATTTAACATACATTATCTCAGTAACATTGATCTCAAATTCTCAAGTACTTGGATGATGATCTTGAGGGGGTTCTTTTGACATGCAATGCTGATCTTGAGGAGTGTGTTCACATCCACAAACCATCTCAAGGACATACCATCAAATTCTCGGTTCATTAAAGTTATTGAAGAATTTTCTTAGCAACCAAACAACATTTCCAAATATGACATTAAAACTTCACTCAAATCCAAAAGGAAGAACAAACACCAAACAGAACTTTATACAGAATGCAGTAATATCACAGCCTATGAAATAATGCGCAAAGTAAAACGAAAATTGCTCGAACTAAGGTGCTATGCTAACAAATAAACCAAACAGAGAGCCTATCTCTTCTTCGGAGCAGCTCTCTTCACCGGTGACTTGACTGTCTTGGGCCTCTTTGCAGCAGCTTTTTTCACCGGTGACTTCACAGTCTTGGGTCTCTTAGCAGCAGCTTTCTTCACCGGAGACTTCACTGTCTTTGGTTTCTTCGCTTTCACCACCGGCTTAACTGCCTTCTTAGCCGCCACTTTCGCTACCTTCACTGCCTCCTTGGACTTTGGTTTCGCTACAACTTTTGATTTCGGCTTCGCCTCAGCCACGGGCTTGGCTTTGGCCTTCTCGGCGGCAGGTTTGGGAGCAGCAGCGGAGCGGGTGGAGGGGAGCTTGAAGGAGCTCTTGACCTTGACGAGCTTTCCGGCGGCAACGAGTTTCTTCAGATGAACCAGAAGAAGCTTCCGGAAGATGGCCGGCAGGTGCTTGTGCTTCTCCTCGATGAACTTGTTGATTGCATACTGGCTCGATCCGGTTCGCTCCTTCAGCGTCGAAATTGCATCGGTGATCATCTACAATTCCAGAGAAGCAAAAGGTAATCAGAAAGGAGTAAAAACCTAAGAACAAAATTAAATGAGGGTTAGTAGAAGAAAGGAATGTACCTCAAGGAAAGGAGGGTGACTGGAGGGCTTCTTCGAAGGCGCTGCCGCCTTGGGCGCAGCCGGTTTCTTCGACTTGGTCGCCGGAGCCTTCTTGGAAGTGGCGGTGGCCATGGCTGGGATGAGGTTGAGAAGATTTGGGAATTTGTGAGCGAAAAGGAGAGGAGAGTTTGACTTGGAAGACAACGAGAATTGGGAGGGAAATTATATAGGGAAAATGACGGGACGTGAGTGGAGGAAATGGTGGTGACGCGGATCGAGAGCCGGTAGGGGTTCAAATGACAGCCTTTGGATGGAGGGCTTATCTACGGCTAGGAAGAGTTATTTTATTGGATGGGTGAAGTTGGTTAGTTGAAAAAAGTAACCGCGAAAGCAAAAAAGAAAAAAGATAATACCATCTGGTTCATCAATATTTTCACACAAATCCAATTATCATTTGTACTCAACGTTGATTGTACATGTAATCATGTGTTCCTCATGCCCGGCTAGGGACGGCTACGGGGCGGGTTCGGGTCGGGGACCCCTCGCCCCATCCCCGCCCTGACCCCGCTCCGAATTGCTCCTCGGGTTCGGGAATTCCCCGTCCCGTTTCGTTTCGGGGTTGTATTTAAAAAAGATTAATTCTTTTACAAAAAATTAATTTACTAAGTGGTGATCTATGATTAAAACAATTATAAACATGGTTAGGGTATGGGTCGGGTTTTGTGATACTCGTACCCTACCCGATTTTAATACCTAATACTAATACCCAACCCATAACCGATTAATACCCGGTCAATACCCTGCCCGTTCGGGTCGGGTATTACCCTACCCGATTTGTTCATATGACATGGGGATTATAAGACAAAAAAATTTGGGATCTAAGTAGCAATTTCATATAAATTTAAGTGGTAAAAAATGAAATTATAGAAAAAAAATTCATCTCTCAAGTATCAACATACAACAATCCCAAAATTAAGTAACAACCAAGTAAAAGTAATCCCTTTCAAGTTTGTTTTTTAATGATCAATTAGAGCACCCACGGTCGTGGGCGAGGAGCAGCTGGCGAGATGATGTCGCCGGCGAGGAGGAGGCGGGGAGCTGGCGAGGAGGAGGCGAGGAGCTCGCTGGCTATGTGCTTCTCGCTGGCAGCTCACGCCGGCGAGATGAGATGATGATTTTCAAAAATATTTTTTGTCCAATTAAAAATGCTTGGTTTGAATGCTATTTGTTTTGAAAATTAAACTCCACCTATATTATCCAACCAATATATGTACATCCAATCGAATAACTTTGATCGTCGCTCACCATAACTACAACATTTATGATAAACCTAACCTAAAACCTTATATAAACCCACCCTCACAAACTAAAAATGCACACACTCTCTACTACTCATCCTTCTCATAAAGTATCGTCCCGACACTCATCCTTCTTTGTCCGTCATCATGGAATTCGATCCTGAGGATATGGAATTCGATTCTATTTTGAATGACATGCTCGAAGACTGTCTGTCAACCGAGGAGATGTTGGACTACGCTTTGGTGGATTCTCCACAATAGAAGCGCAAATACATTCGACGTGACCGGGTTGCCGCAAACGAACGGTTAATGAATGACTACTTCAACACCAACCCTGTGTACACCGAGGTGCAGTTTCAGCGTCGGTTTAGAATGCCAAAGTCGGTGTTCCTCCGTATCGTTCATGCATTGGAGCAGCACGACGATTACTTCAAGGAAAGGTTTGATGCATTGGGTCAAATTTCATTATCTCCTTATCAGAAATGTATTGCCGCCATTAGGCAATTATGTTACGGAATTGCAGTTGATGCGTTGGACGAGTATGTGAAGATAGGGGAAACAACGACTTTGGAATGTTTGCGCACATTTTGCAGTGCACTGAATAAAGTCTTTGGTGCTACATACCGGCGGAAGCCTACACAAGCTGATATGGACCACATTTTGGCGGTTAATGAAGCGCGCGGATTCCCGGGCATGCTTGGAAGTCTTGACTGCATGCACTGGGAATGGAAGAACTGCCCAAAGGCCCTTCGAGGATCACATTCCCGAAGGGACCACGGTAATCGACCAACCGTTGTCCTTGAGGCGGTTGCAACTCGTGACTTATGGATTTGGAACTCTTTCTTCGGCATGGCGGGGTCGAACAACGATCTGACGGTCCTGAACCATTCGAAGCTGTTCGCAGACGTTATCAACGGTTGGCAACCACCGGTTGCTTACACGATAAATGGTAATGATTACACACTTCCTTATTATCTTGCTGACGGTATTTACCCTTCGTGGCCAGTGTTCGTAAAAAACAATTCCATTACCATCAACGCCGAAGTAGAAGAAGTACGCTGAAGTCCAAGAAGCGTGCAGGAAGGATGTGGAACGAGCTTTCGGCGTACTACAAGTTCGGTTTCACATTATCAAATAACTGAGCCGTTTGTGGGCTCCCAAGTCGATCGGTTTGGTCATGAATGTGTGCATTATACTGCACAATATGATAGTTGAGGCTGAACGTCATACGTACGACGAGTATCGTGAACAAATAGAATAAGGTAGTCCAAGTCAACCACATACTGCACGAGGAGGCTTCGTCCCGACCAATGTCATACTTGGAAACACTGAGAGGATGCAAAATGAACGTATGCATTACCGTTTGAAGGACGATCTTGTCGAACATCTCTGGAATAAATTTGGAGACGCCTAGATGTTAGTTGGTGTAGTTTCCTTTGTGTTACTTCCCTTGGTTTAGTTTCCTTTGTGTTGGTTTCCTTTTATTTGCGTTGTTTAATGAGTACCTCTATCCTTTTATGTTATCGGGCGTTCTATTTTTAGTTTTCTTTGTGTTATCGATCTTTTAGTATGATCTATTCAAAATCTGTTTTTAAATAAAAAAAACATTAAAAAACTAAAATTATTTGCATCTCGTTGGCGCCTCCCCGCCAGCCCACTGCAGAGCTCGCTGGCGGTGAGCTGGCGAGATGAATTAATCCAATTAATTTATTCCATCTCGCCGGCTGCCGGCGAGATGACTATGGATGCTCTTAACCTGAATGAATTGTGTAGTATTATGGGCTTATGAGTTATGATCGTACAACTTTTTAATTGTAATTGACTTACTATTAGGTTTATTATTGTGAATTTATTTATGTATATAAATAAATAAATATGTGTGTTATAAGATCAAGTCGGGTTCGGGTAGGGTAAGGCCAAACCCTTACCCTACCCTTACCCGGTCAATGTACCCAGTCAACGGGTAATACCCTACCCGATCAAAATGATACCCGGTCAATACCTTACCCGATCGGGTAGGGTACGTCGGGTACCCGTCGGGTTCGGGTTATTTTTTCATCCGTAGTTTTAAGGATACTTATACTAAACTTTTGTTGTTTTGTTTAGTTGAATGTAATTTTTATCTTTTAAAAATATTTCCGTTTTTAAAATATTTATTGGGTAATATTTTTTATTAACATTTATATTAGTATATTATGGGATAAATAAATTTATTACACAAACAAACTAAAACCACAAGTTCATGTTAGTTGAGTTGATAGAATGATTTAATTACTAGTAAGAGGTTTAGAGTTCAAATCACCCTACTGAACTTTTTTCAGTAATATATGAAAAGACTAATATAATCGGGGCGGTTTGGGGCGGGGAGTACCATCCTCGGCCCTGCCCCGGTCAACTTCCTCGGTCAATGACCCGTTCCCCGCTCCGACAATGAAAATCCCCGGCCCGAACGGATCGGGGGCTGGGATCCCCGTCGGGGTCGGGTTATTTTGCCATCCCTATGCTCGGAAAAGCTCGAGTCCAATAAAGAAATGGCCTTTCATGACGGGGCTTTGAATGGGATAGGCCCATTAGGGTTTATGTGCAGTTGGATCAGGACGTGGACTTCAGGGGAGCAAATATGGGCTGAGGCCCATTGGGTGATAGGGATAATGCCCGAGTGGTTCTGGATCGGGAGGGAGTAGGTGTCGATCAAGACCGAGACCTAGTGGGATGAGGTGGACATGGATCCACACGATTCAACGGGACATGTCATGCGGCGGCGGGGGCCTGTAAGCACTCTCGCCTCACCGAATGAGTAAGAAAGGGTCCAATGGGGGGTCGGGCAGGACGTAAGGTGGCAGAGGTTCCACCAAGATCTGGTATGGTCCTTCCCTACTTTCTCAGATGTCAGTACTTTTCCGAAAATGGGTCTGCTCTACCCTAGCTTTCAGTTCGGATTTGTTGTATTGGTGTCGACAGATGCTACCGTAGTATCACCTTCTGAACATCTCAATGAAGCGGTTCGTATAGAGCCGAAATAGGAGATGCAAGAGTTCCAAGTCCAATTCGCATGAGGACACTGTTACCTACCCTGTATGATCCAGTTATTGTTCTTTGGACAAAGAGCAATACATCAGCTCCATACCAACAGATTACCCTTGGTCAAAAGGAGAGATTCTTGCGTAGAAATATGATTTGGATTTCGGTGTCAAGACGCTTTCACCAGGTGCTCAAGAGGCTGATTTGGAAACAGTGAGCTCAAGGGGAGATGATGGTGACTTTTATACGGGTAGAGACACATGACCTACTACTTAGTGCTAGAGTAAAGGACCCTTCGAGTTTTTTCGTGGTTTGGCGGTGCTTGTTTTAGTCTTGTTATGAGGTTTTTTTGGTGCGTGGCCTTGTAGGTTTGTCTTGCAATTGTATGTTTTTTTTCTTTTGTCTTGTTTCAGTGAGACACCCTTAGGTCGTGTCCTGACCCCATTTCTATAACGTTATGAAAGGAAATCCTTGTGATTGTTGTGAGGATGATCCCTTTAGGTTGCATCCTCCAACATTTCTGCTCCTACTTGGAGCCGTTTTGGATCAATAAAAAACCGAGCTTAAAAAACTTAAAGTAAAATTGAAAATTAGATTGGAATAAGTCTAGGCCTGGTATTCCAGTTTCCTTAAAACCTTTACTGTCCGTATGGTATTGGTCTCCTAGGTTACAACGGATTTCATAATTGAACTTTAATTGTGCAGAGAAATCACCAAGAATGAAAACATGAATAGGAGAGAGTAAAATGTTTTTCGGTGTGTGTTTGAGCATGTTTAGAATGACTAATGAGGTGGGCTTAAATGGCTATCAGTTAGGAGTTAAATAGTCATTTCGTGGGGGCCAATCCCACAAAATCCTCCCACAAGGTGGTCATTCCATAACCATCTTATCTTAGTCAAAGCTAAAATTAGCAAGAGCAATATTAACAGTTTTAAATACAACAATTACATTTTCTCAAATAAATTATCCAACAATCCCCCCACAAAATGTGATGGGTGCAAATAGGAAAATGAGAAAGTGGTGACTTCTCAACGTCGATACGTGATACCTGCAAAGGAAAAGTCTACAACATCCTTGAACATTTCCTTGTGAAAGTATATTTACTTTGATGACTAGCTAGTAGAGGTGATGTCCTTGAATTATTCTGTCGTTTGTGAAAATGATGATATACTCCACACAGATACCAACAAATACGATTTTGGTTCTCATGGTTACATCCGCCTGGTTCTACGAGAGTTTAAGATGACTAGTCTCATTAGTCACCCTTGAAGCGACCCCACTTCACTCTCACATAGGTGGTTCATTTGCCCAATACTCTTGATGCACAAGGAACCATTAAAAGCAAGTGGTGTCCTTTACATGTTTTATATCGCTGTTTTTATATCATAGGAATGAGCTCGGGTTGGACCCCCACGTGTTGGGTCTCTAGGTAGGGTTGGAGATGAACCAACTCGCAGCGGAAAATCAATGAAAACCAAGAGACAATTAGAACCATGAAACAACTAACAAAGAATGGATTAACAAGAGAAAAAATTCAGCACTAGTTCTTACCAAAACAAGAACACCGGTTAACGAATGATTGGCTTGAGTCTCCAAGACGCCTACGTATCCACATGGGAATCAAAGCCACGTAGTTCTTCTCTTTGAGGACTCAAGAACACAAACATGGAGGTGGAAACTAGTCAAACCCGAAATGGCCATGGAAGAGGGAGAGAAAATGTGTTTCCTATTCTTGTCTTGTGTTTGTTATGTTGAAAAAAGATGACTTAAACATAACAAAACCCATACTTGTCCAACTAAAGGCATGGGACAAGTATGGTGTCAAGTAAGGTGTAAATAGGACAAAGTATGGCAAGACAAGATTGGGTTAGGTGGTGAATCACCAACACCTTAATCCTTGTCTTGCTTACTTAGTACTAATTAATCAAGACTTGATTAATTAGTTCCATGGGCCTTGGTTGCATGGGCCTTTCATGGGCCTCTTGGAACATGGCCCGTGGCCATTTCCAACGAGGTCCCGTGATTCGCTCATCGCCTCCATGCCTTCCATACCGGAAATGTCCAACATTATCCGACGCGATCAATCCCAAGACTCCAAGCCTTGTCTCGATCTGTAAAGTCCTATTCACTTACGGGCACATGACCCAAAACCCAGTTTTGGTCATGTCCTGAGACAACTCCGTTTTGGCCATTCTCCATAAATGTGTCAATGAGTTTCATCCTCCGGTGTGACCCTTAGGTTTATGCATGTCAATAGATCAACGTAAAATCCCATTTTACTTGATCCTATTTAAGTGGCAACTAACGAGACTTTAGTATTGCCTGACACTACATAACGAATTGACCCTGTCGATTCTAACCTTTCCGTCGTCCCTGTCATTATCCTTTTATCTCCGATATCCTGATTGAGATAAGGCATAGAGCCGTCATCCTTATTATTCTCAATCACCGTTCCTTGATATGTGAGATGACTGAAGATATGATACCCAGTATCATGTGCATGGCCATGCTATTCTTCCAGTCACTCTCGATCAAGTGGCCGAGAACCGATATCTTTCCCATACCTTAGTATGAGGGATAAATCCCTTAGCCGTCTTTCGTGTCACTCATGTAGCCCGTCCCCAAGCCAATCCTGGCCGTTATGGAAGCCCTGTTACGGACAACGTTAGGCTCAGGTCAAACTCAGTTGTTGACTACATAACGATCACAAAGACTCCTTGGTCTAAGGATACATGACAAGCTACAACACTGAATATGTTCATGACTTAATCTATGGCACATATTCCGGGCGGGTCGTCCAATATCATGTCCCACATGATATCTATGATCAGACTCCGGAATCTCATTCCAATGACTAACAGAACGTAAGCCATAAAGAGCCATCTTTCATACTAGTCGCTTCTAGTGAAGCTTTGTTGACTAGGGACCCATCGAGTGTGATCTATCTCGATCTATGGTTCTATTCGCATGGTGGGCATAGATCAGAGCACACATCGATATATTACTCCAACACATAAGTAATATAAAGCCGCTTTAATTTTATTGCTAACGATGATATATACATTTGGACATTTAGGATTGAACTACGGGCACTAAGACTAACAATCTCCCACTTGCCCTAGTTCCAATCTAAACTCCAATATGTCCCCATCGACTTTACATGTCTAACATGTTCAGGCAGTGACACTGCCTTAGTCAAAGGGTTGGCTATGTTATCATCTGTTGCAATATCGGTTATCTTCACTTCACCTTAGTTCAGTATTTATCTGATGAGGTGGATACGCCGTAGTACATGTTTGGATTTGTTATGCGATCTAGGCTTTTAGCTTGCGCAATGGGCCTTGTGTTGTCGCAAAATGGATTCACCGGACTGGATGGGTTTTTAATTACACCCAGCCCTGCCATGAATTTCCAAATCCACATAGCCTCCTTAGCTGCCTCTGCAGCATCCATGTACTTGGCCTCTGTCGTAGATTCGGCAATGGTATCTTGCTTTACGCTTTCCCAGCTAAAGCTCTGCCATTCAGCGTAAACACATATCCTGATTGACTTCTAAAGTCATCTAGATTTGTCTTGGAAAACTAGCGTCTACTCATCCTTCGACGACTAGTTCAGCATCATCTTTCCCCCGGGTTAGAATGATGTCTACTGGTACAACATAAGGCTTACGAGACGTCTGGTCTCATACATGTCATGGCATATATGATCGATCCTGCCCCCAGGCGCATAGGATTCTCATCATCCTTTTCAGCTCATCAGGTGTCTTAGGACACTGAGTCTTGCTGAGATGAATGCCATGACTAGTGGGTAAGAGTCCTTTCTTTGAATCGAGCATTAAGAACCTACTCAATGCCTTGTTCACATAGGTTCCCTGACTTAAATCCAAGACCCTCTTGGTGCGATCTCTACATATCTTAATCCTTAAGATATGAGAAGCATCGCCTAAGTCCTTTATTGAAAAACACTTCCTCAACCAAGCTTTAGTCTCGTGCAAGGTTGGGATGTCGTTTTCAATGAGAACCAGAAAGGTAATATTGCTCCCACTAGCCTTCTTATAAACGCAAGATTCATCCTCGTTCTTGATTAAGCCAAATCCAATTACAGCTTCATCAAAACGAAGGATCCAACTCCGAGAAGTTCGTTTCAATCCATAAATGGATTTCAACAACTTATAATCTTTCCTTTATTCTTCGGATCGTCAAAACCTTTGGGCCGAGACATACAAACGTACTCAGTCAAATTTCCATTTAGGAAAGCGGTTTTGACATCCACTTGCCATATCTCGTAATTATGATACACAGTTATGTCAAGAAGAATTTGGATCGATTTTGACCATAGCCACTAAGGAGAAGGTTTCCTCATAGTCAAACCATTGGATCTGCCTATAACCTTTCGCCACCAGTTGAGCTTTGTAGGTCAGAGGGTTGCCGTCCATGTCCATCTTCACCTTGAAGATCCATTTGCATCTTATGGTCCTCACACCATTGATGGGATCAACCGGTTCCCAGACTCGGTTGTCCGACATGGATTGCATTTCCTCCCTCATGGCTCCCAGCCATAACTCGGAGTTGGGCCCATCCACGACTTTCTGAAAGGTGGCTGGATCATCGTGATCCATCATGACTTCATTGTCACCTCCGGATACCATATCTTGGAGGTGGAAGATTGATCCTTTCAAATCGCCTTGGACCTTCCGGAATTGTAACAGGAATTGGTTCTTACTCTACGACAATCTCTGGCTTCTTTCTACTGGGTTGCCAATTGGTTTAGACAGATCTGTACCATCCTGAATTTCTTCGAGATGCACAGTCCTCCCAATGACGTCTTTGGAAACAAAACTCCTTTTCCATAAAGACCCCATCCCATGCGATGAACACCATGTTCTCACTGGGATTGTAGAAGTGGTATCCCCTTGTTGCTTTGGGATACCACACGAAGGTGCATATCTCAGATCTTGGTTCAAGCTTAGTCGAAACCAAATGTTTCACATAAGCCTCGCAACCACAAATCTTTAGGAAGGACAAAGCGGGCATCATCCCATTCCATTTTTAAAATGGTGTCCCTTCCACACCCTTGTCGAAGCCCGATTCACTATGAATGCGGTCGTCTCTAGAGCATAAACCCTGAAAGAGATTAGGAGATCAGTCCAACTAATCATGGAACGGACCATTGTCTAACAATGTCCGATTTCTCCGTTTGGCTACATCTTTCAACTACAGTGTCCCAGGAGGAGTCCATTCTAAAAGGATCCCATTCTCTTTTAGATAATCTAATAACTCTGTGGTCAAGTATTTTCCACCTCGATCCAATCGAAGTGCCTTAATACCTTTGTCGAGCTAGTTTTCTACTTTAGTCTTAAACTCTTTGAATTTATCAAAAGCTTCAGACTTATGTCTCACTGAATAGACATAACCATATTTACTGTAATCATCAATAAATGTGGTAAAGTAGCTAAAACCCCTCCTGGCAAGTGAACTTATTGGTCTACACACATTCGAGTGTATCAGCCCCAATAATTCACCCGCCCTTTCATCGAGATCGATAAAAGGGAACTTTAGTCATTTTGCCCATCAAACAAACCTTGCACCTATCGATCGAATGGAATTCGAATGAACCTGAAAGTCCGCACTTCTGAAGTGCTGATAGGTGCTTCTTGTTTATGCGACCTAAATGATAGTGCCTTAACAGAGTTAGGTTTAAATCGTTGGATTTAAAACCTCTTGGTATTAACGGAATATATAGAACTTGAGGCATTGTTACCCATATCTAATATGTACAATCCTCCAACCAAGTCAGTACTGGTATAAAACATATCATTGCATAGAACATTGAAAACTCCATTTCCAATATTAACATTATATCCTACCTTGTCAAATACGGATACAAATATAATATTCCTACTAAAAGTAGGTATGCAATATACATTATACAGTACTAAGACAAGGCCTCTTGGCAAAGCAAGACTCATGGATCCTACAGCAGTTGCCACAACTCTGAGGTCCACTTCGTGCTTTCCAAACCTCTCCTACTTTCAGCCACTATATATAAGTGCATGTGTGAGATTCAGTCCTGGTATCTAATACCCATGAATCTTTGGAAGTAGAGAGATGTAGCTCTATAGAGTTAATACCGGATGAAGGCACGGTCCCACCGCCCTTCCTTAGATCATCCAGGTTTCCTGATGAAGGCGCAGTCCTACTGCCCTTCTTCAGATCATCCACGCTATTTGATGAAGGCGCAGTCCCACTGCCCTTCTTCAGATAAGCCGTGAACTTCCTGTAATCCCGGTTCCAATGACCAGGCTGTTGGCAGTAGAAGTAGACATTCTCATGTGTCTCATCTTTCCTGCCAAGTGCGCATGGGCCCCGCCCTTGCCACTTCCAATTCCCTTGTTGACCATCAGAATATCCTTGGATCCCAGATCCCTGATATATTCTTCTCAGCAATTAATGACACTTCATGTAACTCTGATATGGTCTTAGAGACAGCCTTGTCATGGACATATCCTTTGCGTTCAGACTTGAGGACTATCCTCAAAATTCTGTACCAGTCCAAATAGTTTGTCCCATTTAGCTTGACCCTGTCAAGAATGGTTTTTAATGACAAACTATTAATGTTCGCTGAATTTGCCATTTGATCTACAACAGATAAAATTCAATCAGTAAACTGAATAAATTTTATGAAGATCAAGCTTAAACACCAACAATCGATTCTAAACCTTTAGAATCTGAAACCAAGATCCTTGATTCACTCGATTAAGCTGAACTAATGCTCACCACTTAATCGAGCTATGTAGGTAGGACTCCATCCAATCACATCCAATGTGACTCTTGGCTAGGGTATGTACTTATGTACACGACTTACCCTATCTGTTACCCTAGCTCAACCTCAGGCTGAGAATCGTAGTCGGGTCTACCAATTTTCAACTATGGCCCGTCACTATGTAGGTGCTCCGCTAATGCGCACGACACCCACATATGTCGTCCAAGCCTACTACCCCGCTTCCCCATGGATGCTCCGCTAATGCGCACGACACCCATAGGACGGGGAGGTAGTAAGGTGTTGATGATTGGGAGGTATCGGACATGACCCGCTTTTACTTGTCCAGTTGTGTTCAAAACTTTGGCACATCCTAGATGCGATGAGCACATCAACTACATTCCAAATGCAATGATGCCTCAAATTACATCCAATGTAATTCTTCCTTTGAACCCGTCAACTACATCCAATGCAATGACGGTTCTAAGGGTTCACACACAAGGATTAAAATTCCAATTTTATCTTTGCATGTGAGGCGATATGCTCGGTAAATAAAGTTAAGCATGCAATTCTAAAACACATAGAATTAATCATGCATAAACTAAACCAAGCATAAAGCGATAAATGTGCACATAATAGCCCCCTAAACTAACTCCCACTAGCTTCTTGAGCTCCACCGACTCCAAGCCAATGCCAACACCCGAAAAGCCACCAAATGACCTTTTCGCCCTTTCTTCGTCTTGAGTAAAATATTACAATTTAATACACGACTCGCAGGTCGGGAATAAATAAATATTACAAACAAGTGGTTCGACGACCACACCTTGAAAGAATAATTACACGTTAACTCTAACGGCTCGTAGGTCGTGAAAAGCGATAAATAATTAAATCGAGCTCGGGGCTATTATGTACACCATGCCAACATCACATCACACATCGTGTTATCAAACAAGCATGTTATCAAACATCATGTGATTTTCCGGTTTTAATTAATAGCCAAGTTTCGAAATTTTTTGATGCTCGGTTTATCGAAACCGTTCAAAAATGAAACTTTTGAACATTTGATCTTCGAGTTCATCATGACGGTTCCAAACTCGTCATAACTAACAAAACGGTTTAGCCTTGGCATATCAACCATCCAATGGTCATGCTTGGCCTAGCTCCGTCCAACGGAGCCCCGTTCGGTCCCGGTTTCGGCTCCCCGAGAGTCCCGCTCCCGAGACCCGAAAAATCAAATTTTTTTCAAAATTTCCAGATTTGAAATAATTTCCAAAAATTCATTTTACATGCATTAAATCCATAAACAATAATTTAAAACATGTTATCAAACAATTTAGCAAAACAACATGCCAAAAACAAAACTTTCAAGCAAAACCGAAACTTTGAACACCGTCTTATGAATCCCGAAGGTAGCACGGCTCTGATACCACTGTTGGGTCTCTAGGTAGGGTTGGAGATGAACCAACTCGCAGCGGAAAATCAATGAAAACCAAGAGACAATTAGAACCATGAAACAACTAACAAAGAATGGATTAACAAGAGAAAAATTTCAGCACTAGTTCTTACCAAAACAAGAACACCGGTTAACGAATGATTGGCTTGAGTCTCCAAGACGCCTACGTATCCACATGGGAATCAAAGCCACGTAGTTCTTCTCTTTGAGGACTCAAGAACACAAACATGGAGGTGGAAACTAGTCAAACCCGAAATGGCCATGGAAGAGGGAGAGAAAATGTGTTTCCTATTCTTGTCTTGTGTTTGTTATGTTGAAAAAAGATGACTTAAACATAACAAAACCCATACTTGTCCAAATAAAGGCATGGGACAAGTATGGTGTCAAGTAAGGTGTAAATAGGACAAAGTATGACAAGACAAGATTGGGTTAGGTAGTGAATCACCAACACCTTAATCCTTGTCTTGCTTACTTAGTACTAATTAATCAAGACTTGATTAATTAGTTCCATGGGCCTTTCATGGACCTCTTGGAACATGGCCCGTGGCCATTTCCAACGAGGTCCCGTGATTCGCTCATCGCCTCCATGCCTTCCATACCGGAAATGTCCAACATTATCCGACGCGATCAATCCCAAGACTCCAAGCCTTGTCTCGATCCGTAAAGTCCTATTCACTTACGGGCACATGACCCAAAACCCAGTTTTGGTCATGTCCCGAGACAACTCCGTTTTGGCCATTCTCCATAAATGTGTCAATGAGTTTCATCCTCCGGTGTGACCCTTAGGTTTATGCATGTCAATAGATCAACGTAAAATCCCATTTTACTTGATCCTATTTAAGTGGCAACTAACGAGACTTTAGTATTGCCTGACACTACATAACGAATTGACCCTGTCGATTCTAACCTTTCCGTCGTCCCTGTCATTATCCTTTTATCTCCGATATCCTGATTGAGATAAGGCATAGAGCCGTCATCCTTATTATTCTCAATCACCGTTCCTTGATATGTGAGATGACTGAAGATATGATACCCAGTATCATGTGCATGGCCATGCTATTCTTCCAGTCACTCTCGATCAAGTGGCCGAGAACCGATATCTTTCCCATACCTTAGTATGAGGGATAAATCCCTTAGCCGTCTTTCGTGTCACTCATGTAGCCCGTCCCCAAGCCAATCCTGGCCGTTATGGAAGCCCTGTTACGGACAACGTTAGGCTCAGGTCAAACTCAGTTGTTGACTACATAGCGATCACAAAGACTCCTTGGTCTAAGGATACATGACAAGCTACAACACTGAATATGTTCATGACTTAATCTATGGCACATATTCAGGGCGGGTCGTCCAATATCATGTCCCACATGATATCTATGATCAGACTCCGGAATCTCATTCCAATGACTAACAGAACGTAAGCCATAAAGAGCCATCTTTCATACTAGTCGCTTCTAGTGAAGCTTTGTTGACTAGGGACCCATCGAGTGTGATCTATCTCGATCTATGGTTCTATTCGCATGGTGGGCATAGATCAGAGCACACATCGATATATTACTCCAACACATAAGTAATATAAAGCCACTTTAATTTTATTGCTAACGATGATATATACATTTGGACATTTAGGATTGAACTACGGGCACTAAGACTAACACCACGGTGACCTCTTACGGTTTATGCAATTATGATGTCCCATTGAACATAGATCTTGGGATCCCCAATCAACTAAGTTGGATTTTCCTTCACATAACACCTTCAGATTGGTTTTATTCACATTCATGTGGATGCCATTTTTCAACTAGATCTCAATTCAACGTTTAGGTTAGTGGATCTGTAGTGTTATCCTTTGAAAAATCAAGATCGATAACTCTCGTTTGAGATCAATTGTTATGTCAACTCAAGTTTTGTGCCTTATTACTTGTTTTTTGATTATGCATGCATATCTTGGACACATATCTTAATCAGTCGATAATTTTTCTTTGGTTGTGAGACCGACACCCACATTAGCTAGGTAATTATGCAAAAGTTTTTCACCTTTCATAACTATACAAAATTGAAAATATTCAATTTGGTAATGTATGTTCTTTACAAAGAACAAAATTAGATTTATCTTGTGTTCTCAAATGAAATTTGAGTGTTCACATTTAATTATTCTAACGTGTTTCACGGTGAAACACAAATAAATTAATTGGTCACCGATCAAACTAATTTTAACAATAGCAAATCAATACATTCGATTTAACAAGTATCACGGAAGTTGCTTCAATTAATTAAACTTAATCGTTCGTACGTGTTTGGTCGTAACAAGAATATTGGAATTGAAACTATTCAATTTATCTTTCTATTCTTGTATAGTTTATTTCAACTTTGAGACAAAATTGAACCTATTCCATTTTTTCCAACGCGTTGTTAATAAGAACCAGATCAAATTTATATTTAGATCCACATCGATATTTTATATATTTCGTTCAGCTGAAATTATTCAATTTAGTTCAAAACTCGAGTTAACCGTCTTTACGTGTTTCAAAATAAACAAGATCGATTAAATCGATTTTATCAACTATAACAAATTGAATTTTCTTGTTTCAGATAGAGAGAATTGAATGAATGGTTCACCATTTAAACTCGAGGTTCATAAATAGAATGAACGGTAAAAAAAATCATCATGTTCTAAAGTGAAAGCAAGTTATTTGCACATGTTCCTTAAAAACACATGGTCTATATTGAATTTAAAATCCTCTCATTGAATTTTTAGTTCAAACTTAATCGTTTTTGAAGAACGTTATGATTATTTGATGAATATTATTGATGTCTTCACATGTTTATATACAAGTATGAGTAGATAGAGATATACATGATTTGAAATACAAAATACTATGATAATAATGATCATCATTTGAAATACAAAATTCAAATGGACTGTATCCAAGTATATCTACCCCCCCCCCCCCCCCCCCCGCAATCAGAACGGGAGGATCTCAGACGTTTAAACTGGACCAAAAATCATTAAGAACTTTCAAAAGACCTTTAGTGAAAATACCGGCAAGCTGAGAACGTGAGGGCACATGTAAAACATGGACCTATCCATGAGAGACCTTCTCACGAGAAAAATGAATATCCATCTCGATGTTCTTCATACGTTTGTGTTGGACCCAATTACCCGAGAGATATATGGCACTGACGTTGTCGCAGTAGACAACAATGGCTCGAGCAACTGGGCAATGAAGTTCTAGAAGCAAATTACAGAGCCAACATGACTCATAAATGGAATTTCCAACACCCTGGTACTCGACTTCGGTACTGGAACGTGATAGTGTATCATGTCGTTTAGAGGACCAAGACAAAAGATTATCGTCTATAAAAACACAATAACCATATGTGGAGCATCTTATGTCAGGACACCCACCCCAATTAGCGTTAGTGTAGGACATGAGGCTATCACTGGTGGAACGATATAAGTGGAGGCCATGATGAAGAGTTCCCTGTATGTATCGGATGATGCGCTTCAAAGCACGCATATCGAGATCACGAGGATCGTGCATATGAGGGCATATCTGTTGAATGGCATAAGCGATGTCTGGACAAGTGATTATTATGTAATTCAATACCTAGCAAGACTATAATTATGAGATGGGTGATCATAGACATATCCGTTCAAGGCACTAAGTTTCGCCTTGGTGTCAACTGGAGTAGTAGTAGGAGAGCACGAAGACATGTCAGCCCGGGAAATAATGTTCTCGACATATTTTCGTTGAGATAAATATAAGCCATCAGCAGAGTGAACGACCGAGACTCCCAAGAATGAGCTCAAGCGACCAAGATCCTTCATAGCGAACTAACTACTAAGAAGAGACATGATAGATAAGCGTAATTTCTCACTCAAAATGGTGAGTATGATATCATCAACATAAATCAATATGTAAGCTATGTCAGCATCTTGTTGACAAATAAATAAATAAGAAATGGTCGGAGGTGTTGTGAGAAAAACTAATCGTAGCTACATAATCAGTAAATCGTTGATACCACGCTCAAGGAGCTTGTTTGAGACCATACAAGGACCGTTGCAAGCAACAAACATAATTAGGATGAGTCTTGCTCCGGGAACCCATATGTTGCTGCATATAGATAGTCTTAGACAAATTGTCATGGAGAAAGGCATTCTTGACATCTAGCTGATGAATAGACTAGGAACAAGAGACTACTATGTTGAGGACGGTACGAATTGTGGATGGCTTGACCACCAGACTGAATGTTTCATCACAGTCAACACCAATCTGTTGAGACCTACCATCACCAACAAGACGAGCCTTATAAGGCTCAAGAGAACCATCCAGACGTCGTTTATGACGAAAAATCCACATACAACGAATAATATTAGTATTAGGAGGATGAGGGACCAAAACCTAAGTCTTATCACCAATAAGAGTAGAGAACTCATCGATCATTGCAGTTCTCCAATTAGGGTCAAGAAAATTATCCTTGGGATTGGACGGTATGGGGATAACAGAAAGGATGGGAAAGATGCTAGAGGAGGGGGTACCACCGTCGAATCGGAGGTGGTGTCGGGTACAAGAAAGTTTGTTTGTGATTTAAGTGAAGAGGAGAGAGTGGGTGGTGGAAAGCTTGGTTGTTCTGGGATGAAGGTAGGTGAGTGAGGAGTTGGGGCGAGATGTTGGGTTGATGGTATGTTTGACCCAAGAAGGACTAGGCATGTTTATGGAGGCAGTAGCTAAGTGATAGGTGGCGGGAAAAATAAGTGGTGGGTGAGTAATGATGAGTTGGTAGAGTCTATAAAATTGTAATCGATCGGGTTAGTGCGAGAAATAGATGAAAAAGGGAATTTGAGCTCATCACATAACACATGCCGAGAAATTAAAATCTTAGTCGTTGATATGTCAAAGCATTTGAGGCCCTAGTGGTTGGACAGAAACCCTAAAAACACACAAGGTGTAGAACGATTCTGAAGGTTATGAATTGTACCTGGAGGATGAAGAGGATAACAAAGGCAACCAAAGACACGAAGATGAGAAATAGAAGGATCACAACGATAAATTAACTTTACTAGAGACATGTAATTTGAAATTTTTGTAGGAGTGATGTTGATGAGGTACGTAGCCATTTGTAGGGCATGATGCCAAAAAGGAGGAACAAAAGAATGACAAAGTAAAATACGAGTCATATTATTAGTAGTTCGGATTTTACGCTCTGCTTTACTATTTTGAGAGGAAGTATGAGGACAAGAAAACCTGAAAACCATTCCATGATTACTGCAACATTGGTGAAATGAATTGTTATCAATTTCGTTTCCATTGTTACATTGAAAAGACTTGATTTTGCAATCAATTGAGTGTGAATCAAAGTAGTAAAATTCAGAAATAACGAATAGGCTTGAGATTTAGCACCCAACGGAAAAGCCCACAAAAAATTCGAATAATCATCCAAGAATAATATATAATACTTGTGACCAGTTGAACTTAAAATAGGAGACGTCCACAAATCACAAATCACAATATCAAATGGTTCCACAATTTAAGACACGGAATCAAGAAATAAAAGTCTAATATGTTTACCATAAACACATGAAAAACATAATGAGTCCAAAATGTTCAACAATTTATTACAAGAATTAAATTTTTGAATGCGAAAAGAATTGAAAATAGCAGGACTAGGATGTCCTAACCGACTATACCAAATTGAAGGGGAAATAGTAGCCAAAGCAAAACAAGACGACACCGAAGTAGTGGAAGTAACGGGGTAAAGATCACCCAAACTATTGCACCTCATGAGCGGAGTTCCCGTCCGAAAATCCTTCACGAGAAAACAAAAAAAAAGTCAAATTCAATGGATACAACATTGTCACAGAAAAATTGACGAACATAATTTAAAATTTTAATAAGCTTAGGTGCATGAAGAACATTACGTGAATGTAGTGATTGATGGGTGGATGATAATTTTGAATGTCCTTGACCCCGAATCAGAATTTGTGTACCATCTCCAACAATGACATGACAAGAATTACTCATTTGAGAATAAGACTAGAGGTTACCTGAGTTTGATGTCATGTGAGACGTCACCCCTGTGTTCATGTACCAATTATCATCTGGAGCAATAATGGACATGTTGGACATGTTGGACATGTTGGCCGTGTTCATGTACTAATTATCATCTATAAGGGTTGCTATTGTGCCATGTAAGCATGAGGCGAAGGCTGACTCCAAAGAAGACTTGACTGCCTCGATAGAGCCGACCAAGAATATTGTTGAGTAGGGGTAAGAAAATGGTGGGACCGAACAATTTTATTATTGTGATGGCTAGTACATGCGCTGTTGTGGATTCCCAAATGAATTAAGTGGTGGTGTATATGAATTGTATCTAGTTCCACAAGAAGAATTGGACCAATTCACATGGCGACCAAGTGACCGCCCATGCCCACGTCCACGGTCATGTCCACGGTTGGAGGACCTATTGGTCTTGTGGTTTTTATTATTCCTTGTTCCACGATTGTCTCTTGAGTCATTCACATTCAAAGCTGCTCCGGTAGTCGTTGTAAGAACCGCCCTCGGTCAATCCCGGTCGAATCGGTGAATTCTAGACAAGTTTGACTTTCGGCCGGAAAAGTCAATCGATGACTCAGGAAGTCATTCGGGACCTTTCCGGGGCCCAAAAAGCTTAGCCGTCATCACGGTTAGCTTAGTTGGACCATTTCCTTCAGTTTGACTGTAATATTGGTTAGGTCAAACTTCGGTCAAACTTGGACTTTATATCGGTTAATTTCCGATAAAATCTTGGAAAGCTGGAAATTATTCAAGTGGAAGTGACCCCACATGACACTTGTCATATTTGGCTTGGGGGATGAAAAAGGAGCTTCAAATGACTCTTATACCCTCCCAACTTACCTTTAAAGGGATATGACCTTAAGGGCTTTTCGGTATTTGGACAAAATAGGTCATTTAAAGCAACATGAACACACAAATCAGCTCACTCACTATTGTTGCAGACGAAAATCACAAGGAGAGAGAGAGGGGAGAGCTCATTTATTGAGGAAGAAGAAAGTGAAGAAATCTTGGATTTTGGAGCTTGTTTTTAGTCCTTTTGCCTCCATTTTCCTTCCATCTTCTTCATCTCACAATACTAGAGGTATGGATGCTCTTAACTCTCCATTTCATCTACTTTCAATCCTTGGGTTTTGTGGGTTTTTGGCTCAAAGTTGAAGAACTAGCTTTGTGGTTGTTGCTTGGAGAAGAAGTAGTGAAGTAGAATGTTTGGTTTGTGTTTTGGTTGAAGTTTTGATGAACCCATTGAGGGTGTTGATGTTGGGTCACCTTGGATGAATATTTTGGAGTTGAGAGGACTTGAAAATGGGGTTTTAATGGTGATTTTCATGGAACTCGAGTTGGGGAAGAAAGGGGAAGGAACTGGTCAGGTTTGGCGCGGAACGTGACCCGGACCGGGCCAGGTGCCGGCACGGCAGGCCGCACGGAACGGGCCTGGTACCGGCACGACACGCGGCATGGAACGGACGGGAGTCCGGCACGGTACCTCACACGGTCCGTGTCGCACTCCGGGCCGGTCTGTGACGCGGTCCGTGCTGGCTACCGGGCCGGACTGTGATACGGTCCGTGCTAGGTTCCGGCACGGATAGCCACACGGTCCGTATGGCGTTCCGGATCAGACCCCTAGAACCCAAAACCCTTCCTTTTAGCCCTTTTCGATTCTTAAATCATTTCTTCAAACCTTATTTCCATTATTTGAGTATTGTTCTGTACTTTGGGGATAAGAACATCGTTGAGTTATTAACTTTGGTCTTATGGTGGTCTAAGACCGTGGTACCGAGCAAGGAAGGAAGGAAGAACTTGGACTAGAGCTTGAAGAACGAAGAATCACGCCGGAACCCGTGTGAAGGACGGAGTTGTGACCACCGAGTTGTCAACAGAGTTTTAGAGGATTACCAAGAGGTAGGGAAAGTCTTAACTTCTTAATCAAACGCTTAGTATGCATGTTAGGTTAATAAAATTGGAAAGGTCCTATAATTTCCTATAGGATGCGAATAACTAGAATAATCGTATTTCAATTACTAATAACCGGAAGTGTCTAGAATGCATGCTTAGGATGAAGATGACTAGTGTAACTCGTTTTCAATACTTGGGAATTGATTTACTGGTAGAGAGGCGGTGAAGAGCTCTCGGATTAGTTGTGTGCTAGGTTCACATGCTTGGTTGCTCGTTATTAGGATAAACTAAGAGTCTAATGAAACTAGTTAGCTTGTATGATTGAAGGATTAATTGATCGTTCACATGATTGTTGATTGGTTGAATGCTTACTTGATTGGCTGGGTGATTGTGTTGATATAATTGTTGATTGAACGGATGATCGAGTATGACTGGTTGTGCCAAAGGGGTACAATCAGGTGATCGATGTACCGCTGGTTCGTGACAGGTAAGTATACGTTAAGTGTGAGGTGTTATTGGATGTCTTTGCTGTGATGAAAGTGTGATTTGAGGAGTGTTCATGATTGGTTGAATTATAGTGCTTTTTTCCTTATTCTTATTCTTGAATGCTTGTTCGTTTGTTTGTTTGTTTGGTTCGGTACTACACCAGGGGGGGGGGGTTAATCCGGTGCCATTGTGGTGGTTGGAGTTGGAAAGATACAGTGAGATATCGATAGATTATAGGAGCCTGAGTGCTCGGCAGATCCTGCGGGATATTGATTGATTATTGGAGCCTGAGAGCTCGGTAGATCCTGCGGGATATTGATAGATTATAGGAGCCTGAGTGCTCGGCAGATCCTGCGGGATATTGATTGATTATTGGAGCCTGAGAGCTCGGCAGATCCTGCGGGATATTGATAGATTATAGGAGCCTGAGGGCTCGGCAGATCCTGCGGGATATTGATCGGATTACTTCATGAGAGATGGTATCTGAGGTTTCACCCAAGGGTGTGCGTCCTACGGGAGCACTACCTTGGTTCCCTATGATTATGGTCCTTGGAGACATTTTCGAGAATTCCGACTATGAGCATCCCTATGGGATGGTTTCCGGTGCTCCGATGTATGTGTCTCCTCTGGACCGAGGGAAAATCTGATGTGATATGAATACTCTAGTGGATCGGAATATGGGAACCGAAGTGATACTAGAATCTATTCATAGATCGGAGCTTGAGAAAGCAAGTGGTTGGTGTGATATAAATTACTCCCATTTAATCGTTCTAATACTTTGTAATAATTCTTTTATGGAACTTTTCAAGTTAAGGTTATCTTTAATAGGACGGCGCTCATCTTATTCTATCTTGTTTATATATATTATTTCATCGTACTTATCTTGTTCTATCTTGTTGCATATTATTTCATTGTTAATCATATTTTGTTGTTATTTGAGTTATCTGCTTACCCAGTACAGTATTGACCTAAGGGTTGAGATGTTAAGGTTTTTCCTACTGAGCGTAAGCTCACCCCCTGGTTTTCTTACTGTTTTACAGGCGTAGCTGATGTCTAGTGAGTTCGAGGCTCGGGAGCTTTTGGACATCTTGGGGTTTATCTTAGAGTTATGTTGGTCATATGTTTTAAACATTATTTATTTGACTCTTTATGTTGAGCTGTGACTCATTGGAAGTTTTGGAACTATTTATAGTTGTTGATTTGAGAGAGTTTATCTTGTTATCATAAAGGTTTTGGTACTTAATTATTTCTTTTCTACTTTTAATGCCGGTCACGTCTCGAGTCCGGCCAAAACCGGATTTGGGGCGTGACGGTCGTAGTATGTGATTGGGCTTGTTTTTCTTTCCTCGTCTCCTCGAGAATAAGGCGAGAACGAACCTCATAAAATTATGGGAGGGGATCACTTTGCTGGATCGAAGTAACAATCTCATCAAAATTCTCCAAAAGGCCGACAACTAATTGTAACACCAATAGGTAGTTGGACACTGGAAAACCAACGTTTTGAGTTTCTGACAGTAAGAGGAAACATTAGAGTAGTCATCCAAATGTACCAAAGAGAATTGATTCTCGACGTAAAAAGCTCGCTAATTCTTGTTTGTCTTGGAAAATATGTTTAAGAGAGGTCCAAGCTTAGAGAGCGGTGGCATTGGGCTCAATGTACGCCTGGAGTAAATCTCCCAAAATTGTCCCGTAGATCCGTTAAAGGAATACAACGTCCAACCTACGCCAAAGAGTGAGATATATCACATCAGTAGACTCGATTTTGGATTTTTCCGAGTAAGTTTTGAATTCAGGAGTCGGAGTTGTTGATCCGAATGACAAGAGAGCTGTTTCGGAATTGATGTGGTCAAGTACATCGTACTTCTGACAATGGATACGAAATAGTTCCGGCCACGAATAATAGTGATCGTTCTCCATTTCAATCACAATAGGGATATCAAGCTTCATATTGAAGATGGTTAGAGCAACATGATACTTTTGTTCAACCATAGTGAAAGTAAACTGCATAAATCACACAGAGATAGCCGAAACACACGTGATTTGTGTGAGATCAAACCCAAAAAAAAAACAATTAATAGACACGATGAATATGGAGGCACATGATGAGTATGAGAGCAATGAGTATGACTTATAGATAAGTGGAATATAGGTGGAATATATGAGCAATGAGTCAGTAAAACTTTGGTGTATTGTGTGGGAAAGATGGAAAATAGTAGGTAGAAAGAAAAGAAAGCTCTGAGTGCAAAGGGGGAAAGAAAATTGATAATGTGGGCAAAAGATTAAAGCTCTGATACCATGAAGAATATTATGATTCTTTGATTAATATTATTTATGTTAGGGATAATTGTCAAAAACTACCCTAAAGTTTGTCCACGCTTTGTGGGTGCACTGAAATTTTGTCCACGCTTTGTGGGTGCATTATTTGCCCACGCTTTTGTGGGTGCATTTAAGTTCTGTCCACGCTTTGTGGGTGTATTGAAGTTTTGTCCAAGCTTCTATTCAATCCGGGAAGCACTGTCCAGATCATCATTGAACAACCCTACTATGTCAAAACTAAAAAAGTTGTGGACAAAACTTCATGGTAGCCACATAGTGTGGACGAAACTTTGTGCATCAACTCGTTTGTGGACGAAACTTTAGAGAAGTTTTGGACAATTATCTCTATCAAATAGAAGTATGAGTAGATAGAGATATGCATGATTTCAAATATAAAATACTATGATAATCATGATTATCATTTGAAATACAAAATTCAAATGAACCTTATCCAAGTATATCTAACGGTTTTAATGAGTTTCATAAAGAAACAGAATCGATTAATTAACTATCCAAATCTTTCACTTTTTAAAGTAATTGAAATCATTCAATTTGTCAATTTTAATCCGAATAACTTTCAATCATTGAAAACGCATTCGATTTTTTTGTTGGATAAGCCCAAAAACTCTTATTGAAAGGACAATTTTCGAGGAAGATAGAGCCAAAAGAAAATAAACCACCACACTTACAAAATCACAGAAGGGGAGCAGACAGGGAACGAAACCCCGAAAAAAAATGCCAGAACAAGGGCAAAATACAAACAACTAAAAACCAAAAAAACTAAGAGGACCTACACTTCCTCGTACCACTCGTTGTCATCAAAAGTTTGGTTCAGATTGCTTTCCCGATGAGACTTGTGAGCCCAAGTCCTGGACCTTGTATTATGAATACGAGGAACCCGCAAAGGAGGCACCGAATAAGATTTAGAAGGCCGTCTCTTACGGGCCTTAGGCTTGAGAACTGCCTCCATCCACCCACCGAAAGATTGCAACTGATCAAGCACTCCATGAGACACATTCGGAAGGTCCTCAATCGGAAGGTCCACACCGTAGAGAGTGACGGCCTTGACTTCTTTTTGACCCTTCGATTGTGTATCACTATCCAAACTTGTGAAACACACATACTCCACACCCTTGATCGAAACTAGAACACCCAACTTATCCGGCCCGAGCTATGTGTTTGCATAAATTTTACCACTTGCTAACAATTCCCGGCCCACATGATCATCGTAACATCTGTACGATCCACATGCTCTGAAAATGAGCCAAGTTCAAGAAGCCTGTACCAATCAGATTGGACCTGAGACGAAGTCTCTATTCCCACTTGCTGGCCAGTACTTTCTTGAGTGGGCCCGACCGTGAGCATACCATCACCCCAACCCGATTCATCTTTCGGAATAGACAACTCACGAACAACAACTGATGCCGCAACCTCAGCAGAAGAAGTCATGGTCGTACCTGTTACTGCGGATGCTCCATTGAGACTAATACCAATTTGTAAATATCGATAGACCAAACATCACGTTCAATTTTAATCTATTCAAACGTGTTCTACGTTTAGAACCTAATTAAATAATTTTATTGATTCCACACAAATCCATGCATTTGATTGTCTTTACGTGTTTCCAAGAAACAAGATCGATTAATTTTCCCAGTAACATTTTCTTTAAGAGATATTTCAAAATTTATTTATTGAAAATAGGAAACTTTTTAGGAAATAATTCTGATTTGTTTTATTCTTGAATTTTTGAAATAGCCGTTTAGAAATTTAATTCCAAATTTGTTTATATTTTAAAATTAAAATTGTACGAGAATTTATTTTTTTTTCTTTTAAAATTAATCTGGAAACAAAACTTAAGTTTTCCAAATAAAAAACTCAGTTTTTTTTCTATTTTGTTACTTAGTAAGTTAGTAGTAATACTATCAGAATAATGATCAGGGAGGAATTTGGAGTCGGCCCTAGAGATGGCGACGCGAAGGTGAGACCGGGCGTTCGAAGTGGTGGTCGACGACGGAAAGGGCTTCAGTTCAGCTCGTTCTCCAGCGATTGGAAGGGGGGAGGACAGGGTATGGTCTCTAACTCGATTTGTTTTCAGATTTAGTTGTGTTTGCGTATACCCCACTGGTTTTTGGAGATCACCGTGAGGGTTTGGACGTTCGGGGGACGATTCAGACCTGAAATTGAGGCGACATCGACGACGACTGTGTTGACCAGAGTCGCGGGTAGCCTCATAGCTGACCGGGAGGCTTGGTATGGTTGGTTTTGAATATGAGGTGTTGGTGGTGCGGCGTCAGGAGATTTATTTGGGGTAGGGTAGTTAGATAGAAGCTGTTATGACCATCTCCGTACGGCGAGGCTTTGTACTAGTGGTGGGTATATACCAATCGTGCAGGGGGAGTTGGTGTGGTGTACGCCGGGCGTCGTGACCAAGGAGATTGGAGTCGGTGTCTGGGTACGATGGAGGATACCGGGGCGACGTGAATTCAGATATCATCCCTCGGGTAGTGCTCGGAGGGGTGGTGAGCGAGAGGGTGAGGAAGTAACTTTCCTGGGGGGTCCGATATGCGGTTCCTGTCTTGGAACTGTAGGGAACTGGGAAACTGGCGACAGTGGAATATCTGAAAGGGGTGATTCGTCATCAGAAACCAAATGTCATCTTTCTCTGTGAGACTTTGGCCAAGAAAGGGGAAGTGGAGAGGTTGAAGGTCAAGATGGGTTTCGCTGATGGGTGCGAGATTCCAGCTATGGGCCACAAGGGAGGACTGATTTTGTTGTGGTCGACGGAGGTGTCGGTCACTCCGTATCCGGGAGGAGATAGGTTTATTGACGTACTCATCAAAGGGTCGGTAGGGGATAGCTTCCGGTTCACAGGTATTTATGGGGAAGCGAAACGGGAACTTCGGTGGCAAACTTGGAATTTTCTTCGTACGTTAGGGACGAGTCCGTCGTCCTCGACAAGATGGCTATTGATGGGAGACTTCAATGGTATACTGAACCATCAGGAAAAACGCGGAGGACATCCATACCCGGACTCTCTAATTGAGGGGTTTCAGGATGCGTTGCAGGACCTGGATGTACACGATGTTCCCCTCCAGGGGTATGAGGTTACCTGGCATAGTGGGAGTGAACCAGAGACGAGGATGGCAGTACAACTGGATAGAGCTATTATGTTTCGGCCTTACAGAAAATGTGGCCGGAGGCCCATCTGGCCAATGTGGGGATCCCAACATCTGACCATCTCCCGATCGTATTGGATCCAGAATGTAGAGTAGAACCAATCGGGTCTAGACAATTTCAGTGTGAGAGCATCTGGGCAGAAGATCCGGAGTGTGGACACGTGATACAATCGTGGTGGGGGACCCCTGAGGATTGGGATATCTCCACAAAAACGAGAGAAACAGGAAATGCATTGGATACCTGAGGTAAAGAGGTGTACAATGCGCTCTCCAGGTAAATAGCCAGGTATGAGAAGGATATCGTGTAGTTGAATGACATGGTTGATTGCACGAGTATTCGGAGACGTAGAGAATTGCAAAAACTCTATGAGACGACGCTAGACAAGAAAGGGGAGTTTTGGCGACATAGGGCAAAACAACACTGGCTCATGGAGAGTGACCAGCATACGAAATTCTTCCAAGTGACGGCCTCTCGGCGGAAGAATATCAATAAGGTTAAGGAACTTTAGGATGAGGCGGGAAATGTACTGACCTGGGATACAGGTTTGGGGGAGCATATCTTGGAGTTCTATACAACGCTATCCAGGAAGTCAAGGGGGGACGACCCTGGATTCCCGAGATTTTTCCAACAAATCTCCGAAGAGCAAAACAGATCACTGATGAGTGAAGTGACGTCGGAGGAGGTGCGAGACGCTACGTTTTCGATGGGGCCCAATAAGTCGCTAGGGCCGGATGGACTCAACCCGTTCTTTTACCAAAAGTATTGGGGTACGGTAGGGGCTGATGTCACCAGCTGGGTGCGTCGTATATTTACGGGGGAGGAGATTCCGTAGGAAATGAATAAGATCACGCTGGTTCTAATCCCGAAGGTGGAATGTCCCAAGTCACTGAAAGATCTTCACCCAATAGCTCTTTGCAATGTGGTTTTTAAGGTGGTATCGAAAGTAGTAGCAAATCGTCTAAAAGGTCTATTGGATGGTATAATCTCGATCTCTAAGGGGTGTTCATTCAAGGACGGCCGATCCAAGATAATATTATCTTGTCCTTTGAAACTCTACACTTCTTGAAGAACAAGAAAAATGGCCATGAGGGATGGGTGGCCCTGAAGCTAGACAGGAGCAAGGCCTACGACAGGGTGGAGTGGGGGTTCCTGTGGGATATGATGCGTGGTTTTGGATTTTGGGAGGACTGGATCTCACTGGTTCGAAAATGTACGTACTCTGTCACGTACAATATTGTGGCAGGTGGACACCAAGTGGGGTTTGTCCAACCTGAGAGAGGAATCAGACAAGGGGATCCGTTGTCCCCATATCTATTCTTATTTTTCATGGAAGGATTCTCACGTCTTCTACAGGAAGCAGACCGCGGGGGAGACATACATGGAGTTCGGGTGGCCCCGAGGGCACCGTCGCTCACTCATTTGTTTTTTGCCAATGACTGGTATGTTTACTGTAAGGTGACTACTACATAAATGGGACGTCTGAGGGAGCTGCTTAGGATGTTTGAGGAAGCGTCGGGTCAAGTGGTAAATCAACAAAAGTCATCAATGTTTTTTAGTACCAATACTCCGGCAGATCGAAGGGCGGAAGGGGTCCGACTGCTAGGGATTCCAAAGTTACAACAACCATAATTATACCTGGGAATCCCGAATATGATGGGTCGTAGCAGCAAGCAGGGGTTGCAATATGTCTTAAACAGGGTCCTGCGTAGGATTCAGAAATAGGACGGAAAGCTGTTGAACGGGGCAGGTAAGGAGGTATTGGTTAAGTCAGTTTTATAGGCTATTCCTACTTATACTATGAGTGTAATGAGACTCCCGAAAGGGACTCTAGAGAAGATGAATGTAGCTCTAGCCCGATTCACGTGGAAGACATCTGGTCCAGACGGTAAAGGTGTCATTTGGCAATCATGGGAGACCATGTCTCGACCGAAGGAGGTAGGAGGTCTGGGTTTCAAGAACCTGCATGACTTCAATACGACTTTGCTAGGAAAGCAACTATGGAAGCTGTTGACGGATGAGTCCAGTTTGGTAGCGAGAGTGCTGAACGCTCGCTATTATCCGGAGTCCTCGGTGCTAGAGGCAGTTAGGAAACCGAATCAGAGTTTCGTTTGGCAAAGCATTTTGTCCGCTCAAGAATTAGTTAAAAACGGAGCAAGGCGGTCAATAGGGCCTGGGACAATGACATCAGTACTTGACCACCCGTGGTTGACAGGAGTGGAGGCTAGGGTGCAATCGGGGGGACTGGAGATTGATACTCTCAAGGTCTTGGGACTCATGAGACCCGCTGAGAGACAGTGGGACACAACCAAGATCTGTACTTTATTCTCTGCGGAAGACCAGAGGGAGATTATGGCAGTGCCTATTAGTAAGACAACCATCTCAGACTCATGGTACTGGGTGGGAGATTACTTGTGGCAATATTCCGTTAAATCGGCGTATGCTCTAAGTCAACAGGAGCAGGCCACTTTCCATCCACTAACGGATATCTGGACAACCATTTGGGCATTGGAAGTACTGCCGAAGGTGCGTACATTTATGTGGAGAACTTGTTCGGGATGCTTACAAGTGGCAAAAAATCTTAGGCGTCGTCACGTAGATATAGAGGCACGGTGTCCGGTGTGTTCAGAGGCAGACGAATCCGAGTTGCACCTGCTTGTCGAGTGCCTTGTAGCAGCGGAATGTTGGGCTAGGTCGGGCCTACAAGTCCCTCAAGGGGCTCAGGATATCAAAGGATGGCTGAAAGACATTGTTCAATTTAACCCACCGGGGAATGGTGGACTGATAGACTTTATTCTATGGGAGTTGTGGAAGGCTAGAAACAAAGTAGTTTGGGAAAATACTACACAGACGACAGCCATGATATATCAAACTGCATTCTACCTAAGAAAGCACAGGCACAGGCGATCCCTCAACAGACACACGGTGGCACCTGAGTCTTGGGAATGCCACAATCAAGGGGAGTGGGTCATAAATACAGATGATGCTTTGTTTGCAGCGGAGGATAAGATGGGAACGAGTTGGATATGTCGAGACGATATGGGGCGCCTAACGGGGGCCCGGTCGTCCTCATTCCATGGACCTCAGAATCCGGGGTTGGTGGAGGCATATGCGATCAGAGACGCGCTGACATGGCTTCTAAAACACCCAAGACAACGGCCTACAGTGCGTAGCGATTGTAAGATCATAGTGGATATGATCAGGAAAGAAGGGCTTGTTCTACCTCCTTTGGGAATCATCGTCACAGATTGTATTTTCCTTTTAACTAGACTCAAGTGCGTGCAGCTCGATTTTGTAAAACGGACAGCGAACAAAGCAGCTCATTGGGTTGCCAGGGCGACTTGTTCTTTCCCTGTCTGGAATTGGCAAGGGGATCATATCCCTGAACCTCTTCAACATATCATTATTGCCGATATTTAAATAAAATCTCATATTTACTCAAAAATAATAATAACTTAGTTTTTTGTTTTTCTTCCATCCAACGAGACGAACAGAAAAAAGATCGCGATATGTTATGAGATACACCGAGATAATCATGAAGACATTGCGAGTGGTCACGAGTTGACCCGCAATGTTGACCCGGTATGGCTCTATGTCCAGGGCCACGTCCACGACCCACGCACGGCGCCTACCTGTGTGTTCTCCTCTGTTGTGCGCTGGTGAACTTGCTTTGGGCTGGTCCTCCTTTTGTTGTGGGCTTAATATTGTTAGACTAATTTGTTTGGGGCCTGTACGACGGCGATAGAATTCGGCCCCAAAAAACACAAAACTCTATAGCGTCTTCTTCATCCGTAAGCTGATTTAGCTTCTCAACCTTTTGCCTCCCAGCAGCAGGAAGATTTAGGATTCAACAACAAAAAAAGTTCCTTTTCGAGTTTCCAGCTCCAAAACCAGTGAGATTCAAAACTTTGTTTCAAATTTTCGTCTTCTTTCTTTTCCTTCCTTCAACCTCTAGACCCACTTTACCTGCGAGAAAAAAAAAATCGTACAACATGCAACAGAGACAAAGAAACGAGTTAAAAAAAATGATGATTCCGAGTTTCATTCCAAAATCCAGTTAAAACTAAACTTTCCACACATTGATTTTCCGAAATTGCCTTGTGATTCTCAGCTTCAAAATTTCCAGTTCTGAAAACCCAATGTAAAAATTTCTTGGATTAAAAACTAAGAGTTACACTTACACCACTAAAGCTCTTAACTTTTCTCTCTCTAGAAACCTAACCATAGCCGCCTCCTGTACAACCCCCTTCCTCTCCACCACCGATGACGGTCATGACCTCTGGTCACAGATGTTGTCGGTGGTGGCCCCGGATCACGAATCCTGAGACAGGATCATCTGTTGACTGGGCGTGGTTCAGCCCCTTCCCCTTAAATTTAATGTGTTGCACATCAGTTGGGGCAAGTATAGGGGGCATGATTTTCAGAAATGCTGACTATCTAATTAATTAAGCTTTTAACTGAATCTGTTAACGTTAATTTTAAATCAACAACTACTAAATAAAATTCATAAATATAAACAAAAATTCATTAATAAAATAAAAAATTTAAAAAGTACATAATTTTAAAAATACTTAATTTCTATATGATGCTCCATGTAAGAACCGCCTCTGGTCGATCCCGGTCGAACCGACGAATCCTGGCGAAAGTTGACTATTTACCAGAAAAGTCAACTGATGACTCCGGGAGTCATTCGAGACCTTTCAGGGGCCCAAAAAGCTTAGCCTTCATCACGATTAGCTTAATTGGGCCATTTCCTTTCAAACGACTGTAATATTGGAAAAGTCAATTTTCGGTCAAACGTTGACTTTTTATCGACACGTCCTAATTAATTTGAGGTGCTGGATTTTCAACTAAGGACAAGTGGTCCCTACATGGACACTTGTCCATGCTAGCTTGGAGGGAAAGAAAGGAGGCTAAAAGGACCATTTACCCCTCACAAATTGTCCTTAAGTGGATAAAAGCTAAGGGGCTTTTTGGACTTTACCACTTTTAGGTCTTTTAAGGCAATTGAAGCAACCTAATTCAGCTCATTTCATGTGGTGGCCGAACCTAGCTAGAGAGAGGAAGAAGAGGAGCCTCCATTGAAGCTTGAAGGAGAAGCAAAGGAAAAGAAGCTCCTTTCAAGCCTTTTCTTCACCAAAATCTTCCCAAAAGTCCATCTTCTTCATCATCTCATCAATCTAAAGGTAAGTACACTATCACAATCTCATTTCAATTCATTTTAAGCTTTGGGTTTCCTTGGGTTTTGCTTAAACTAGCTAGGCTTTGAGTCCTTTGTGGTTGGGTGTTGTTAGATGATGTTCTAGAGCAATAGAGGATTAATTTGTATTGAAATTAATGGGTTTTGGTCGTTTTTGGATTTGAAATCTCTTGGGTATTTGTTGGTTTGATGAATCCTACCTTGGGTACTGAAAGATTGAAGCTATATGACTGTTTTAGAGGTTGTGTGACTGAAAATGGAGTTTTTGGACTGTTTTTCGTGGAAAGGGGGCTGGAGGAAGAAGAAGGACGGAACTGGTATGGGCCGTCACGGATCCGTGACGTGCACCGTGATGGGAGACGTCACGGCTCCGTGAGGGAGACCGTGACGGCACTCTTCACGGGTCCGTGATGTTATCTGTGACGTTATCCGTGACGGGGAGTCTCACGGCTCCGTGACCCGATCCGTGGCAGACCAGTTTTGGTCCTTTTGAATCCTTTTTGGGTGTTTTTCGTTTATTTCGAATGGTTATTTTGAACCAAATGGTTGGGGTTTTTAACTTATATGTGTGTCTCTTGGTTGGGGTTTTTTGTATTAAACTTTTCGCACTTGTTATATTTTGAGCTTTTGACTCGCCGTATTGACTTGGATTATGTTTTACTTAGAGATTTTCTTTATCAAGGTTCATTTATTTATTATCATTTATCATTATTTTAACTCACGTCCTGAGTCCGGTCAAAACCGGATTTGGCGCGTGACAATTTGGTATCAGAGCCTGGTTTCATTTTGAAATTGTTTTTCAAAACCTCGGACCATACGCAAATTATGAGGGTAGAGTTAGTTGGTTAAAGTCGTAGTGGTCGGTTACGCAAGTTGGAAATGTCCTACGTGTAGAAGTGAGACGACAAAAGTCTCGGATGTTGAAGTGCCTTGTTTGAGTCTTGCTTTACTTTGTGTTATGCTATGTGCTTGGTTGAACTGTTATGCCGATCGGTTGAGATCGAGGTCGGTTTGGCGAGCGATGCTCGACGATGTTTTTGACGTGTTGTTAAGTGAAAGTTATGTGGGTTGTCGCCTTGGTCGGCTGTTGAGTGATTGGTTGGACATAAATGTTGACTTGGCCGGGTGGTAATCGAGTAATTATCGAGACCCGAGATGTGTACTTACGATGTTTGCGGTGTGCTATGTTGTGCTGATTACTCGCGTGATGGTGTTTATTGAATGTCCCGCTTAAGTGGATGGTTAGTGGAATATACGAGCGGGTCATGCCGAAATTTCTGCAAAACTAAAGTATTTGTACTATCATGGGTTGACTCAGGGGCGCCACTGTAGTCGAACGTGATAGGGGGATGTCAAGTGGTTACAACGAGATTCGGGGACGCCTGAATCGGGTTGTAACGACGCGAGATCGACATGAATGTTGTGAATAGAAAGAGAAAGGTGTTGAGAACCTGTGGAAATAAATTAATGCAAATACTTGCGAAATTGTTTTGTGTTGTGATTTGTACCGCATGCTATGGGAAGATACCCGACCGAGGTGTGTGCGGGTCCAGTATGTTGTTTGTATGACTTGTTTGAAACTGTGCCTCCTATGGGAGATGGTTGAATTGTGTGGTTGATTCTGTGAGACGCACAAGTCTGCAGACTTCTCTGCTTATATGGAATAATGTATAACTATTGTCACGCCCCAAATCCAGTTTTGACCAGACTTAAGACGTGAGTTAAAAAAAATATAAATAACAGTAAATAAATAAGCTCTGATAAGGTAAGGCTCCGAATAAATCTCATAAACCAGTCCAACAGTAGAGTCAAAAGCTCAATTAAAACAAATGCGACATAGTTTTGAACGAAAGCGAAGGTACGTCTCTAACATGATAACACCCGGACACTCAGTGAGCTCCCGAGCTCTGAGACGTCCTACAACATACTCAGCAAAGAAACCTGTAAAACAACAGTAAACACGAAGGGGGTGAGCTTACGCTCAGTAGGAAAAAGTAGTAAAGGAAAAGAATCCCCGTTTTAACATTAAAACCAATTTGTACAATTATTCAAGTTTATAATTAGTACGATTAACCAAAAGATACCCAGAATATAGATCAATAAGAATTACGATACTTTAAAGAAGGTAACAATCAAGGAGATCAACAGAAAGGTAACGAATGTAACAAGGAATCGGTTAAAGTAACACACAAATACCGAAATGCTGAATATCAAATCCCAAGACTCTGATCCGTACACTGACTTGTACATCATATCACATTTCCCGTCGGTCCAGAGGAGGCACTATCATCGGGACTCCCGGAAACGTTCCCAAGGAATACATACGTTGGAAGTCCCGGAAATGTCTCGAAGGACCACAAATCATCGGGGTGCAACAAGTAACATATATACCGGAAACGCACATCGGCCTAAATATCTTCCCAGAACTACTCCCTCGGGGTAAACAACCACACGCCATACCAGAAACGCACATCGGCCTAGACGTCTTCCAGGAAACGCACATCGGGGTACATAATCATATACCATACCGAAACCGCACATCGGACTAGGTATCTTCCCGGTATGTCCACCTCGGGGTTCACACTCACATCATACCGGAACCGCACATCGGTCTAGATGTCTTCCCGGCATGTCCACCTCGGGGTGCACACTCGAAACACACAATAGAATAATGAACACAATACAGTCACACACAATATCAAACCAAGCTTACCATTATTACTTACCAACCACGTATCATCGGTCTATCACTCACCCGATCATATCCATAGACACAACCAATTCACTCTCGAACATTTACTCAATAATCAAAATTACAGATCAACCAATTACGTTACAATCATCATAACTCAATTAGTTTATTACGACTCTTAGCTTATCCTAAGTACGGAACATGCATCGGCCTTAAGGGCAAACAATCATCAATAAATACAATCAACACGCAAATCCTAAGGCTCGACATGGCCATTCTACCAGCACGACAATTTCCCAAGATATTGAAAGCGGTTAACTAGTGAATCACATCCTACATGCATACTAGACTCTTCCGGTTATTAATGTAATTGAAGAACGGTTATTCTAGTGAATCACATCCTATATGCAAACTAGGACCTTTCCGGTTATTATTATCCTATAGGCATACTATTAATGTTCTTAAATTAGTAGCGGATTTTAGTACTTTTCCCTACCTCAAGAAGAAACCAACAGCTACGTCTCCTAGCTGCTGACGTCCGGGCCTACCTCTGGTCTTCTCAGGCGAAGTCAAAGTCTGATTTTAACAGGTAAAAGTGATAATCAGTCCCGGCACAGTCCAAAAGTCTTCTAATTTGTCAATTTAGTCCTTTAAGTTCTCTATTTTAAATTATTTAAATTAATTAGTTAATTGATTAATCTGCCGACCCGGTTCGACCCGAATCCGAAAACCGGACCCGAATCCGGACCCGGACATGACCCGACCCCTAACCCGACCCAGACCCGGCTCCATACCCGACTCAGGCCCGGTCCAGACCCGAGTCCAAAACCAAGTCCACGGACCTGGGCCTAGCCCAAGGCCTGGCCAGAGTCCCAACCGGACCAGGTCTGGCCCAAGGACGTCCTGGCCCAAGCTCAGGTTGAACCGAGTGCAGTCCTGGCTCGACGGTCACTCAGGCGATGGTTCCGGCTTCGACATGGCAGCGGACGGCGACAGGGAATCCTGGAGAACGCCCGACGATGCTCGGGAGTAACGGCGGAGCTCCGACCTGATCTGGACGAGGACGACGGTCATTGGCGCGGCGCCAGAGACCTCCTCAGTCTCAGGTCTGGAAAGGGCGAGGGTTCGTCAACGTCGTTCCAGCTGGACTCGTCCAAATCGAGCTCGTCCCGACGGGTTTTCAAATGAATGGGCGAGGGAGGCACGAACCGTGAGATTTTCTCCGTCGCCGCCACGGCGTAGCTCGAAGCCGCAAAAGAGGAACCACGGGAGAAGTTTGAGGCAGTGTCGTCTCGATTCCGCGGCGGCGTGGTTCGATTCGTACTCGGGGATGAAGAACACGGTGCTAGAGAGGGCGGCGCTGAGTGAGAGAGAAGGAGGACATGTCTGAGAGAACGAGAAAGAGAAGAGGGAGGAGAGAGTTGTGGCGTGGCTTGGGAAGCGTGCTAGAAACGCTGAAGAAGACGCGTGAACAGTAGGGTTTTGAGGGGGTGGGCTTAGGCTGGTGCGGTGCGGGCTTGGGCTTGGCTTGGGCCTAGTCTTGATCGGGCCTGGTCAGCCTGGTCCAACCCGTCTTTTTTTTCTTTTTCTTTCGCAAATGGCCCAAAATTAAACCCATTTTCCAACCAACGACGATCCCACTATAACTTTAAATAATTACAAATTTAACCGGAGCGGTCTTTACAATCTACCCTTCTTAAAAGAATTTCGTCCTCGAAATTTAAAACGGACGTACCTCAAGGGTCGAACAGGCTGGGGTACTTCGCACGGACCTCGTCCTCGCGCTCCTAGGTCGACTCTGCCCCGTGGTGCTTCCACTGCACACGTACCAGTGGGATAGTCCTGCCCCGCAAGGCCTTCTCTCGCTGATAAAGAATCCTAACTGGCTGTTCCTCATACGAAACATCCTCAGACACCTCGATGTCCGCCCACTCAATCACATGTGAGGGATCTGCGGTGTACTTCTGCAGCTGGGATACATGGAAGACGTTATGTATGTTCCCAAGCTGTGGTGGAAATGCAAGGCGGTAAGCTACGGCTCCAACTCTGCCCAAGATCTCAAAAGGTCAGATAAAAACGTGGGGTCAACTTGCCTCCGCCACGGTTGAACCGCAATAGGCCCTTCTTTGGGCTTACCCTCAGAAACACATGATCATCGACCGAAAAATCGAGAGGTCTGCGCCGTCTATCTGCATAAATCTTCTGTCGGCTCTGCACGGCCTTTAACCGCTCCCAAATCAGCGCGGCCTTCACTTAACCGCACCTCACTTGATCACGCTAGTTACCCGAACGCCATATTTGGCGGTGAAAACAGCCTTACTCAACAGTTCACAATCTCACCATGCAACAACTCATACCATCTCAAAGAATCATCGAGTAAATACAACATGTCGATTAACACCCAAACACTATGGCATACCAGGTAACGGTCTAGATATCCTATACCGGAATCCTGCATCGGTATATATATCGTACCGCCACAGACAACCTCGGTCTAGATACCCTATACCAGAATTCTTCGTCGGTATAGGTATCACACCGGAACACTCCGTAAGTCGAACAAGGTCGGAACCACACACATACGTAACTTCACAATTTCCTCCTTAATAAACGTTACAGGGATAGTTCACACCGGAAAACAAACATGGCCATGTCACGACCAAACACAAACAAATATACGAGAAAGTAAGACACAATTGCATTCATCACGATAATGGATCTTATAAACACTGTGTGGTTTGGAACAACCGCACATTTTACCACATCTAGTGGAGAGATAGGCGCACCTCAAAGCACAAATAAACCAGACATTACTATAACCACACCCGACAGTAAGTAACACACACCCAAGATCGATCATCGAAGGTTAACCAACCCATGATATTCCTCTTACCGTTGACACTTGCTCACATATTAACGATCAAACCAACTTATAAGTCGTTTCATCCAAGTCACCACATTAATGAGTACCGAACAAGCATTGTAATCTCAAGGATTTGAACGTTTTATCGTACTTTGCGCGGTTCCTTCAATCGTCTCTCGAACAACTCAAGATTAACAACGGTCAACTCTTAACTCTCACTGTGTCCTGCATGGGCACAAGACCCGACCTACCATACAGTGCTTCGTTCGGTGCCATCTTGATATTGGCCTGGAAGCTTGTGGTAGTTGCACTCGACTAACTATTTTCGGATCCCAACGTGAGGTGATCTCACTTCTATGGCGTAAACTTAGCGGTTGCACTAATCCTCGTGGTGTTAGTCTTAGTGCCCGTAGTTCAATCCTAAATGTCCAAATGTATATATCATCGTTAGCAATAAAATTAAAGCGGCTTTATATTACTTATGTGTTGGAGTAATATATCGATGTGTGCTCTGATCTATGCCCACAATGTGAATAGAACCATAGATCGAGATAGATCACACTCGATGGGTCCCTAGTCAACAAAGCTTCACTAGAAGCGACTAGTATGAAAGATGGCTCTTTATGGCTTACGTTCTGTTAGTCATTGGAATGGGATTCCGGAGTCTGATCATAGATATCATGTGGGACATGATATTGGACGACCCGCCCTGAATATGTGCCATAGATTAAGTCATGAACATATTCGGTGTCGTAGCTTGTCATGTATCCTTAGACCAAGGAGTCTTTGTGATCGCTATGTAGTCAACAATTGAGTTTGACCTGAGCCTAACGTTGTCCGTAACAGGGCTTCCATAACGGCCAGGATTGGCTTGGGGACGGGCTACATGAGTGACACGAAAGACGGCTAAGGGATTTATCCTTCATACTGAGGTATGGGAAAGATATCGGTTCTCGGCCGCTTGATCGAGAGTGACTGAAAGAATAACATGGCCATGCACATGATACTGGGTATCATATCTTCAGTCATCTCACATATCAAGGAACAGTGATTGAGAATAATAAGGATGACGGCTCTATGCCTTATCTCAATCAAGATATCGGAGATAAAAGGATAATGACAGGGATGACAGAAAGGTTAGAATCGACAGGGTCGATTCGTTATGCAGTGTAAGGCAATACTAAAGTCTCGTTAGTCGCCACTTAAAAAGGATCAAGTAAAATGGGATTTTACGTTGATCTATTGACATGCATAAACCTAAGGGTCACACCGGAGGGTGAAACTCATTGACACATTTATGGAGAATGGCCAAAAGGGAGTTATCTCGGGACATGACCAAAACTGGGTTTTGGGTCATGTGCCCGTAAGTGAATAGGACTTTACGGATCGAGACAAGGCTTGGAGTCTTGGGATTGATCGCGTCGGATAATGTTGGACATTTCCGGTATGGAAGGCTTGGAGGCGATGAGCGAATCACGGGACCTCGTTGGAAATGGCCACGGGCCATGTTCCAAGAGGCCCATGCAACCAAGGCCCATGGAACTAATTAATCAAGTCTTGATTAATTAGTACTAAGTAAGCAAGACAAGGATTAAGGTGTTGGTGATTCACCACCTAACCCAATCTTGTCTTGTCATACTTTTTCCTATTTACACCTTACTTGTCACCATGCTTGTACCATGCCTTTAGTTGGACAAGTATGGGTTTTGTTATGTTTAAGTCATCTTTTTTCAACATAACAAACACAAGACAAGAATAGGAAACACAACTTCTCTCCCCCTTCCCTTGCAATTTCGGGTTTGGCAAGCTCCCACCTCCATTTTTGTGTTTTTGAGTCCTCGAAGAGAAGAACTACGTGGCTTTGATTCCCATGTGGATACATAGGCGTCTTGGAGACTCAAGCCAATCATTCGTTAACCGGTGTTCTTGTTTTGGTAAGAAATAGTGCTGAATTGTTTCTCTTGTGAATCCATTCTTTGTTAGTTGTTTCATGGTTTTAATCGTCTCTTGGTTTTCCTTGATTTTCTACTGCGAGGTTGTTCATCTCCAACCCTACCTCGAGACCCAACAGTGGTGTTAGAGCCGTGCTACCTTCGGGATTCACAAGACGGTGTTCAAAGTTCCGGTGATGGGGTCTTGCGTTGTGCGTTGTCAGGCTTTGATTAGGAGCATATCCACTTCAGGGGGCCATTTGCTTCGCCTATCTAGTGTCGCCCAGGTACTCGGTCCCATGGATGATGAAGTAGACGACATGCGGGTTCCGGTTGCGGCCGGCATCGAGAATTGTTGTTGGCCGAAATAGTTGACCCCCATGTGGTAAGGGTCGAACAGTGGGCGGGTGAATACCCCATTCCCCGGTGGGTAGGCTGGTTGTGTCACGCCCCAAATCCGGTTTTGACCGGACTCGAGACGTGAACTGAAAAGTAACGATGAAAACCGCTTTTAAAACAATAGATCGATTCAAATATCCTTTAAACAAGTATATCACATAGTAAGAGTCAACGCTCAAATGTGAAAATAGACAATGAGTTTGGTACACAAGAGTACGTCTCTATAACACCCAACTCCCGGACTCCCGCTGAGCTCCCTAGCTTCGAGACGTCCTCTAGTCCAACTCGCTGACAAAACCTATAGGAAAAGTAGTAAAGGGGATGAGAATTTTCGCTCACCGCCACAGATATCCGTCCGACTATGGTATGCTAGCAAAGCAACAATAAAGACAGTTTAAATAGAGTAACCCAATGCCAACACTTAAGCCAAAACAAGAAAACCATAACTCAAACCTGAAACCCATCCGTCCCACAGACAAATTTCTAATCACAAAGACACCTATCAACACTCATCCCATTCAGGGCAAACATCATACCTGCACTTGATACCAAACCGTCACACAGACAATCCTCCACGACTATAGCATCACTAATCTTCCTGCACAGGAAAACACGTAATACGGATATAACCCAACATATCATACTTGCAAACACACTCAATAATACAAAGAAACAGGACACAAATGCATCCCGCATCACAGTGGATCACATACCTACTGCACGGTTTGGGACAATAGCACATTTTACCGACACCGAGTCGAAAGGCAGGCGCACCTTATCACGGAACAATAGCACATTTTACTGACACCGAGTCGAAAGGCAGGCGCATCTTATCACAGAACAATAACACATTTTACCGACACCTAGTAGGAAGGCAGGCGTGCCTCATCACGAAACGATAACACATTTTACCGACACCTAGTCGGAAGGCAGGCGTGCCTCGAACATAAAACAAGTCAGACATTACCATGACAACACTCAACAAGAGGTAACACAATCATGACCGATCATCAAAATGTCACCCAACCAATAATACCGCACTTACCGTCAATACTCACTCACATACCACCAATCGCATCAATTCATAAGTCACTTAATCAATATCACCACATTAATTCAATACTCAATCAAATATATCCATCAAATCCTGAATTACTCAGTAAATAAGCACAATCGATGCCTCAAGCATAACAACAAACGATCATTCCAATCAAAGCACTCATCAAGAGGCAATGCACAACATCACACAACCTACGGACGTGACATGGCCCACATGCAATTCTACTGCACGACAAGTCCACAAACCTACGAGCACGACATGGCCCACATGCGATTCTACAACACGACAAGTCCACAAACATACGAGCACGACATGGCGCACATGTGAGTCTACAATTTAGAACGACTACACTAGTTATTCACATCCAACATGTGATTCTAGTTATTCACATCATATATGCGTTTACTAGCAACTTTCCTTAGTTTAACTAATAACCACTACTTTTCCCTACCTCACAAGCGATCCAACTCCACCAAGCGCGAACCGTCAACGACCTCCTTCTCCACGATCAAGTACAAGGTCGTAGGAAATGAAGAGATGAAGAGGAATATGGAGAAATTGAGGAGTTTTGATGGTATAATCAAACGGAAATGATCTTCTTCTTCTACTTCTTCAAAAATGGAGGCTCAAGCTCTCTTTTCTCTCTCTAAATTTCGGCCAAGGCAAGAGAAATGCCCAAGTTTGGTTCACATGTGGCCTTTAACCTAAAGTGGCAAAGTCTAAAAGCACAATTTCCCTTGTTTCACATTTTTGGGAAAAAGTAAGGTCAAATGTGTCTTTTCTCATCCTCCTTTCTCCATTCTATAGAATTAATGCCATGTGGCCAAGTGGGCCACTCCCTCTCTTAAATAATTCAGCACACAATTAAAAATCGGTAAACTCCTAAATTTGAACCCGATCGACCCGAAAAGGACATTTTTATGAAAACTCTTATTCGCCCTAAAATGGCCCAACTAAGATAACCGTAATGACGGCTAAACTTTTTGGGTCCCGGATAAGTCCCGGACGTCTCAGCATCGACGATTGACTTTTTCGGCGAAAAGTCAACTTTTTTCGAAATTGTCCCAAAATTGCTCTAAGTTTTCCCAAGACTACTTTCGATCGTTTTAACGTTCACTTAAAGTACGAAGTTAGAATTTAATCCCGTTTCCTGCCGGTGTTGACCGGTGTTGACCGGACGTGGTTCTTACAGGTTGTCCCATTAGAATGGACGGTTGTCCCATTGGGTAGGCCGGTTGTCCTATTCCACCTACGTTGACATTTAAATTTTAATTACAGTTAAAAATGGATAATTCATTGTTTGATCAAAAATAATTAAAATTAAACATATAATGTAACTAGAATTGAACATACATGACATTAAAATTAATGAAATGATTAATATTTTAATTAATGAAATGAATAAAATTATAATTCATAAAATTACCTTGGCCCCAAAGAGAGGTCATGTATTGGTTGAACGCCTCAGAGTTCCAACCACCGGTTGGGATGAAACCGGTTTGCAACATCTGTACGTAGGTCGACCATGCTTGATTGGTGGTCGCACCTTGTTGATTGAGGTTCGCACCTTGTTCATCGGTGTTGTCCTCCTCTTCCGAATTGAAAAATTCGTGTTCCGGCGATTGAGTGGAATCGTCGTCAGATATTATCGATCGGATTTTGCATAGACAATATGAATTTGAGAGAGTGAGGTTTGAGAGAATTTAGAAGTTTGTGGTGTGGATTTGGTGAAATGGGGTGAGATGTATTTTTAGTGGTTGAAGAAGTTATTTTTAATTTTATTTATAAAAAAATGGGGTAGCCGTTGTCGACCGTTGATAAACAGTCATTTTTTTTGGATTGGACACGTGGCAGGCTGCCACTGGACGAGAGAGAGGCAAAGAGGCGCGAGGCTGATTTTGGCCCCATGCCTCTGCCCTCCGAACCCTCACGAGCGGCCTCCTCCCCCGCGTCCCGCACGCCCCCTCCCCACAGCGGTCGAACCCCGAACCCGAACCCCGAACCCGAACCCCCTCTACCTGCTGCTCCCGCCCCCGCCTCGCCCAAACCCCCCTTGATGCGGATGCTCTAACCTCCTTCAGATTTGGGCCTCCTGTTCCGTGAGAGGGTGGTTCACCGAAGTAACTATGGCAAAGCTATTGAGTTATGTCTGAGGTGGTGCTCGTTTCATGCCTCGACAGTTTGCCGTCACTATCGCATCGACGATGTTGGTTGTGATCAGATCTGTCTGTTGGTTCTTCTTGTCGTCTTCCCAAACTACTCAATGCCTATTTTCTCTATGGATTTTCTACGGCGGTCGTCGAGCCTTTGGCGTTGGCCTCCTTTAATCTCCACCTGAGAAGACTCAGTTCTTCTGGGTTCGATTCTACTGCTCTAGGTAATCTCTCCTCCTTTCTTGTCTTTTTGAGGGTCGGGGCCCCTCGGTGTTACTGGGTGTTGTCTCCCGAGTTGGTTGTTCGCCATGTTTGGCTCGTTCTGGAGATCTGGTTTTAGAGTTTGGGTTTGGTTTTCGGTTTGGTATAGGTCTCGAGCGACGATGTTCTAATTTGTCCCTGGTGCCTTTTTTGGTTCGGGTTGGAACAATAATTAAGTGAAGGTTTTGGGGGAGCCTACTATGGTCAAGATATGTTGTTTCTCGCACCTCTTTTATCACCGTTGAGGTCGGGTTTTGGCTATTTCTTAGGTGTTGGCCCCGACCATCTTTTGGTCCGTTCTGGACTTCAGACGATCTTCTGTTTGTAGGGTTCTTCTTCTCTCGTGGGGGGTTGGTCGGTGATCTCTCTACCGACTGTATGGTGTGGAGTTCATTTATTCAGGCCTGTTGGTGACCGTGAGGGTTTCAGGTTTTTTGTTTTTTTTTTGTTTTGGTCCGATGCGTTTCTATTGTTCTTAATGGTAGATAATCTAGGTGTTAGACAGTTATTGTTTTTTCAGTGGCTCTTTTGTTGGGTATGGTTGTTCTTCACATTCGTTAAATCAGGTTTTAGATCAGTTCTCTCCTATTAATTGAGATTCTGTTTAAGGCTAGAGCACATCCCAGACCTTTATTCTTGTATTTGGCTCCTCCGTGTTTGCCATTGGTCTTGCTTCTTCAAATTCGAAGGACAAACCTTTTAATGTATTACATAGCTGATAAAAAAATCAATAAAGAAACCTTCAATTATAAATGTGAGTTTGTAGTTGAGTTGATTTTCTAATATACTATCATACCCATAATGAGTTTCTAACACCTGCTAGAATACAAAATTATAATCAAAAGTTGGGCCTTCAGCTATAGACTAGAATTTGTAGTTGAATTGCTACGCTGTATGACAAAGTGTCCCGAGCACGGTGTCCTCTATCCGGTCAAATCGCATTGTGTTATATAATTTCGAGTTGAAATGGAGACTAACTTTTGGGTCTATTCATGGAAACTATCTTAGCCTCATATCCAATCGAGATCAGGTGTGATTCGAGATAACATTGGCGTAGATCGATAACACAAAGAACTGACAGCTTGTCCCATTTAATGTTGCCGAACCGTGGCACCATGAGCCTAGAACAGAAGCAACTCTACTTTTGGGGAGATCGAATATTGTGGAGCTTGTGTTCACACATCATTCAAATTCAAAGAGAGAAGAAAAAATCAGTGGGGTCTCCTTTTGACTTTGCGATAAAGTAGGAGACATCAATTTTGGTATCATCTACATCTCAAATCATTCAATAGTCTCAGCTGAATGAGTTATTGCATTTTGTGATTGCTCTGCTGCAATTGCACAGCTAGCTAATTCTCATTTCCATAGCCTTAAAGGACATGGACCCCTTACCTTTTCCTCTCTTGTTGTCTCTGCCTCTCATTCTTGATGCATTTATCAAGCTAGGCCTTGTAGAGCGGTGAAGGAGATGAGAGCCTCTTGCTTGCTTCTATAGCTGGGATTGCAGTATCTTACATTCATGGCAAGATGGTTGTCCAACACACATCAGATTCAGAACATGAACATGCCCACGTGATTGAAAATGTTTTTGATAAAACCGATTCAATATCCGGTTTGTGTATATTTGATAAGTCTACTTGTTAAATTGTTGGGAAGATGTTAAATTTGTCATGAAAGTGGTGTTTGTTGTTGGACAACTCACTTTCCGACATCCATATCATCTTGTTCCGATCATTAATTTCGGCAACACATGTATCCGTTACGTTCACATCATTGCGAACTTGAACGTAAGATGTATGTTTACGGAAATACGTTGAATATTGAATGAGATAATCGCATGCAAAGTTGAAGAAAAACATGGATTAATGACATGCATTAAATGACATTTAATGCAAACCCACATAGCCCACATTACACTCTTCCATACACTTTATAAAGTTTGACAAGTGGGCCTTGGGTCACCACTAATGTGTAATGGAGAGAGCCCACGCGCGCCGCTGTCCGGTTCGGGCCTGGGCCTTGGGCCTTGGGCCTTGGGCTTACAGTTTGAGTGCAAGTCGGGTTTAGGTCGCCAGACTCCACTAGTCGAAGCACTCGCTAGTGGTTTAGGTCCGTTTTATCTTGGGAGACACTTGCCCATTCAACCTTCAGTGCCGTAGAGGGGGCAATTTTGTCTTAAGGAAACGGCCTTCTGCTGGACTCGGACTTCCTACACAAACAACCTACCGACTTGGTTGTAAGTATAATATTGTTCTTTTATTATTTCAGTTGCCTACAAGTTTAAGACAAAATTTTTGCTCCAACACTTTTGGTTTCTGGAAAAATATCTTAATATGTTTTTTCCATCTAAAACCAGAATTATGGCTACTGAATCGAACTTATTTTCATCATCTACCCTGCCACTGACATCTCCACCAACGACAAGCATAACTATTGGTTCGGTGCTTCCAATGGTTGTATCTCCTCATGGTGAGAAACCAGAGAAGTTCAACGGCATGGATTTCAAGCGATGGCAGCCACATATGCTATTTTGGCTGACCACTCTTGGCGTCAACAAATTCCTCACCGAGAAGCCTCCTGTCATAGACGATGATTCTGACAAAGATACATTAATGGCTTTCGATGCTTGGAAGAACTCTGACTATCTGTGCAGGAACTATATCCTCAACCGTCTAGAGAATGAGCTCTATGGTATCTACTGTGGATACAAGACTGCCAAGGATCTCTGGGTATCCTTGGAAAAGAAGTACAAAACGGAAGATGTCGGCATAAAGAAATTCGTTGTTGGCAAATTTCTGGACTTCAAAATGATAGACTCCAAGACGGTTCTCAGTCAGATACAGGAGCTACAACTGATCATCCTTACCATCCATGATGAGGGTATGTCTCTTAGCGAGTCATTTCAAGTGGCTGCAGCTATTGAGAAATTACCCCCAACATGGAGAGACTTCAAGAATTACCTGAAGCATAAGCGGAAGGAAATGTCGCTGGAAGATCTGATTGTTCGCTTGAGGATTGAAGAGGACAACCGCAAGTCAGAGAAAACCTATGGAAGCAACATGGTCGGAAAGGCCAATGTAATTGAGAAGACAAATTCTCACAAGAGGAAGCATTCTGATAGTGGTCCAATCAAGAAGAAGATTGGGAAGTTCATGGGGAAGTGCAATAATTGTGGAATCAAGGGACACAAAGCTGATGTGTGTCGCAAACCCAAAAACTTCAAGAAGCAAAAGAAGAACGAGGCCAATGTCACTGAGCACCTCTCTGACATGAGTCTTTGTGCTATGATTACTGAATGCAACCTGGTCGGTAACACCAAGGAATGGTACATAGACACTGGAGCAAATCGACACATTTGTGCCAACAAATCAATGTTCTCCACCTTCAAGGCTGCTAATGAGGAAGACCATATCTTCATGGGTAACTCATCCACTTCAAAGGTTGAAGGTACCAGAAAGATAGTGCTGAAAATGACTTCCGGAAAGGAACTTACTTTGAACAATGTTCTCTATGTTTCGGACATCCGAAAGAATCTGGTCTCTGGCTCATTGCTGACAAAGAATGGCTTCAAAATAGTTTTTGTATCTGATAAGTTTGTTCTCTCGAAAAATGATGTACAAGTGGGAAGGGGATATGTAAATGAGGGCATGTTCAAAATGAACGTTATGCCCGTTGTACCTACTATTGTATATAATAATAATAAAGTGGGTTCTTCTGTGTATATCACTGAGTCCTCTAATACATGGCATGCTAGACTAGGTCACGATAACTTTGATACAATTCGTCGTTTAATTTCCTTGGATGCAATTCCTAAATTTAGGATTAATCTAAAAGAAAAATGTCAAGTTTGTGTTGAAGCAAAAATGACAAGATCATCCTTTCACTCGATTGAAAGGAACACCGAACCTCTTGACTTAGTACATACAGATATTTGTGATCTGAAATTGTGTCAAACAAGAGGTGGAAAAAGGTACTTCATTACCTTTATTGATGATTGTACATGGTATTGTCATGTGTACCTGTTGAGGAGTAAAGATGAAGCTTTTGAAACCTTCAAACTCTACAAAGTTGAAGTTGAAAATCAACTAAGCAAGAAAATAAAAGCTTTAAGAAGCGACCGAGGAGGAGAATATGAACATCCATTTGAAATTTTTTGTGCTCAAAACGGTATTATACACCAAACTACAGCACAATATTCACCTCAGTCCAACGGAATTGCAGAATGCAAAAACCGAACACTCAGGGAAATGATGAATGCTCTCTTACTAAGTTCTGGTTTACCAGATAACCTATGGAGAGAAGCCATACTCTCGGCAAACTACATTCTCAACAAGATGCCTCGTAAGAAATTCCTCAAGTCTCCATACGAGTTATGGAAAGGAACACCTCCATCCTACAAATACTTGAAAGTGTGGGGGTGCTTGGCCAAGGTGGAAGTACCTAAGCCTAAAAAGGTCAAAATAGGACCAAAAACTATTGATTGCATATTTATTGGGTATGCATATAATAGTAGTGCATATAGATTTATGGTACATAAATTGGATATTCCGGATATCCATGTAGATACCATAATCGAATCTAGAAGCGCTACATTCTTTGAACACATCTACCCTCGGAAAGAGGCAAAGGAATCACATCCTCAAAAGAGACCACGGGACATTGAGGAACCGGAAGGTCAGTCCAGCCATGAGGAACATATCATGGAAGAACCAAGGCGTAGTAAAAGGGCAAGGAAAGCTAATTCCTTCGGACCCGACTTTGTGCCACTATTGGTGGAAGATGAGCCACAAACTTATTCACAAGCAATGTCTTCACCAGATGCTTTTTATTGGAAAGAAGCAGTAAATAGTGAAATACAATCTATTCTTCAAAACCACACATGGGAGTTAGTAGAACTTCCCCCCGGTATAAAACCATTGGGATACAAGTGGGTTTTCAAAAAGAAATTGAAAACCGATGGATCCATAGACAAACACAAAGCTAGACTTGTGGTAAAAGGATTCAAACAAAAGGAAGGGTTGGATTATTTTGATACCTATTCACCTGTGACAAGGATAACGTCCATCAGAATGCTCATCGCAATCGCGTCACTAAAAGGGCTTGACTTGAGCCTAACGTTGTCCGTAACAGGGCTTCCATAACGGCCATGATTGGCTTGGGGACGGGCTACATGAGTGACACGAAAGACGGCTAAGGGATTTATCCCTCATACTGAGGTATGGGAAAGATATCGGTTCTCGGCCGCTTGATCGAGAGTGACTGAAAGAATAGCATGGCCATGCACATGATACTGGGTATCATATCTTTAGTCATCTCACATATCAAGGAATGTTGATTGAGAATAATAAGGATGACGGCTCTATGCCTTATCTCAATCAGGATATCGGAGATAAAAGGATAATGACAGGGATGACAGAAAGGTTAGAATCGACAGGGTCGATTCGTTATGCAGTGTCAGGGAATACTAAAGTCTCGTTAGTTGCCACTTAAATAGGATCAAGTAAAATGAGATTTTTACGTTGATCTATTGACATGCATAAACCTAAGGGTCACACCGGAGGATGAAACTCATTGACACATTTATGGAGAATGGCCAAAAGGGAGTTGTCTCGGGACATGACCAAAACTGGGTTTTGGGTCATGTGCCTGTAAGTGAATAGGACTTTACGGATCGAGACAAGGCTTGAAGTCTTGGGATTGATCGCGTTGGATAATGTTGGACATTTCCGGTATGAAAGGCTTGGAGGCGATGAGCGAATCATGGGACCTCATTGGAAATGGCCACGGGCCATGTTCCAAGAGGCCCATGAAAAGCCCATGCAACCAAGGCCCATGGAACTAATTAATCAAGTCTTGATTAATTAGTACTAAGTAAGCAAGACAAGGATTAAGGTGTTGGTGATTCACCACCTAACCCAATCTTGTCTTGCCATACTTTGTCCTATTTACACTTTACTTGTCACCATGCTTGTCCCATGCCTTTAGTTGGACAAGTATGGGTTTTGTTATGTTTAAGTCATCTTTTTTCAACATAACAAACACAAGACAAGAATAGGAAACACAACTTCTCTCCCCCTTCCCTTGCAATTTCGGGTTTGGCAAGCTCCCACATCCATTTTTGTGTTCTTGAGTCCTCAAAGAGAAGAACTACGTGGCTTTGATTCCCATGTGGATACGTAGGCGTCTTGGAGACTCAAGCCAATCATTCGTTACCCGGTGTTCTTGTTTTGGTAAGATATAGTGCTGAATTTTTTCTTGTGAATCCATTCTTTGTTAGTTGTTTCATGGTTTAATCGTCTCTTGGTTTTCATTGATTTTCCGCTGCGAGTTGGTTCATCTCCAACCCTACCTCGAGACCCAACAGTGGTATCAGAGCCGTGCTACCTTCGGGATTTACAAGACGGTGTTCAAAGTTTCGGTTTTGCTTGAAAGTTTCGTTTTTGGCATGTTGTTTTGCTAAATTGTTTGATAACATGTTTTAAATACTTGTTTATGGATTTAATGCATGTAAAACGAATTTTTGAAAATTATTTCAAATCTGGAAATTGTGAAAAAAAATTGATTTTTCGGGTCTCGGGAGCGGGACTCTCGGGGTGCCGAAACCGGGACCGAACGGGGCTCCGTTGGACGGAGCTAGGCCAAGCATGACCACTGGATGGTTGATATGCCAAGGCTAAACCATTTTTTTAGTTATGACGAGTTTGGAACCGTCATGACGAACTCGAAGATCAAATGTTCAAAAGTTTCATTTTTGAACGGTTTCGATAAACCGAGCATCAAAAGATTTCGAAACTTAGCTATTAATTAAAACCGGAAAATCACATGATGTTTGATAACATGCTTTTTTGATAACACGATGTGTGATGTGATGTTGGCATGGTGTACATAATAGCCCCGAGCTCAATTTAATTATTTATCGCTTTTCACGGCCTGCGAGCCGTTAGTGTTAACGTGTAATTATTCTTTCAAGGTGTGGTCGTCGATCCACTTGTTTGTAATATTTATTTATTCCCGACCTGCGAGTCGTGTATTAAAATTGTAATATTTTACTCAAGATGAAGAAAGGGCGAAAATGTCATTTGGTGGCTTTTCGGGTGTTGGCATCGGCTTGGAGTCGGTGGAGCTCAAGAAGCTAGTGGGAGTTAGTTTAGGGGGTTATTATGTGCACATTTATCGCTTTATGCTTGGTTTAGTTTATGCATGATTAATTCTATGTGTTTTAGAATTGCATGCTTAACTTTATTTATCGAGCATATCACCTCACATGCAAAGATAAAATTGGAATTTTAATCCTTGTGTGTGAGCCCTTAGAATCGTCATTACATTGGATGTAGTTGACGGGTTCGAAGGAAGAATTACATTGGATGTAATTTGAGGCATCATTGCATTTGGAATGTAGTGTGCTCATCGCATCTAGGATGTGTCAAAGTTTTAAACACAACCGGACAAGTAAAAACGGGTCATGTCCGATACCTCCCAATTATCAACACCTTACTACCTCCCCGTCCTATGGGTGTCGTGCGCATTAGCGGAGCATCCATGGGAAAGCGGGGTAGTAGGTTTGTACGACATATGTGGGTGTCGTGCGCATTAGCGGAGCACCTACATAGTGACGGGCCATAGTTGAAAATTGGTGGACCCGACTACGATTCTCAGCCTGAGGTTGAGCTAGGGTAATAGATAGGGTAAGCCGTGTACATAAGTGCATACCCTAGCCAAGAGTCACATTGGATGTGATTGGATGAAGTCCTACCTACATAGCTCGATTAAGTGGTGAGCATTAGTTCAGCTTAATCAAGTGAATCAAGGATCTTGGTTTCAGATTCTAAAGGTTTAGAATTGATTGTTGGTGTTTAAGCTTGATCTTCATAAAATTTATTCAGTTTACTGATTGAATTTTATCTGTTGTAGATCAAATGGCAAATTCAGCGAACATTAATAGTTTGTCATTAAAAACCATTTTTGACAGGGTCAAGCTAAATGGGACAAACTATTTGGACTGGTACAAAATTTTGAGGATAGTCCTCAAGTCTGAACGCAAAGTATATGTCCTTGACAAGGCTGTCTCTAAGACCATATCAGAGTTACATGAAGTGTCATTAACTACTGAGAAGAATATATCAGGGATCTGGGATCCAAGGATATTCTGATGGTCAACAAGGGAATTGGAAGTGGCAAGGGCTGGGCCCATGCGCACTTGGCAGGAAAGATGAGACACCTGAGAATTTCTGCTTCTACTGCCAACAACCTGGTCATTGGAACCGGGATTACAGGAAGTTCACGGCTGATCTGAAGAAGGGCAGTGGGACTGCACCTTCATCAAATAGCCTGGATGATCTGAAGAAGGGGAGTAGGACTGCGCCTTCATCAGGAAACCTGGATGATCTAAGGAAGGGCGGTGGGACCGTGCCTTCATTCGGTATTAACTCTATAGAGCTACATCTCTCTACTTCCAAAGATTCATGGGTATTAGATACCATGACTGAATCTCACACATGCACTAATATATGGTGGCTGAAAGTAGGAGAGGTTTGGAAAGCACGAAATGGACCTGAGAGTTGTGGCAACTGCTGTAGGATCCATGAGTCTTGTTTTGCCAAGAGACCTTGTCTTAGTATTGTATAATGTATATTGTATACCTACTTTTAGTAGGAGTATTATATCTGTATCCGTGTTTGACAAGGAAGGATATAATGTTAATATTGGAAATGGAGTTTTCAATGTTCTATGCAATGATATGTTTTATACCAGTACTGACATGGTTGGAGGATTGTACATATTACATATGGGTAACAATGCCTCAAGTTCTATATATTCCGTTAATACCAAGAGGTCTAAATCCAACGATTTAAACATAACTCTGTTATGGCACTGTCATTTGGGCCGCATAAACAAGAAGCGCCTATCAGCACTTCAGAAGTGCGGGCTTTCAGGTTCATTCGAATTCTATTCGATCGATAGGTGCAAGGTTTGTTTGATGGGCAAAATGACTAAAGTGCCCTTTATCGATCGCGATGAAAGGGCGGGTGAATTATTGGGGCTGATACACTCGAATGTGTGTAGACCAATAAGTTCACTTGCCAGGAGGGGTTTTAGCTACTTTATCACATTTACTGATGATTACAGTAAATATGGTTATGTCTATTCGGTGAGACATAAGTCTGAAGCTTTTGATAAATTCAAAGAGTTTAAGACTATAGTAGAAAACCAGCTCGACAAAGGTATTAAGGCACTTTGATTGGATCGAGGTGGAAAATAGTTGACCACAGAGTTATTAGATCATCTAAAAGAGAATGGGATCCTTTTGGAATGGACTCCTCCTAGGTCACTGTAGTTGAAAGGTGTAGCCAAACGGAGAAATCGGACATTGTTAGACAATGGTCTGTTCCATGATTAGTTGGACTGATCTCCCAATCTCTTTTAGGGGTTTTGCTCTAGAGACGACCGCATTCATAGTGAATCGGGCTTCGACGAAGGGTGTGGAAGGGACACCATTTTAAAAATGGTACGGGATGATGCCCGCTTTGTCCTTCCTAAAGATTTGTAGTTGCGAGGCTTATGTGAAACATTTGGTTTCGACTAAGCTCGAACCAAGATCTGAGATATGCACCTTCGTGTGGTATCCCAAAGCAACAAGGGGATACTACTTCTACAATCCTGGTGAGAACATGGTGTTCGTCGCTTGGGGTGGGGTCTTTATGGAAAAGGAGTTTTGTTTCCAAAGACGTCATTGGGAGGACTGTGCATCTCGAAGAAATTCAGGATGGTACAGATCTGTCTAAACCAATTGACAACACAGTAGAAAGGAGCCAGAGATTGTCGTAGAGTAAGAACCAATTCCTGTTACAATTCCGGAAGGTCCAAGGCAATTTGAAAGGATCAATCTTCCACCTCCAAGATATGGTATCCGGAGGTGACAATGAAGTCATGGTGGATCACGATGATCCAGCCACCTTTCAAGAAGTCGTGGATGGGCCCGACTCCGAGTTATGGCTGGGAGCCATGAGGGAGGAAATGCAATCCATGTCGGACAACCGAGTCTGGGAACCGGTTGATCCCATCAATGGTGTGAGGACCATTGGATGCAAATGGATCTTCAAGGTGAAGATGGACATGGACGGCAACCCTCTAACCTACAAAGCTCAACTGGTGGTGAAAGGTTATAGGCAAATCCAATGGATTGACTATGAGGAAACCTTCTCCCTAGTGGCTATGGTCAAAATCGATCCAAATTCTTCTTGACATAACTGCGTATCATAATTACGAGATATGGCAAGTGGATGTCAAAACCGCTTTCCTAAATAGAAATTTGACTGAGTACGTTTGTATGTCTCGGCCCAAAGGTTTTGACGATCCGAAGAATACGGGAAAGATTTATAAGTGGTTGAAATCCATTTATGGATTGAAACGAACTTCTCGGAGTTGGATCCTTCGTTTTGATGAAGCTGTAATTAGATTTGGCTTAATCAAGAACGAGGATGAATCTTGCGTTTATAAGAAGGCTAGTGGGAGCAAGATTACCTTTCTGGTTCTCATTGAAAACGACATCACAACCTTGCACAAGACTAAAGCTTGGTTGAGGAAGTGTTTTTCAATAAAGGACTTAGGCGATGCTTCTTATATGTTAAGGATTAAGATATGTAGAGATCGCACCAAGAGGGTCTTGGATTTAAGTCAGGGAACCTATGTGAACAAGGCATTGAGTAGGTTCTTAATGCTCGATTCAAAGAAAAGACTCTTACCCACTAGTCATGACATTCATCTCAGCAAGACTAAGTGTCCTAAGACACCTGATGAGCTGAAAAGGATGATGAGAATCCTATGCGCCTGGGGGCAGGATCGATCATATATGCCATGACATGTATGAGACTGGCTTTCTCGTAAGCCTTATGTTGTACCAGTAGACATCAGTCTAACCCGGGGAAAGATGATGTTGAACTAGTCGTCGAAGGATGAGTAGACGCTAGTTTTCCAAGACAAATCCAGATGACTTTAGAAGTCAGTCAGGATATGTGTTTATGTTGAATGGCAGAGCTTTAGCTGGGAGAGCGTAAAGCAAGATACCATTGTCGAATCTACAACAGAGGCCAAGTACATGGATGCTGCAGAGGCAGCTAAGGAGGCTATGTGGATTTGGAAATTCACAGCAGGGTTGGATGTAATTAAAAACCCATCCAGCCCGGTGAATCCATTTTGCGACAACACAAGGGCCATTGCGCAAGCTAAAAGCCCAGATCGCATAACAAATCCAAACATGTACTACGGCGTATCCACCTAATCAGAGAAATACTGAATTGAGGTGAAGTGAAGATAACCTATATTGCAACAGATGATAACATAACCAACCCTTTGACTAAGGCGGTGTCGCTGCCTGAATATGTTAGACATGTAAAGTCGATGGGGACATATTGGAGTTTAGATTGGAACTAGGGCAAGTAGGAGATTGTTAGTCTTAGTGCCCATAGTTCAATCCTAAATGTCCAAATGTATATATCATTGTTAGCAATAAAATCAAAGCGGCTTTATATTACTTATGTGTTGGAGTAATATATCGATGTGTGCTCTGATCTATGCCCACCATGCGAATAGAACCATAGATTTAGATAGATCACACTCGATGGGTCCCTAGTCAACAAAGCTTCATTAGAAGTGACTAGTATGAAAGATGGCTCTTTATGGCTTACGTTCTGTTAGTCATTGGAATGGGATTCCGGAGTCTGATTATAGATATCATGTGGGACATGATATTGGACGACCCGCCCTGAATATGTGCCATAGATTAAGTCATGAACATATTCAGTGTCGTAGCTTGTCATGTATCCTTAGACCAAGGAGTCTTTGTGATCGCTATGTAGTCAACAACTGAGTTTGACTTGAGCCTAACGTTGTCCGTAACAGGGCTTGGGGACGGGCTACATGAGTGACACGAAAGACGGCTAAGGGATTTATCCCTCATACTGAGGTATGGGAAAGATATCGGTTCTCGGCCGCTTGATCGAGAGTGACTGAAAGAATAGCATGATACTGGGTATCATATCTTTAGTCATCTCACATATCAAGGAACATTGATTGAGAATAATAAGGATGACGGCTCTATGCCTTATCTCAATCAGGATATCGGAGATAAAAGGATAATGACAGGGATGACAGAAAGGTTAGAATCGACAGGGTCGATTCGTTATGCAGTGTCAGGGAATACTAAAGTCACGTTAGTTGCCACTTAAATAAGATCAAGTAAAATGAGATTTTTACGTTGATCTATTGACATGCATAAACCTAAGGGTCACACCGGAGGATGAAACTCATTGACACATTTATGGAGAATGGCCAAAAGGGAGTTATCTCGGGACATGACCAAAACTGGGTTTTGGGTCATGTGCCTGTAAGTGAATAGGACTTTACGGATCGAGACAAGGCTTGGAGTCTTGGGATTGATCGCGTTGGATAATGTTGGACATTTCCGGTATGAAAAGCTTGGAGGCGATGAGCGAATCACAGGACCTCGTTGGAAATGGCCACGGGCCATGTTCCAAGAGGCCCATGAAAGGCCCATGCAACCAAGGCCCATGGAACTAATTAATCAAGTCTTGATTAATTAGTACTAAGTAAGCAAGACAATAATTAAGGTGTTGGTGATTCACCACCTAACCCAATCTTGTCTTGCCATACTTTGTCCTATTTACACCTTACTTGTCACCATGCTTGTCCCATGCCTTTAGTTGGACAAGTATGGGTTTTGTTATGTTTAAGTCATCTTTTTTCAACATAACAAAGACAAGACAAGAATAGGAAACACAACTTCTCTCCCCCTTCCCTTGCAATTTCGGGTTTGGCAAGCTCCCACCTCCATTTTTGTGTTCTTGAGTCCTCAAAGAGAAGAACTACGTGGCTTTGATTCCCATGTGGATACGTAGGCGTCTTGGAGACTCAAGCCAATCATTCGTTACCCGGTGTTCTTGTTTTGGTAAGATATAGTGCTGAATTTTTTTCTTTTGAATCCATTCTTTGTTAGTTGTTTCATGGTTTAATCGTCTCTTGGTTTTCATTGATTTTCCGATGCAAGTTGGTTCATCTCCAACCCTACCTCGAGACCTAACACTTGGGTCACCACTAATGTGTAATGGAGAGAGCCCACACGCGCGCCGCCGCCGCCGTCCGGTCCGGGCCTGGGCCTGGGCTTGGGCCTAAGCTTGGGCCTTGGGCTTTGAGCTTTGAGCTTTAAGCTTTGAGCTTTGAGCTTCATGAAAATCCTATTTTTTTGCATGCAAGACTCAGTAATTAATCTTCCCAACTTCATGTCAAGATTCATTATCTTGCATCTGGTCAAGTTTTGAATCAACATGACCTTTGGTGAAAGAGTCTGATCAAGTGTTTTAAACAGACATGCCCTTTGGTCAAAGAGTCGCAATCTTTCCAAAAGGGCACCTTGTCTACTATTTAAAGGGTATTGAGGGGATAGAAAAATCACTTCCTTTTTCGATTCTTCTTCTCTTCTGACATTCTACAGTTTGAGTGCAAGTCGGGTTTAGGTCGCCAGACTCCACTAGTCGAAGCACTCGCTAGTGGTTTAGGTCCGTTTTATCTTGGGAGACACTTGCCCATTCAACCTTCAGTGCCGTAGAGGGGGCAATTTTGTCTTAAGGAATCAGCCTTCTGCTGTACTCGGACTTCCTACACAAACAACCTACCGACTTGGTTGTAAGTATAATATTGTTCTTTTGTTATTTATGCTGTTCTTGATTTCAGTTGCCTACATTTGTTTAGTACAACCAGAGGTGCTTGAAATTGAAAGAGATTGTGCGAGGTGATACTGTTTGGTAAAACTTGATTGGAGGAGGAGAATGTGCCATGGAATAGCGTTACGTTAAAGTATCTCGCTTATCGTATCATCAATATTGATTTTTTTTATCAGCAAGACATATTATAAATCCTGTAACATTAAAACATACTCGTTTTAAAGTACAGAAGTAATCTTTACGCGCTTGCGTCACGCGCGACGATTGTCCTGCTAGGGTTGCCGTTCGCCGCCGTCGCCTGAGGGGTGCAGATCTCGGTTGTTGTCGTCGGGTCCGTACCTTCGTCGGCGTTGTGTTTCGTCTCTGAGGTCAGTCTCCTTCGTCTCGTTCAGCAATCACCATTTATCGTCGGACGCGGTCACGCCTTCAGGTCGTGATTGAGGCGTTGCCGGAAGGAAAGTCGGTTCTTCAACCGAGAGCAGGTGCGTATGGCCACAGGTCGGAGATCCAAAGGGACGGTTGTGGTTCAGGCCAGAAAGCCGAGATTCCATCTTCTATGAGTAGCAGAAGCTCGTTTTGCTGTGTTTTGGGCGAGTGTTCCGACGACGTTCCGGGGACTTGGTGGGTGTGCTGATTTTCAGGTGAGCTTTCTGTGGCTGCGTTGAGTTTGTTCGTTTTTTGGGGGTTCCGTCACCGACCTCGTCTCCGGCCCGTCTCCGAGCTGGTCCTCGTCTCTCGGAGAAGACATGTATGACGACTCCTACGCTCTCGTTCAAATCCTTCTGCTCCGTGTTATTGGCTTCATACCGAGAGTACTGTTCCATCTCCGGTGGTGCAATCAAGAATGATTTGGGTAGAGTTAAGGGATCTTTGATCAAGCGTGAGTCCAAGGTTTGTGTTCGACGACCAACACGTGAGAAGAAACGATCAGTTGGGAATGGTGTGGCGAAAATGAATGGCGTTGTTCAGGGTAGCTCCTCTTTCGATGGGATTAAGAGGACCGGGACTGTTCCGGTCAAAGGCCTTGAGGTCGATGGGCCACAGGTTGCTGTAGTGCGTCCTCATTTCTAAAGGGTAATATTTTGAAAATCGAAACGTTGGGGGTAGGAAATTGCAACGAGTATTTTTGAAAAGAAGAAAATCAAAAAATAATAATAAAAAAGGAGAGACTGAATTTTGGGCCAGCCAGACTCGGATTGGGCCGATCCAGTTACAGCCCACACGCGCGTGCGCCCAATCAGACCCAATCGGCCCAATTACGCTTCCCTTCACCCAAAACCCTATTTCGACTCCTCAGCTTCTCATTTCACTGGCACAGTTTCCAACGCACCTTCAACCTTCAGCGCCTCTCTCCCTCGCGTTCCCTCGCCTTCGTGCACCAGACTCAAACCCCGTCGCCATCGTTCTCCGACCTCCCTCTTTCTACTTCTCCTACTTCCTCCTCCACCCTGAAACCTCGCTTCACCTCTCCTCTTCGTCCCCTCAGAGTACCACCGAGCCCACGCACATGAAGAGACATCGTCGGATTATCCCTCAGATCCGTCCTCTTCGAGTTGAAATCGAGCGCTCCAGCAACGTAATCGAGCGGTTCGAGCTTCCTCACACCCTCATCCTCCTTCCCCGACCTCGCTGTGACAGAAAACGCTCAAAACCGAGCGGTTTCGACCTAAACCACCACCGGCGATATCTCGAACCCTAGATCTGAGGCGAAGCTCGGTTCCTGATGCCGTACCTGACGTCCTAGCCCTCGTCCAACCACGGACGAGCTCCGCCGTCCTTACCCCTAGCTCCGCTAGCTCTTCGTGTGAGTTCTGAGTGTTGTCACCGCCGGAGCTGAGCGAGCTCGAGGACAAGGCCGGACGGGCCTTGGGCAACGGTTGAAGGTTGGGCCGGATGTTGGGCCAACGACCGAGGATCTGGTCCAGGCCCAACACCAGAAGGGTCTGGACCGGGTCCGGTTCCAGGTCAGGGCTAGTTTTGGGCTCTGGATCCGGGCTGGACCTGGTTCCGGGTCGGATCCGGGTCAACCCGGTTTCAAAGGAAATCTTTTTAAAATCAGATTAATTAACTGATTAATTAATTTAAGGTGAGCAATTAAAGGTTTAATTTAGACATCAAAGGACCTTGGACGAATACCGGAACTGATTGTAAGTTTGAACTGCTAAAACCCAGGCTTGGACATTTTATTTGTCAAACCCAAACTGGACTTCGCCCGAGAAGACGGAGTTGTCCCGGTCATCAGCAGCTAGGAGTATTATTAGAGGAAGACCACAAGGTAGGGAAAGTACTAACTCCACGTGCATTTCAATACCTAGTATGCCTATTAGGTTAATAAAATCGGAAAGGTCCTACCATTGCATATATGATGCGAATAACTAGAATAATCGTCTTTCAATTACTAATAACCGGACGTGTCTAGTATGCATGATTAAGATGTGAATAACTAGTGTAACTCGCTTTCAATACTTGGGAATTGATTTACTGGTAGAAAGGCCGAGATGAGCCGTAGGATTGTTTGTGTTTGCCTCACATGCTTGATTGCCTAGCTTCAGATAAGATAAGAGTCTAATACAACTAGTTGTTTCGAATGTTGAATTATGAATGATTGATTGGTTATTTGAATGAGTGTGTGAATGATTGAATGACTGAATGGACGCTTGGATGGATGGATGTTTGAGTGTAATTGATTGTGCCAAATTGTACGATCGGGTGAATGGTAGACCGATGAATCGCGATTGGTAAGTTTAACGGTAAGTGTAAAGGTATATGGATTCCTTTTGTGTGTTGTGATGAAATTTTAGTTTGCTAAGCTTTGGTTGCTACATGACTGATTGGTATGTTATCCTCTTGTGAGTCTTTAAGCTGGGTTCTATATCGGTATGGAACCCACGATGCAGGTGGGGTAGTGCATGTAAGGTACCCACACCAAGGGAAATGCTGGTGTGGGGTAGTACCTAAGTCGATGACTTGCGATCCGGTATGGTACCCACACCGAAGGAAATGCCGGTGTGGGGTAGTATCATAGTCGGTGGATTGATTATTGGACCCTGCGGGACATTGATTATTGGACCCTACGGGGCGTTGATTATTGGACCCTGCGGTGCATTGGTTATTGGACCCTGCGGAGCAGTTGGATGGTTTACCCTACGGGGAATGGTTACTTTTTGATTCACCCGAGTGCATGCGTCCTGCGGGAGCATTACCTTGGTTCCCGATGACATATGGTCCTTTGGGGGCATTTCCGAGAATCCCGATGATAAGTGTCCCTCAGGGATTGTTACCGGTAATCCGATGTATGTGCCTCCCCTGGATCGAGGGGAAATTATTCTAATTATCCCTATGACATATGGTCTTTTGGTGACATTTCCAGAGATTCCGATGTTATGTACCCTTTGAGGGATACTCCCGGTAATCTGATGTATGTGTCTCCTCTAGGCCGAGGGAAATCCGATATGACACAAAGAGTATTGTGGATCGGAGGGTGGTAATTTCATGTCCCACGACATTACTTAAACGCTCTATCCTCTATTGATTGTTTATAAATGCATTGTTTCCCTTATTTTCTATGATTATTACCGGCTCTTGGAAAGCGTTAAATACCCTTTTTATTCTCGTACTTCAACATCTTCTTAGTTCTTCATCTTATTGAGACCTGAACGAACTTGTGAATTTCTATTTATTAAACTAAAAGGTTGTCCTTGTTATCTATTTTCCCTACTGAGCGTAAGCTCACCCCTATTTGTTTATTTACTGTTTTTACAGGCTTACGTGATGAGTAGTGGACTCGAGGCTCGGGAGCTTCTGTGGGTCCGGGCGCACTTAGTCTTAGGGACGTATTTGGTTTTACTTTTGAGTTATAAACCTTATGTTTAAAGGGTTTACGTTGAGGTTTTTACTTGAGATATTTTGGTTGAACTAAACTTGGAGAGTTATATTGAATTTGAGACTTTTTGTTGTTATTTTTATTTTATCTTTAAGTCGCGTCTCGAGTCCGGTCAATATCGGATTTGGGGCGTGACAGTTATAGAGCCTCCTAGAGCTGTTGTAGTTGGGAATATGTTCAAAGAAGCTCAAACAGAACTTGTGGTGAAGGATAAGGAATTTACTTCGGAGAACGTCGGTACAGTGAGCTCCGCCGATGTTTTTTTTTTGTAATCTTCCTTATGGATCCACAGAGGAATTGGTTAGCAACGTCTTCAGTGCTTTTGGGTCCGTCCGAAGATGCTCTGTTTTGCAGCGTTCGAACAAGGGAGGGAGGTTCTTCAGTTTCATCTCTTTCTCAACTGTGGGTGAGGCTTCTCAGGCTGTTTCGAAATTAAACGGATTGACATTGAAAGGTCATATTCTTTTCGTCGCTTTGGCTCGTCTCGGAATTCACCGCCGTGAAGTCAGAGCTTTTGAAGCTCGGTTCCCTCGTGCTGACCCTCGTGGTGTGGTGCAAGTGGACTGCTCCCTCTAGCAATTGTACGACCTCGTCTTTTGATTCTGAAAAACCGTGATCTAATCCGGGTTCAGTTGATGGTGGAGAAGATCACGTGTTGAGTGAGTCTGGAGAAATTCATAGGGTTGCTGTTTCGATTGCAGATGCTTTGGTTTCAAGTCGGGTTGTGTCACAGGCTCCTGAAGGCGCTGCTAGGATTGTGGATGAGGCCCAAGTGTGTGAGTTGACTCTACTGGCCACAAAGCCTTCAGAACAAGTCTAGTTTGGCCACGACCTTCCTGTGGTTGCGGAGTTCGGTGATGGACCTCGGACTGATGTTGTCATCTCGGTTGTCGACCAAGGAAGCCCTTGGAAGGACGTTTTGACTAAATCTCCGGGTCCTGAGGTTTTACCTCAAAAGAAGGGTCGTGGACGTCCGAAAAAGGTGCAACCTAAGAGAAGTGTTCCTCCTGTTGTTTTTTATCAATCAACAGCCAAGTCCTCTACAGATAAAGCAGGAATTTCGGGGAGCTTCACTGTTGATATTGCTCAAAAAGGATAGCTTGGGTGCTTGGAGTTTTAGCATGAAAGTTGGGGAAAAAGCGGGCGACCTTGCTTCTTTGGCCCTCGAACGTAGAGTCCCGCAGGATGACCACATCGAGGTTAGTGAGGATGTCCCTGATCCGAATTCAGAAGAAGCTCTTATTCCGGTTTCGGTGTCTAACCGGTTTATCTGTTTGAATTCGAGTAGGAAGTAGACAATTGTTTTTTCGTTTGTTTCCTGCTTGGGTGTTATGTTGCTCTTTGTAGCTGTTTTGGTATGGGGAAACGGTTCTTTTTATGGATCGTTTTTTGGCTTTGTTTTACTTTCTTGTAGAACATTTGCTTAATAAATTTTTTAGCTTATAACAAAAAGACATTATAAATCCTATTTTTGAAGAGAAGAACAGGAGAGAAATAACAAACTAAGGAGCGTTCCACAAGGAGAACCTCAACAACCTCACCTCAACACACTGAGGGAAACCAGAACAACACCACTCCCTTATATAACAAGGGAAAATCAACAACAAAAAGGCACCACAAAGAAAGAACAACAACTAAGAATACAACAACCACACATCCACAACAAGAACAGACTCGAGCATTGGCAAGTAAGCGTAGTCTATATACAATCCCAACAAGAAGATAAAACACCGAATAGGTCTGCAAACCCAACTTTTACCACCATTAAGCTCACTTAAACGAAGGCCTGCTACCCAAATTTTCCAACCTTGAAGTCCAGAAAAGAGAGTCAACCACCACTTAAGACACCCCCAACCCGAGAATGGAGAAATAATTGAATCTCATCGGACCCCCAAGTCAAAGAGACAAAGGAGACCGACACGCCGACAGATAACTCCGCTAAGCGGTAGATATAATCTGATGAACAAAATCACTGAATCTCAAAGCCTAAAGAAAAAGCAATCTCTCAAAATCCAACCAAGGTCCATTGACCATAAACAACCCATTAAAGGCCAACACCCTAAAGAAGTTGACAGGCCCCTACCAACAAAGGCTAGGAAATGGGATGAGTCAAAACGCTTCTAATTCTAAGGCAAGAGCAGCAAATCCACAATCAACGGAAAAAGAAAAGGATGAAATGAGGAGCTTACCAACCGCGACAAAGATGGACGACACCCAATCCAAAACAAATCAAAGACCCTCACGATCACAAAATGCTTCCAAAGAAAGAACAGGAACGAACCAACAACACGGAAAGCACCACAAACCCGGACCCAAACATCACTAACGCGAACAAATCCACTACGATCTGAGTCCCACACAAGATTTAAGACGAGCCACCGAATGTCCCGAGCACCATGAGTCACCAAAGTTACTTCTCAAAGAGACCAAACAGAGAAGGACATGGGATTCAAGAGCTGTGAGTGGTTGAACCCTAGCCACCTATCACGAGAACCCAACAACCCAGAGAGATCGACGAGAGACCAAACAGCGACGGCAGTCTCGGGGCAAACGAGAAGCAAAACCTTGCCGAATGGAAAACGCGTAGGGGCAACACCGGAGCACGGAGGAACAACTTTGAGCTTCACTGGAAAACGGAGGAGCGGGCGAGAGAGAATCAACCATGAAACCAATGACCCCAACTCTAGAACTATCCCAAACAAACGACCAGAGATGGATCCGACCGGGGAGAGCCACCCGAGAACGGATCAGAGAACCAGGAGCCGCCCAGCCTAGATCCTAAACGGATCGAAGCGTTCCACACTGAATCCAAATGGAAAGACTTCCCATAATGAAACTCTGACCGTGGATGGAGCATAGCGAGCTCTAGCAATCCAATGAACCAGGCTGGAGCTCTAGGACAACAACACGCACTAAAGTAGAGCACCAGGAAACGAGAACCATGGGCAGAAAGGAGAAAAGAGGGAGGAAGATGGAAGGGGAGGGGGATATCCACCACCGGTGATAGCCATGGCCGGAGGCCACTATCGTCACCGGCGGTGGCACAAAGACAAGAGGCGGCTGAAGACGAAGGAGATAGGGTTTCTAGGACTCCTGAGAGAAAAAGTTACTTTTGTAATTAATATTGGGTATTCTTCGTTGTTGTTTTCATCGTCAATATCGATTGATGTTTTCATTACACGAATTGTCGCCGATTTTAAAGTTTTGTTTAACATAACGTCGTTATCAGCGGTGAGCTGAGTCGACTAAACCAAACACTATTTATTAGTGTCACACCGTCACGACGTGTCAACTCAGCATACCCCGAACTGACGCATGACGTTGCGCTGCACGATTTTTTACCCGTCCTTGGCGCGTGAAAACCAAAGTGACGACAATGCATATTTTGGTTAATATACACGTTTTGAAATTCAAAATTCCAGCTATAAACGGATCGACGATACACCATTATCTTCATGCACCACAAAGAGCATCGCCCTAGCATATGCATTGCGATGACGACATGGTTCAACACTCATGTAGTCTGCCGAAGAAGAGTGCCGCCCTGTGTTCACACGACTTAAGCCTGCGGTGCTCAGGATGAAGCATTGGGAGAACTTCTACATCTAATTCATTGTTGCAACACTGAAGGGGGCTGTTTTTCAGACCTAGAAGCAAATAAGAAATCATTGGAGTAAAAACAACCAGAAGTGTCATAGATTCGATCATATTAATCATGAATTTGTATAAACAGTCGTAATTTTCTCGATGAACGACTACTAGCTACAATTGAAGATGACTACAAAACCACCGTGGGATACGAAGTTCACCTATTATGAGTGGTGGGAGGTCCTTCGAGACGCATTGAAGTGGTGTCATTACATCGATGCGGTTTAGTAGATGTCTGTTATGTTTCCGTTCCAATAATATTCTTTAGTATTTCGAATATTATGTTCAATTTATCATTTATATGTTTGGATTCCCTTGATAATTTTCACTGTCTTCATTTTAACAAAAATATAATAAATACCAAATATATAAGATATTTAACTAATCTAAAAAAAGATTATATTCCTACACAGTATTATAATACAATATAATAAAAGGACGAAACAAAGCATCGGCCCTAGCCTAGGCGATCTCACGGACGACAGAACGAAGCACGGCGGCGTCCGGGGTAGCTAGTATTGCGCCTCTGTAGGCATCTACATTCCCGTTTTCGTGGTAAGGTACGATTTTCTTCTGCCTTTGTTCGGTTGGGGTTTTATTTTTTTCGAGTTGTACGTGTGACGGAGGGATAGATCTCGTCGCGGTCGAGATCGGAGAGGGGCGAGTTCTCGTCTTTGTTCGGCACGTAGGGGTGAGGGAACAGGTCTGGTAGTGGTCTGGAAGAGGGAAGAGACTGGGACGCTCTGTGCTTGTTTCTGGCGGACATACGGTGGTCAGATTGGGGGCAAATATCCAGGTCGGGGGGCTGTATTGGTTGTGTCTATTGAATCTTCTCGAGTAGTGGTCTGCGGAGAGGTCGACTTCAGGTGGTTGGTGATAGTATCTGCTGTTCCTGCTCGGGTAGTAGACTGTGGAGAGGGGCGATGCGTTTCCTATCGTGGAACTGTAGGGGTTTAGGGAAGCTGGCAACGATTGAGTATCTGAAAGGGGCGATCCGGCACCGGAAACCGCATATCGTGTTCTTAAGTGAGACGTTGGAAAAGAAAGGGGAAGTGGACATTCTGAAGCTAAAGACAGGCTTTGCTGGGGGTTGTGAAGTCCCGACAGTTGGTCATAAAGGAGGGCTTATTCTATTGTGGGCGCTGGGTATATCGGTCACAACGGTCGACTGTAGAGACAGGTATATTGATGTGGAGATCACGGGACCGAGCGGGGAGAACTTTTGGTTCACAGGTGTCTATGGGGAGGCGAACCGGGAGCTTCGATGGCAGACGTGGGAGATGATTCGGTCATTGGGAGCAAATTCGGGTGTGTCGAAACGTTGGCTACTCATGGGAGATTTCAATGGCATTCTGAAGCAGAGAGAGAAACGAGGGGGAAATCGTTACCCAACTTCCCTTATTCACGGTTTCCGGGGTGCGATGCGTGTGGCACACATTCATGATGTGCCGCTGCAAGGGTACGACTTTACGTGGAATAGCGGGAGTGAACCGGAGACGCGAATGGCGGTGCAGCTGGACATGGCCCTTATGTCACCTGCGTTAAAGGATATGTGGCCGGATGCTCATTTTCTCAACTTAGGCATATCGACTTCAGATCACTTACCCATATTGATGGATTCTGAGTGTCGGGTGGAGCCAGTGGGATCTAGACAATTCAGGTTTGAGAATATCTGGGTGGAAGACCCGGAATGTGGTCAGCTTATCCAGGCATGGTGGGGAACCCCTGGAGATAGAGATAGGGACATTGGCATTAAAACAAAGGAAACAGGAAGTGCCTTGGAGGTCTGGGGTAAGGAAGTTTACAATGCATTAGCCAGGAAAATCTCTCGGTACGAGAATGATATACTGTGGTTGAATGGTAAAATCGATAGGACAAGTATCCGGAGACGTAGAGCTCTGCAGAAGCTCTATGTGTCTGCCTTGGAAAAAAAGGGAGTTCTGGAGGCAGAGGGCCAAACAACATTGGCTTACAGAGAGTGATCATAATAAAAAGTTCTTTCAGGTGTCGGCTTCACAGCGGAAGAATATAAACAAGGTGACGGAACTAAAGGATGAAGCTGGGAATATTCTCTCCTGGGATACGGGATTAGGGGCTCATAACTTGGATTTCTACAAAACCTTATCTAGGAAATCTATGGGATGGGATAAACTTCCCGAGGTTCCAACAACAAGTAACAGAGGAGCAGAATCGGGCACTTATGAGCGAGGTCACGTCTGAGGAAGTTTGTGATGCTACTTTCTCGATGGGCCTGAATAAATCGACGGGTCCGGATGTTCTCAATCCGTTTTTTTATTAGAAGTATTGGGGCACGGTGGGCGAGGATGTTACCAACTCGGTTCGGAGGATTTTTGCGGGGGAAGATATACCGAGAGAGTTGAACAGTACAACGCTTGTCCTGATTCCGAAAATGGAGTGTCCAATGTCCCTAAAAGACCTGCGGCCTATTGCACTATGCAATGTGATTTTCAAAATAGTATCGAAGGTGGCGGCAAACCCGCTAAAAGGTTTACTGGATGGACTGATTTCGGCCCCCAAGGGGCATTTGTCCCAGGTCGATCGATAAATGATAATATCATACTGTCATATGAAACTCTTTATTATTTGAAGAGTAAGAGGCAGGGCAAGGAGGGGTGGGTGGCTCTAAAATTGGATATGAGTAGGGCGTATGATAGAGTAGAGTGGGGATTTATGTGAGACATGATGCGAGGTTTCGGGCTAGGGGATGAATGGATAGATCTAATTCACCGGTGTACATACTCGGCCACGTACAATATTTTAGCCAGAGGGCAGCAGACGCGTTTTGTCCAACCGAAAAGGGGAATCAGACAAGGAGACCCACTCTCCCTGTCACGCCCCAAATCCGGTGTTGACCGGACTCGAGACATAACTAGAAGTAATAATAGAAAAGCGATGAATAAATGACATAAACCTTTTAAAAGATCAATTAAACTTCCTCAAATCATCGGTAAATAGTTCAAAATCTCCAATGAGTCACAGCTCAACCTAAAGAGTAAGGTAAATAATGTTTAATACACACGACCAACATAACTCTAAAATAAACCCCAAGACGTCCAAAAGCTCCCGAGCCTCGAACTCACTAGAAATCAGGTATGCCTGTAAAAACAGTAAGAAACCAAAGGGGTGAGCTTATGCTCAGTAGGAAAAATCTTAACAATTCTACCTTTAGCTCAATACTAAACTGTTTAAACAAATAACTCAAGTAACGATTTAATACGATTAATAACGAAATGTTAAATAAACAGAATAGATCAAAATAGTATCGTACTCTTAAAGATAACAGTAACTTGAAAGGTTCTAGGAAAATACTACAAACGAATCGTAATTCCTAAGATAGGAGCAAATAATGTCACGCCAACCACTTGCTTTCTCAAGCCTCTGATCCATGAATAGATTTTGGGATCACATTGGTTCCCATAATTCCGATCCACCAGAGTACCCATATCATATCAGATTTTCCCTCGGTCCAGAGGAGGTACATACATCGGGGCACCGGAAACCATCCCATATGGACGCTCATCGTCGGGATTCTCGGAAATGCCTCCAAAGGACCATAAGTCATAGGGAGCCAAGGTAGTGCTCCCATAGGATGCATACACATGGGTGAGCCACAGTAACCATTTCTTACAGAGTAATCCAACCAACTGTCCCGAGAAGTCCATCTCCAATAACCAATGCCCTCTGGCTCCAAGAATCAATGCCCCGTAGGGTCCAATAACCAATGCCCTCCGGCTCCAATCATTCCCATAAATCATTCCCACACCGGACTCCTCAACGGTGTGGGTACCATACCCAATCACCATTAATCATTTCCGTAAACCATCCCCACACCGGACTCCTCAACGGTGTGGGTACCATACCCAATCACCATTAATCATTTCCGTAAACCATCCCCACACCAGACTCCTCAACGGTAGGGTTACCATACCCGACAAGCCAATATTCTAAGAATGAGAATAAGGGAGACACAAAATAACAAGTCAACCAACCAACGTTCATCAAACCCCACGTTCACGATAACACACCAAAGACAACCATTTACTCCTTCCACTTACCGTATACTTACCTGTCACGAACCATCGGTCCATCGATCACCTGATCGTGCCCCTTTGGCACAATCAGTCATACTCGATCATCCGTTCAAACAAACAATTAATCACCACTCAATCAATCAACAATTCATTCAAGCATTCAAGTTCAATCATTCAAATATTCAAGCATGCGTTCGATCTAGTTTCATTAGACTCTTGATTATCCTAATAACTAGCAACCAAGCATGTGAACCTAGCACAACAACTAATCCGAGGGCTCATCACGGCCTCTCTACCAGTAAAACAATTCCCAAGTATTGAAAGCGAGTTACACTAGTTATCCTCATCCTAAGCATGCATTCTAGACACTTCCGGTTATTAATAATTGAAAGACGATTATTCTAGTTATTCGCATCCTATATGCAATTCTAGGACCTTTCCGATTTTATTAACCTAATATGCGTTCTAGTATAGAAATACTCGAGTAGTTAGGATTTTCCCTACCTCGTGATAATCTTCTAAAACTCTGTTGTCAAACTCGGTCACCACAACTCCGTTCTTCACACGGATTCCGGCGTGATCTTCATTCTTCTAGCTCGGGTCCAAGTTCTTCCTTCCTTCCTTGCTCAGTACTACGGTCTTAGACCACCATAAGACCAAAATTAGTAACTCAACGATGCTCCTCTCCCCAAAATACAGAACAATACTCAAGTAATGGAAATAAGGTTTTGAAGAAATGATTTAGGAATCGAAAGAGATTGAAAGGGAGGATTTTTGGGTCTGGGAGTCTGGTCCGGAAGGCAGTCCGGTCCGTATCACAGGCCATGCCGGAATCTGGCACGGACCGTATCACAGACCGGCCTGGTAACCAGCACGGACCGTGCGACAAACCGGCCCAGAGTCTGACACGGACCGTGTGAGGTACCGTGCCGGACTCCCGTAAGTTCCGTGCCGCGTACCGTGCCGGTACCAGACCCGTTCTGTGCGGCCTGCCGTGTCGGCACATGGCCCGGTCCGGGTCGCCTGCCATGCCAAACCTGGATAGATCCTTCCCCTTCTTCCTCAACTCGAATTCCACGAAAATCAACTCAAAAACCTCATTTCCAAGTCCTTCAAACTCCAAAATGTTCAGCCAAACTCTTCAATCAACAACACCCCCAATGGGTTCATCAAAACTTCAACCAAAACACAATCAAACAACCTATCTTCACTAACCCAACTCCAACAATCATCAAAATAACCAGTTCTTCAACTCCAAGCCAAAAACCCACAAAACCCATAGATTGAAAGTGGATGGAGTGAGAAGTTTAGAGCATCCATACCTTGAGGATGTGTAGGAGATGAAGCTAGCAAGCTTGGGAAGGAGAGATGGTGGAAAGATGAGCCAAAAATCTTCTCTTTGCTCTCTTTCTTCTTGCTCAAGCCAAGAGCTTCTCTCTTCTCTCCCTTTAGAATTTCTCAGCTGCAAAATGAGGGGAAATGCTGAATTTGTGTCCAACAAATGCCTTAAATGACCTACAAGTTAAATGACCAAAGGCCCCTTGCTAGTTTTATCCTTTTTAGAGTCTTTAGGGAGGGTCAAGAGTTCATTTCAACTCATTTTCTTCTCATCCAAGCCTCCAATGCCATGTGGCATTGTGCGAGCCACTTTAATTTATTAGAATTCCAGCAGTCCAATTTTAGTCGAGAAAGTCGATATAAAGTCCAAGTTTGACCAAAAATTGACCGTTACCAAATTACAGTCAAACTGAAGGAAATGACCCAACTAAGCTAACCGTGATGAAGGATAAGCTTTTTGGGCCCCAGAAATGTCCCGAATGACTTCCTGAATCTTCGGTTCACTTTTCCGGCCAAAAGTCAAACTTGGTTAGAAATCGCCGGCTCTACCGGGATCGACCAGGGGCGGTTCTTACACTCCCCGTATCTTTTTCTGTTCTGCATGGAAGGTTTCTCGAGACTATTACAAGGGGCAGAAAGTGCAGGAGACATACACGGGGTCCGAGTGACCCCCAGGGCACCCTCGCTAACCCATTTGTTCTTTGCAGATGACTGTTATGTGTATTGTAAGGCGACTCCACTGGAAATGGGTCGGGTAAAGGAATATCTGCGTATGTTTGAAGAGGCGTCGGGTCAGATTGTAAACCAATACAAGTCCTCGTTGTTCTTTAGTACCAACACGTCAAACATGCGACATGAGGAAGGAGCCCGGATACTAGGAATCCCGGAATTGACTCAACCGTCCCATTATCTGGGAATCCCAAATATGATGGGGCACAGTAGAAAGCAGGGTTTACAATATATTCTAAATAGAGTCTTGAGAGAATCCGCAGATGGGATGGAAAGTTACTCAATGGGGCGGGGAAGGAGTTATTAGTAAAGTCTGTTCTACAAGCAATCCCTACATACACGATGAGTGTTATGCGGCTGCCGAAAGGGCTACTGGACAAGATGAACGTGGCGCTGGCCCGTTTCTGGTGGAAATCGGTCGGGGTGGACGGAAATGAGTCATTTGGCAATCATGGACGACTATGTCGCGACCTAAGGAGGAGGGTGGTCTGGGAGCTAAGAACATGTATGATTTCAACTCGGCCCTGTTGGGAAAGCAACTCTGGAGCCTCCTAACAGACGAATCTAGCTTGGTTGCGACAGTATTGAAAGCTCGGTATTACCCGGAGTCCTGGTTTTGGATGCGGTATGGAAACCTAATCAGAGCTATGTCTGGAAGAGTCTCCTATCAGCACATGACCTGATCAAGGGAGGGGCAAGAAGATCGATTGGACCAGGGACGTCCACGATGATCGGGAACCAACCGTGGTTGGCAGGGGTCGAGGTGCGAGTACAACCGACAAGGCCGGATATTGCCACCAGACCAATCTCGGATATTATGTTGCCTAATGAGAGGCGGTGGGATATAGCTAAGATTCAACATATGTTTGATGTGGAAGATCAGCGGGCGATTCTGGCAGTACCGATAAGCATATCAGCTGTATCAGATTCATGGTATTGGACGGGGGACTATTTGGGGCACTATACGGTGAAGCCTGCCTATGGGATGTGTCAGTAGGAGCAAGCAGTTTTCCAACCCCAGATGGACGTCTAGACAAGGATATGGAAATTGGAAGTAATGCCAAAAGTGAAGACGTTCCTGTGGAGAACGTGTTCTGGGTGCCTCCAGGTCGCGGTCAACCTTAGGCGGCGACATGTGGAAATGGAGGTGGCGTGTCCGGTCTGCACAGGGGAAGATGAATCGGAACTCCATCTTCTAGTCCACTGTCCAGTGGTAGCAGAGTGTTGGGCTAAGTCTGGCTTGCACACTCCCCAGGATGCTCAGACTATTTCCGAATGGCTGTGGAGAACGCTTAGTATTAATCCTCCGGCGAGCGGAGGGCTAATAGGATGCATATTGTGGGAAGTGTGGAAAGACAGAAACAAGGTGGTATGGGAACAAAGGACACAACTGGCTGCCAATATCTTCCAGACGGCTTTCCATTTACAAGTACGGTGGCTAGAAGCCATGAAGCGAAAACGGAAGAATCAGACAAGGCTGGGTCAAGCCCATATAGAGGCGACGGAGGTGTGGGAACATCCATCTCAGGGGACGTGGGCTGTAAATACAGATGGAGCGCTCTTCGCGGCGACAAATTTGATGGGGACTGGTTGGATATGCAGGGATGACCGGGGATGTCTCACAGGGGCCCGTTCGGCATCCTTTCATGGCCCTCAGAACCCTGGATTGGTGGAGTCCTATGTGGTCCGGGAGGCATTAACCTGGCTCCTGCAATACCCACAACAAATGGCGACCGTGAGGAGTGACTGTAAGATCATAGTGGATATGATCAGGAAAGGAGGGCGTCTGCTATCTCCTTTAGGGACAATTATCACAGATTGTATCTCCCTTTTAGCTAAAATCGAGTACGTGCAACTCGTTTTTGTAAAGCGGACAGCAAACAAAGCAGCTCACTGGATTGCCAGGGCGGCTTGTTCCTCCCCTGTCTGGAATTGGTCCGGGGGCCATATCCCCGAGCCTCTGCAAAATATCCTTCTTGCCGATATTTAAATAAACTATCATTCCTCTAAAAAAAATCTAAAAAAAGATTCCAGGCAAACAACAATATTAACAACAACGTCATTTAATTGCCTTCGGCCCATTGTGAGGGTCTATCATACCAACCGACTAAAGTAACATAGTTTAAATCATTAGCATTGCTAGAATTATAAATTAACTTGTATAGTGGATTCCTTGTAGAGCCGAAACCCTAAGGGGATGCGCTCTCTCTGCGCAGCCTCCTCCCCCTCCACCACTTTTTTTCACCATTGAAGCTCCTGACTCAAAGCGCTCTGCTACCCTTGATGGGTTTACCTATGGATGGGTTGAACAGTACCCTTGCTAGGGTTTTCTTTTTTCATCCTTTTTTCCGCCGTTCCACCTCCGCAAGTCACCGTCGCTCTTCAACCCGCCCCACAACCTCTTCCTCGTCTCGCGCTACCAATCCTGCGTCGCCGGATCGGTCCCGTCCTCGAGCCAGTAGCCACCGTGGCCCTCCTGCCGCCGTTCTCCGGGATACAAGCTCCATGCACCGTCCTTCATCTGCAGCGGCCTCCCGCTCAAAGGCCACGCCTCGCCGGCATGGGTCCGCTCCCTCGATGGATCTGGGATCACGGAGGAGGGACGATAGGGTGGGACCTATTTCCCCGGTACCCGAAATCGGGACTCTCGACCCCGAACAAACTTTTGCAGCCGGGAGGTTTCAGGGAATCCGTACTAAAGGCTAATTCCCTAGTTGTTTTCATTGTTTTAGGTCGAATAATCTTTTGGCTAGATAGGTTTTGGACTCTGGCTTATTATCTTTTTGTAACGTTGTATCGAGGAACTCTTTAGTTTGGATCTGTGAGTCAAAGCAGACTTTACGTATGGATCCATGAGTGCCTGACGGGCTATGGCCGGTTGGGACAGAAATCTGGGATCCGGGACTGTTATGTTCTCCCTTGTAATTTTGACATGTTACCGTAATACAATACCTCTTTCCCATTTCAAAAAAAGAATTTATAAATGGGATAACTCTGAATCCAAACGGTGTAGGAAAGGTGTATTTCACGTCCTAACTGTGACTCACCTTTTGTCACACGTCCTATACCAAAGGTGGTGTCATTTTACAAAACATGACGAATGATACCAAAAAAGTGGTATAACGTTCGCATTCGATGGTTTTTCCTCTTAATTTTTATATAATTTGCGTTTATCGGTGCACTACAAGAGGTAGGTGGTATAAATTTACAAAAAAAACACTTTTTTTGGTGTCATTTTTCATGTTTTGTCCAAAAAAACCACCTTTTGTATAGGACATGTGACAAAAAGTGACCTTTGGTATAGGACATGTAACAAAAGGTGAGTCACAGTTAGGACGTGAAATATACATTTCCCACACCGTTTGGATTCAGAGTTATCTCTTTATAAATTAACATACTTTTAACTGTAATAAGAGTTTCTCCCCCTAATACAGGTTTCAAAATAACAACAAGTAGAATTGTCCAATAACCCTAAATATTGTACATATTTTAAATCTATCTTTTTTTTAGTGAAAGAGGCATATATTATTAAAAGAATTTAAAAAAGTCAGTATATAAACTTGGCGACCACGGTTCCCCATCTATAAACCCTGGAATAAATACCGAAGACAAATTCGATTTTGAAAGGAAAACACAAACTAAAATGAAAGTCTGTAAAGATAAAACCAATAAAGAAAATATGCCTAGGATGATGCCTAAATGCTGCTTGATCTCATGACGATGACTCGTTTTGCGTGAGGTGTGTAATCGAACAAAAATATCAAAAAAAGGTAGAGGAATCCTTGCTAGATTCATAGTCATCTCCCCCCTTAAGGCCCTCTGCTCACTAATCATGGCATCCGGCGATGCTGTTTACCAGTCCCCACCCGATCTTTAAGTGGTTCGTCTACAGATGCCCTAATCTTGGCCGATTCTACAACCAGGGCAGCCACTAATGGGTGTTCCCCCCTCTCCATAGGGCCATCCTTCCGTCTAAGGTGAGAGACAATTCGATCCCAAGTCGCCACCCTCCCTCCTACTTGTGGGTTAGGTAAGATGTTCGGGGTTACTAGGGGTCCCGTCCCTAGATATGGTGGGATTGTAGGTAAGATGTTCGGGATCACCTGATCGAAGCCGGGGGGGGGGGGTGGGGTGCATTCCGGGGGTTGAGGTGAGGCTTTGACCCAATCAGTTGCAAAATTTTGACCCATCTTGTTAGCCTTTTCTATAACCAAGGACTTATCAAAGCGGGGGATTTTCGGCGTTTCCTTGTCACATTCCTAGACTGCATATCCTATTCAGCCACAATTGAAACAAAATAAAGGTAGTCTCTCATATGTAAGAGTGACCCATACCGGGTGTTGATTTTCCCGAAATCGGAGTACTATCATCCTACACAAAGGTCGATCAAGAGGAATCCAAAAATGGACCCAAACCGTTACTCCCCAGCAAACCCCCTATTGATCAAATGGAAACTTCACACACTCACCCAAAGTGTTACCAATTAGGGTTCCTATAGCTCGGGTCTTAACTAGAGGTGAGAGACTAATCCCCATCACCCATAATTGGATCCTATCAAGCCGAGAGATTTCTACCCTAATAGATTACTGACAATCCCCTAGTATGTTGATTATTACACTATAGTGAAAACCATTCCACTGGTAGAGTGCCCCTAGACATAGGTGACGTTTCACTTAATTAGGTAAGCAATATTGTGTCTTCGTGTGTGATTTCTTGTGTTTATCATTACTTTTCATTCCTTTTATAAGTGAGATGTCAGACCACATGTCAAAACTTCTTGGTTGACATCCTACTACTGCACTAGAATAGAATTTCAGGCCTGATGCATAATGTCCCTAGGCCTTCATAATCACTTTCAACATGATGTCCTTCCTATAATGTCCTTCATATACGGTCGACACGTGATCAGTCTTCCAATCATTCCAAACTGCCAACATGCAAGGTCCTCCGGATCAATATGAGTGAAAGGGACCTCGATCAAGGCATCTCGTCCACTATTAGGGAGAACACAAGTTGTTCATCCTAGAGGTCGTCTACGGACAACGGTGGGGTGACTGTGAGCAGAGACGACATCGACGTAAGGATTGACGACGACGTTGGGATTGTAAGGCTGGTGGAGGAGCCGATCGATGTCAAGTTGTGGTAGTAGGGATCAAATCCAGATGGAAGCACCCCATGCAGAAAGGGCGGAGGGATCTTCATCACCTGTTTGGGGGGCTCAGGGTGGCCCCAACCTTGATCAGAGGGCGAGAGCCCATCAATGGCGAAGTGAAGGTTGGTTGGGAACGCCCCACAACGCGGGGCTTATGATTTTACTTCGGCTTGTATTATGATCGGCACGTACCCCCGATCAACGATGCTAGCATAATGCGAACAACCATGAATGAGACTAATCTATTGGTGAGTAGAAACAACCTAGGTGATGGAGAGAGAAAGCCTGAGGCTACCGTGCATGCCAATGATCAGAACGGATTGGGAAGCCCGCATAATGCTCTTTAGCTTAATAAAAGCCGAAGAAGGACATGTGAGCATGGTAGCAAACGCTCCTTTAGGTGGCAGGGAGTTCGAGGAGGTCATAAGCTCCCGGGGAGAGCATAAGCGACAACATTGACTTACGCCATTATAATAAGAATTAGAATTTTAGGATTAGGATTAAAGAGCGTCTAGGGAAATCTATTTTTAATTTGTCACACACCCATTTATGTCTTAATATATTGATAAAAACATAAAAATTTCGATTTATGAATGAAAATATTGAAATAATCAGATAATAATAATAAGTTACATGGCCCAAAAAAAGAAACCCGTGTGAAACAAAAATCAACAGAACCTCTTTTCTCTCTCTAGGTTACTCTCTCGCTTCAAACCCTAAACCAGATCTTTCTACCGCCTCCCCTTGTCCTCGCCGGCTCTGGCCGCGGCTCCGGCCAAGGCTGAGGCCGGCGGTGACTACTCCCCTTCCCCCTCCCCTCTTCCACTTCCTTCTCTCCCTACCAAGTCTTTGGTTTTACCCTTTTCCCCTTCTTCACCTTCGTATTTGGTCTGCGTTTCCGACTACCTTCGTCCCATCTTTTGGCGTCCTTCGCATCGGCCCTGCTCAACCTCCTCACCCTCTCGCACCGGTCTTGTGCTCACAGATCTCGACTTCCTACTTAGATCTGATCATGTAAAGACCGCTCCGGTTAAAAAGGGTTAAGTTTTAAAGTTTGTTCGATTGAAACGTTGAGGTTGAAAAACGGGTCGGTTTTTGGTAGTGTCGTGGGTGGAAAACGGATCAAAGTTGGGAGCTTTTGCAAAAAAAAGAGAAGAAAAAAAAAAGAGGGGGTAAAGGGCTGGACCGGGCGGACCAGACCCGACCAGCAGATTCGGCCCGAGCCAGGCCCGCCCCGATCTCCTCTCGCTTGGGCCGAGAGAGACAGGCCCACCAGAGGCCCGTTTACGCCCCGGCCCGCCCTATTTAAGGTGTAGTTTAGGGTTCTGAACCCTAAACATTTGCCTCCCTCTCTCCAGACCGTCTCCCTCTCCTTCCGCCTCTCGCCTCCGTCGTTCTCCCTCCCTCTCATCCCCTTCGCTCCGCTCCTCATCTCCAACCTCTCTCCTCTCCTCCTCCTATGCTCGTCACCGACCACCTCTCCCGAACCTCTCTACCCATCTACTCCGTTCAGCCCAAGCTCGCCGGCCACGTCCTCCATCTTGGAGCCCCGTCTCTCCCTCCCCTCCATCTTCTTCTTCTTCTTCACCCGCGTGTGGACCGAGCCCCAACGTCGCCGCACACGTCCAGATCTGAGGCGAGAGGCGAGAGACCGCCGTGCTCCGCCGCGCCCACGACTGCAACCACAGCCCTTCCGTCGTCCCTTTTCCCCTACGGTGAGCGTCGCACCGTGAGACCTCAGCCGTTTTTGTCACCGCCGATGGTCGGTCGATTTCTGACCAAGAGTCTTCTTCCCTTTGCCTTTTCCCGAGCTTGTTTTGGATCTGGACGTGTTGGAATCAGAATGTAAAGAAAATAAAAGAAAAGAATTGAAATGAAAATTAAATTAAAACTAGACAGATTTAAATTAAAAGGTTTTAACTGGATTTTGGAACGAATCTGAGGACGTTGGGACTGTTGAACGATTTTGGAAACGTGGAATGACTAAACCGGACTTATAACGAGATTAAAAGTGGAAACGCTGAATCAGACATCTCGGGAACCGTGCCTCTAGATCCGTGCATTGGGAACAGTGCCTCGGGAAACGTGCACATGGTTCTGTGCTCGGGGCTCAAGTACTCGAACCCGATTCGCCGTATAATCCCGCTTTTAGCCCGCTCGAGTTTAAAAGACAACGGTTGAACTTAAATTGTACTGGTCGTAACTTTTAATCTAACTTTGGAACCGTTATTAATTTTGGCTTTCATGTAATTTAGAGTCCGGCTTCGATCGAAGAGAAGACCGGAGGTAGCGAGCCAGGACGTCAACAGCTAGGAGACGTAGATGTGTGTTCGCCTTGAGGTAGGGAACGTAGCGGATACCGGTTTAATTGCGGAAAGTTACTAGTATGCATGCCTAGAATAATAAAACTGGAACGATCGTTTATATTAGATAATAACTGGATGAGTCTTAGAAACATGTAGGATGTGATTCACTAGTGTAGCCGCTTTCAATACTTGGGAGATTGTCGTTCTGGTAGATTGGTCATGTCGAGCCGTAGGTTGTGTGCTGATTGAATTGCCTGTTATGGTTTGAGATGTATGCTGTGTGACCTTGCGTCGATAAGTTTAAGAGTCAAGAATTAGTATATCCGATGAACATGTTGTTGCTATGTGTGGGCGAGTGTGCCGTGCTTGTTATGATATGAATCTTTGGTTGTGTTGTGGTCGGTTGAGTGATAGACCGACGTGACGTGTTGTGGTACGATTGTTGGGCTTGGTAAGCCGTGTTTGATTATGGCATTGCGATGTGTGATATTATCTTGATGTTTGTTCCACGAGGAGTTGTATTCCGGTATGGTACCTACGACCGAGGTGGTACGCCGGTGTAGGGTAGTACCTAGCCGATGATGTGGTCCCACGTATGCGCGGTCCCTCGGGTAGTGGTTCCGGTACGATACCTACATCGAGGGGGTGGTCCGATGTGGGATATCTAGGCCGACGGTTTGTGTTATCGTACCCCGAAGGAGTGCCGGGAAGATGTCTAGGCCAATGGAGATTCTAGTATGACGTATTAAGATTGTGCCCCGTGTGTTTGCCGGGAAGATATCTAGGCCGATGCTGTGTGTTCCGGTGCGATATGATGGAGTCGGGTTGTGGACAACCGACTGAGTAGGGGATTGCAGTACGGGACGTGTTTGTGTTTTTTACTGTTTACTTTATGCTTGGTGATCTGTTAGGTGTTGTGGTTGTAGTTTATGCTTGGTCGTTTGAGTAGGTTTGTGAGTGTGGCCTGGTCTTGAGTTGAGGTTTGTGGTTGCGTGTTCCGTTGGAAATTAGTCGTGTGCTGTACTAGTATGCCCTAATTGGACGGTTACCCGTGGTGGTGAGCGCTTGCTTATAACCTTAACTACTTTTCCTACTTAGCGAAAGCTCACCCTCTTATCTTATTGTTTTTCAGGTTCTGAGCGGGATGTGTACTAGCTGGATGCTCGATGCTTGGGAGCTTGCGAGGGTCCTAGGCTAGTAGTCTAGAGACGTACCGTTATCCTTTTGAACTCTTACCATTGTTTTACCGAGCGGTTGACTCGTGGTGATTTTCAGAGTTTTAAAATTGTTATTAATGACTTGTTTTTTGGCTTAGTTTCATTCAAAATTATTATTGTTTTAGTTCACGTCTCGAGTCCGGTCAAAACAAGATTTGGGGCGTGACAGATCGGTTTTAGTTTTGGAGTTGCGGCTTCGACAGGATCCGTTGTCGATTTGGCTTGGATCTTTCCTAGGTCGGTCATAGTGGGTCGCCGTCCCGTCCGTTCCGGCGAGGTGATCTGGTTTACAGTTGGAAGCTTTTCTTGTTGATTAGTTGTGGATCTCTTGCTTTTCCCGACCATCTCTACTCCGGCGACTCGAGACTTTGTGGCTTCGCACTCTGACCGGCCCCTTCTCGCCCCTATGGTGCTCCGGGCACCTTTGACCCTTTGTTTATTTTCTTTCCAGATATGTGTTGTTAGCGTGTTGGGTTTGGTTCGCTGCTCTGGGGGTTTGATTGGGTGTTGTCGTTGTTCGAAGCTTGTGTCCAATGTCTCGGGGGTCAACTTGTTTGGGTGAGGTTCCTAACTGCCTTGTTTTAGTTTGAGACTTAACTTATCACTCTATTGAGTTATGATTTTGGTGGTCTTCTGTTTTCCCACCGGTTGTGGTTGGCACTCGTCGATATTAAGGTGTTGGCCATCGACGAGCTGTTTCTTGGTTATTGCCGAGTTCGAAGACTAACTTTTTCTGTCTCGTTGAGTGTTTAAGTTGCGGTGGCTTTGGTCACCGTCCTAGTTATGCCGTTTGCGGTGTTGACCATCGGCGTGTCGGTTATTTCTCAATTTTCTGAGTTGGGGATGCCGATGAACTAGGTTGTTCTCTACTTAACTTGGTTAGTGTGGATTGTTGTTAGTAGTGTTTTCCTGCTTCGGTGTCCTTTTGGGTGGGTGACTATGGTAGTTTCGTTCGGGCTTCATAGTGCTTATATCTAGGTTCCAGACCTTTGTTGTGTTGCTTGTCTGTTTGTATTACTGGTTCGCCTTTTGTTGGGTTCCTTTAGTTTTGTGCTTCACGGTGGGAATATCGGGTTTCGTAGGTAAGTTTTAGTTTCACCCTTGGTTGGGTGTGTATTTGTTGTACTTAGGTAAATCAGGGTTCTGAGACCTGTATTGTTGTTTGTTTGATTGTTCAGTTTACCCCTAATTGGATTGTTGTTCTGAGACAAAGCATTTAGTCTGTGCTCTTGGTTGTAATGAGGATTTCAATCCTTGTCCTCCGGTTTCACTTTGAAACCGTTGGATTTTTATATAAAAAAAATTGCTAATAAAAAAAATAAAAAAAAATAATAATAAGTTACATGTATGCTGGGGACATCAATCTCAATCATTGAAGTAACTATAGCCTTTCCCATTCCAATGCAAATCTTCGTTGGCATTTGTGAACATTGTGTTCCTATGTGTGTGCGAGTCAAACTTGTAGTTTGGATTCACGTATGATTGATCGAACACAACCCAAGAAACTTTCAACACTAATCAATGATTTACCCACACAATTCCATTACGGATCCCATTTTTCTATGACATTTCCATCACTTACAAGGATACATGAAACAATCGAATCACAATTCTCGTGATGTTTCTATTTCTCCTGGGACGATAGTTTGATAACTTACATTTATATGGAAATGTTGAGCTATATTCAAAGTTGACCCTACCATTATTGAATTTTTGCTCTGAATCTCCTATTATCATAGGAAAGTGTAGTGAAGGATAAGGATTGACTTGGGGGTGGTTATTTCATTTGGGAAATTTGAAAAAAATATGCTTTTAATAGTATTTATTTTATTTCTATGCTAGTATAACTCATAATTGGAAAACTATGTCTTTCAACTTTTTTAAGACAAAAATATCCTTCTAATTTATACAATATTCTTTATCTTACCTTCCTTATTTCTCATCTTTTTCACCAATCCTTTAAAAATAAATTGATGTTTAATTATTTTATTCGAATATATTTTCGAAATACATATTAATATTTTACATAAAAAAATATTTTATTCAATATATTAATTATTAAAATCAGATTTTAAATTAAAAAAATACGATTATTTTGATAAATTATAAAAAAAATGAATTTAAAAATTAGTATAACAGAATAAAATTTATTGTTTATAACATCTAAGTTATTTTTTGACAAAATATTTTTTTAATTTAAATTATACATATATCAAAATAATCTCATTTAAAAAATTAATAAATTTGAATAAAATACTTTTTAAAATTAAAAACTGAATTTAATAATTAATAAAATTCGATTAAAATATTTTTTTCATGAACTGTAAATTATTATTTTTTTAAAATTAACCTTATAAATTCGAATTATATTTTAAAAATATTTATCAAAATAATCTTATTTTTTCAAAAGCATAAATTAAATATAATTTTAATAATTAAAGTAAATTTAATAAAAAATGATATATATATATATATATCATTGATTTTAATTTACAATATGTTTTTTTTCAAAAGTATTTTATATTTCATAAAATATATATTTGGTTCAATTTTATTAATTACTAAATTTATTTATTAATTTATTTTTCTTTAAAAATAGTTATAAAAATAATCTTATTTTTCGAAAAAATAAATTAAAATATGATTTTAATAATTAATCAAATTGAATAAAAAATTATATAAAATTTTAATGTATATTTCGAAAATATATATGAATAAGTTAGTTAAACCTGAATATATTTTCAAAATAGATGTGAATGGAAGATGAAAAATAGAGAATGTGAAATTATAAATTTTGTATCAATTCAAAGAAGGTTATTGTTGTCTTAAAACTTTTGAAAGACATATTTTTCCAATTTTGGATTATGCTAGCATAGAAATAAAATACATGCTATTATGAAACATATTTTTCCAAATTTCCCTTTCATTTCCCCTGTTAATTTGTTTTTAAAAATCCAAGACAGAGAAGTAAGATTAGGACATGTTTTATAGTTTAATTTAAAAAAAAAACGTGTATTTAGATATGATTATTATATTCTATCAACATTATATTGATTCCCCTGAAAAAAACGACAGATTGATTCACTAACAATACCCTCGATTATGAAACATAAGTCCACAAACCACGTACGTCCCTCTTGCATAATGTTGAGAGAGGCGAGCCCAATTCTCTGGCTGACAGGGTGTGTATAGTGATCAACCAATACACACGAAACTAAGTTCCATGCTACTAAACTTAATGTTTAACTTAATATAATTTGATCCGTCAACTCTCGATCTCTATATCTTTTTGTGTTGCCGTTGTAAGTTTCCATTGCTCAATCTCTTATTTTTGTTACTTTTCTTTGAGTGAGAGACGGCTATTATTAAGGTTTTACTTTTTGAAACTAACGTAACATTTATCATTAAATACTGAAAATACGGGATAGAACTCTTCAAGCCGAGATCATAGTTCGAGATCCACCATTGGTGTGTATCGACATCCTAAACCAACTATTAAACTCCTATTAGACAATCTATAAGACTCGTACCAGGATGAACTATTAAGGAGCATAAAATAGACACCGTGAGCTAAATATTGCATAGGATGGTTGTATTGTGTTATCAAGACACTTGATAGACCCTAAACTATGAGAGAGAAACTGATAGGATCGGCTCATTTCTTATTCTTGTTGATTATTATATGTCATATAGTCATTGTGTCAACCTTGGCAAACACATAAGTCAATGTAAATCCTATTTTTGATTCCACCCGTGGTTGCGCAGTATAATATTATTGTCACGCTCAATGGATATGTGCCGACCAAAGACATCACTACTTATTTCTTGATTCCATGAATCTCACTGTTATTTTAAACATTTGGTATCAGTCTTTGAGTAATCTTCATTCCTTTCACCTATTTCTCGTACTCTACTAGATACATAAAATAACACTTAGCTGTCGTTACAAGGATAGGTTGAGAAATGTGATTCAAGACATTCCATCAATAGTTTTTTTAATAGAAGAGGGGTTTATTGATTACTTTGACTTACAAAGAAAGAAACACAAAAGGGGGTGATGTAACTAAGAAAATGACAATCTACTTGAAAAAAAACAAGAAATTGCAAAACACAACAATCCTAGTGACATGTCGAGCAAACAACCTAACATCGGATCAATAAACGATCCACGGACCAACAGCCCGACACGCCTACACTTCCAACTTCCTTAGAGGCCAAGACTCTTCAGCCCGTAGTAGGCTGAATCCAAAATTTAAGAAGCAAACCACTTTTTCCCATTTGCTTCAAGAGCGCCCACTCCTTTTAGCCTTCCTTTCACGACTTAAAGACCTAGTCCTTGAGGTGGTTTGATGAATAATAACCGTGGGTTGATGTCTTGTTCCTTTGAGCCTTCGACGAATTGTAATCCAAAAAGTGTTTAAGAGGTCGCTATGACGCTTCAAGGATTTGAGCAGGATGTCCTTCCACGGACTACCCTTACCTCCTGGTACATCTAATCCTGAACTGGAGCTCGGATCACTCGGATTTTTGCAAGGCGAGTTGAACAACTGAGCTAACCGCCAAATCCTCTGAAAAGTTCTCGTCCACCACCACATCCGAACAAGTTTCGAATATCGGTTTGGATGGTTCTTGGATTATTTGAACCGGGTTTGAATGTGGATCTTGGTAAGTGAATCTTGGGTAACTTTGTGGTCAGGAACGATCGGATTTGGCGAGGGCTGTAAAACAGTCTCGTCAGGTTCCATGAGACTGCTTGAACTCCGGGGGTAGATGGATGGTGGCCTACCCCTCATGGCCCAAGACCGAGACTGAAAATCTTATCTTGGGGGCACAAGACTACACCAAAGGCCTCAGTTTATTTTTGCTGCTTATGTTTCGTTATTGGTTTACAGTACTGCTTTGGATTATGTTTTTATTATGTTACTTTCGATTATTTCAGTTTTCAGCACAGGGTAGGACGTAGGTATCTATTTCTTTGTCTAGGATATAAATTAGGCTATTTCTATGAGTTCATAAGCGTCGGGTGTCTAAGGAATGCTCAGACTAATTATGTTCCCAAGACTTTTTAATCCAATTTTTATGGTTTGGCGTACACTAATAATGAAATTTTTCGTCATCCGTTTCAAAAAAAGAAAAGTTTAATTAATTTATCAGTACAAAAAAAGAAGTTTGCCCACCAAAGAACTATTAAAGGTAAGACAAAAACTTTACTCGAGTTCACATCAGAGAAGCCCCATTTTCTTCTCTCCCCACTCCATACATTTCCCTATAAATTCATTACATGGTTCATTCGGTTTCTCAACTTCTCTCTCTCATCATTCAAGCCACCCACAGTCAGAACTCAGCTCTCTCTCTCTCTCTCTCTCTCGATGGCCAAGATCAACCTCCCCACTCTCTTCTTGCTCATAACCCTCCTCCTCTGCGCCACACTCTCCCACTCTGCCAGACCCGACTCAACCTTCTCTCAGGAACAACATGTAACTATGCTCAATCCTTTCTTTATAAAGTTTTCAGGTTATGTCTGATTAAGTTTTGACTCTCTAGGGTTCATTTTATTGACAGTACATACGTGTTTTTGTTTGTGTAGATTCATGTTGATTCAGATGCCGAGGAGAGCTGTGAAGGTATTGGAGAACAAGAGTGCTTGATGAGGAGGACCCTCACTGCTCATCTTGACTACATCTATACCCAGAAACACAAACCATGAAAAATACTATGTAATAGAAAGTATAGTAGTTAAATTTTTAATAAAGAGTCGTTGATTGATATGTATATTATATAGTGTCCAACCTCGTATCTTGAATCTAAATATTGCTGCTTCACACGAGTCTTTGGTGTTATAAGTTGTTGGATTGTGTGGGCGGTTAAGGTTTCTAAAAATGGAAGTTCCTTTGGGAGGAAGAAAGAGTTGTGCTTGGACTTGTCTCTTGTCATCATACGCCTATGAGGGTAGAATCTGAAACGCATAAAAAACGCGTAATGGCCAAAATACATGACTACTTTAAGACATGAAACATGGGACTCACGACTTTGTATGTATGGTATCAAACTATTGAGCTAACGTATGCTTTGGTGGTCAAAAAGGTGTACTACCAAACAAACTGGTCTCAACGCCACATTCCATCTTTCTCTATGGGCTGTTTTTTTAGGATCTTTCCTTTCGCACAGTAGGTTGAGATAATTTCTTATCTTTCTTGTCGTTACCTATTAAAACTGAGAATCAAAACTGAATATTAGACGTGTTATCAAAGCATGTGTTCAAATCTAATATTTTATATAGTAGTAAAACTCCACTTAAAAAAACCGAAAGATGTAATTTTTTATTAACAAGAAAAAAAAAATCATTACAAAGAGTAGGGCTCCAGAAGGTCTATCTTCAGCAAACTATGAGAGTGTTTTGGGCTTTTTCTATCAAACGGTAATGTTAATTCAAACGAGAAATGTTAGTCCGTGTAAAAAATAGAAAAGTCATACTTGAAAAGTGCAAAAAAAGATATCAAGTCCGATTAGAATCGACAAAACAAAACTCAAAATAAATTAGTACCCATATATAATTACTCCTCTTTCATACGAGATACCAAAAACAAATAAGCAAAGGTGAACATGTACGTTAGACGTTTGAGTGATGTAAGACAAAACAATTTTCATTATGAAACAGATAAATTAATTACCTTGACTTGACCTTTGAGTGATAATTTAGTTGTGGAGTGATAAAATCTTACTCATCAGTGACTAAAATAATTTGCAGGGACGGTTCAATATGTCAATAATAAAGGCTTATGATCTAGAATATACTATTATTCACGTGTGCTCGGTGTCGGCTGTCAACTGAGTATTCAGTAATAGGACTAGGAGGTAAGGGGTGCTATTTGTCCAACTCAAACTGTTGGCCGTATATATATGTGTAAAACAATGTTTTCATAAGAATTCTAATAATAATAATAAAAACTAAGACGAATACAATTTTATAGAACTTCTTCGTACAAGCGGGGCGACTGTGCTTCAGCGGATCCGCAACCGTTGAGCGAATTTACCCGTGTCTCTTCAACGTTTCTCTCAATTTTGGATCTAGCTAATCGAATGAGTCTTTTTTTATTTTTTCTGATTTCGTTTTTGTAGGGTCAATTACTAGCGAGCAGAGAATTGTGGATTTTCTAAGAAGGAAACCCGATTCACGTATATCCTTCCAATACAACTGATGCAGTCCAAGTTCGGTCGTTTTACCCTCGAGATACAGTGTTTAGGCACTACCGTGCGCAGGACTTCCAGTTTCATCTTCTTTTTTCCCATATTTCTTTTCTGCCCATGTGACATTTTAATAACGTCTGTGACGGTTCTGGTATTAAAAGAACTGCGAATGTTTTTGTTATGTGTCTGTTCTTTATTAGTGGTCAGAAAGACTGTTTCCTACCGCTCATGGACGTATTTGAATTATGATATAAAAAATTGCACATTTTAGTCACAAAAAAATGCCCGCGTGTAAGCCTCTTCACGAAATAAATGACATCTATATCATCCAATATATGCGTAAGATACGGTTGAATTTCCTCGGTAGCATTAAATTTTTGTTACCACCTTTGGATTGTTGAGAATTTAATACATAGAAGCAACCAACACTCATTTAATTACATGAGCAAGAAAAACAGGTACTGCAACGCTTTATGTGGTTCAGAGTCAACCCATAGCATACCGAATTGATCACAACCCTCCTCAACTTTTCGCATGAAAATATTTACGTAATAGGCTCCGACCTTTTTCTTGGAACTGTAGGTTTATAAATGAATGAAAATAACAAGGAGATATATATCGTATTGAATTGCTCGTCATTTTAGATAAAGTCAAACAAATAAATTAAAGAACAAAGCAGATATCTGGTAGCCATTAATTATTTATGAATAATACTTCAACTTGGGTGGAATATGATCCTCGTATATGTTATGGCCTATGGCCGATTAAGGTGTTGATATTATTTATGTTAATTCGTTGTCAATCCCGAAATCGTATGGAGCATGATAAGCCTCGTATCAGTGTATAACTTTGACCATACATATATGTTTGTGCGTGTGGTCCTTTTGCATTACTACATCACCATTGCATTGAATACATGCTACTATATAATAGAGCCTCGAGATATCTTAGATTGTCAACCTAGCATTTCCATCTTCTTAAGACGCTTCTTCATCACTCGTTGCGACCATTAATTAAATTAATTATACATATAGATATGTTCTCTTTAATTTCCATTACGTATATATTTTAAGAGATTTGTTCTCGTGGTCATGTTGATCACCGATGACAGCGACCAAGGATAAAGATAACCATTGTGTTGGAGAAACAAACGTGGAAGATATGCCATAAGCTGTTTTAACTTTTAAGTGGGTATGAAATCTTTGACCATACTTTAATCATAACCATGCAGCGTGATAAATGTATTTTAGAATAAAGATGTATTATTAATCTTGTTCATAGAATTAACAGTTTTCACTCATTTTCTCTTTACAGAATTAGGGTTAGTAGCGAGAACAAGTGCTTCTTCCTTTTTGGCAATAGTAGCAGCGGTAAATCCAACACTCGGTGAGTTCTCTCCCAATGGCTCCCTCCCTTCCTCTTCCGTTGATGTACCGATAGGTCGATAACGACGACGATCGTGGGGATAGTGTTTGCGGCGTGGGGGTGGGGACGGAGCCCGTTCACATACGTCGGGCCGTTCTAGAGCACACGGACGTCGAGGACGTTCCACTATCGGTCTCGGACATGAGTGGGATGCCCGGGCTGGGATCTCGAGTATGTGTTGGGGTATAATAACATGGAACAATATTTAAGCAAGAAGAAACCAAGAGAAAATAAACAATCCCAAAAAACACAAGAAATTACGTGGTTCGACAATTTGCCTACGTCCACGGTCTCACTACTCTCTTCATATTTCTCTCACAATGAATAAAATGATTTGGGTTTACAAGTACACGGTATTTGTAGGAGAACACAATTGGTAAATAAGATAAGAATTAGGTTTCCTAATCCTACTAGGAAATCTCTTCTAATTGCCTACTCAAGTCTTTACCTAAATCTATTAGGAAGACTAAACATTTTCTAAATAAATAGGAAGTCTCCAAAACCCTAACAATCTCCCACTTGGAGACTGTCCATGAAAAATCTTCACTTCACTCCTACTCATGCAACTCCAATAACACCCCAGTGCACTATCAATAAGCTTCTGAGGTAGTGAGACATCTTCCTTCAACTATCCATGAAGGTCAGCTGAAGTTATGCATAACTTCAGCTTCTCCGTTGTAACAACCTTGTTCAACATATCTGTAGGATTCTTTGACCCAATGATTTTATTCAAGGAAAAAGTACCATAATTCATTAATCCTATAATGAAATGATATATCAACTGAATATGCTTCGTCCTAGCATGAAACACAGGATTCTTGGCGAGGTGAATGGTGCTCTGATTGTCGCTATACAAAGGACTGTATGCCTGTTTCTTCCCTAACTCCTCCAAGAAATTCTTCAACCAGGTCATTTCCTTTCCAGCTTCTGAAATAGACATGTCCTCAGCTGCAGTGATTGAAAGAGCAACACTCTTCTGCGCAGTCGAGATAACCAACTAATTGCTGTGCCACCCAAGGTAAAGACGTACTCTATAGTACTCTTTCTTGTGTCCAAACATCCACCTAAGTCTGCATTAGAAAACCCTTTTAAGATCACATCTTTCTTCTTGAAATGTAGTGAAACCTTTGAAGTACCTTTAAAGTAGCGAAACAACCACTTGACTGCTTCACAATGCTCTTTCCCAGGATTAGACATGAATCTACTAACAACTCCCACTGCATATGCAATGTCTGGCCTTGTGCAAACCATTGTGTACATCAAACTGCCCACTGTTGATGCATACGAAAATTTAGCCATTTCTTCCTTGTCTTTATCCGTCTTAGGTGACTGTTCTCGAGTGAGTTTGAAGTGACCTCCCAATGGCATACTTCTTGTCTTACCATCTTGGAGACTGAACTTGTTTAAAATCTTCTCAATATACTTCTCTTGAGATAACTTTAAATTTCCATCAGACCAATCCCTACTGATGCTCATTCCGAGTATTTGCTTCGATGTGGCTCAGTCCTTCATCTCAAACTCTACAGACATTTGTCTCTTCAACTCATTGATTTCTACCATGTTGGATCCTACAATCAACATGTCATCAACGTACAACAATAATATGATGTAGGATTCATTGAAATTCTTGATATAACAACAATGATCCATGACACATCTTGAGTATCCACTCATCATAAAATCGTCAAACTTCAAGTACAACTGTCTTGGTGCTTGTTTCAGACCATACAAACTTTTCTGCAATTTGCAAACTAGGTCTTCACTCCCAGCTCTCTAGAAACCCTCAAGTTGCACCATATAAATATCTTCATCAAGATCACCATGTAAGAACGCGATCTTCACATCTAGTTTCTCTAGATGAAGATCCTCTACAGCCACGATACTTAACACAAGCCTGATAGTAGTCATCGTGACTGTTAGAGAGAGTATCTCGTTGTAGTCAATCCCTTTCTTCTATTGAAAGCTTTGACTACTAACCTCACCTTATACCTCTTGCTACCATGATGTTCTACCTTGACCCTCAACACCCATTTATTTTGTAGAGCCTTTTTTTCCAACCGGTAACTTAGTCAATGACCAAGTGTCATTCTTTTCAAGAGATTTCATCTCTTCATCCATGGCCGAATCCCACTTAATTGAATAATCCATTTGAACTGCATTTGTATAACACTATGGCTCTCTATTCTCTCCTTCTTTGGGTTCGGGCATTGATTCTTGAAGTGGCCAGTTTGTTGACAATTATAGCAAGTCACGTCTGCTCTGTTTTTAGATTGTCCTCTCCTTCTGGTCTTCGATGTGCCTCGCCCTTTTTTCTCCCCCATTTCAGAGTTCCTACCTCTTCCTTCCACGTTCAACATGGAGCATGATATTCTACGGAATTATTTCTACGAATATCTTCCCTGAGAAGCGAGTCTCTTATCCCCTCGAATGACAACTTAGTAGATCCAGACAAACTACTAAATGTTGTGACGGTTCCTGACCAACTATCAGGTAACAAAGACAACAATAACATGGCTTGTACCTCATCATCGAATTTAATGTCCACTGACACTAATCTGGATGGTATCGTATTAAATTCGTTCACATGATCGGTAACATTAGCTCCTTCCCTCATCTTCATATTAACCAATAGACGAATCAAATATACCTTTTTTGATGAAGACAACTTTTTGTACATATTTGATAACACTTTTATGAGTCTGTAGGTAGTCGTGACCTCATGACATTGTAGGCAACGTTCCTTGTCAATGTCAACCTCACCGCTCCAAGTGCTTGTCGATCCAGCAACTGTTAACCAGCTGAACTTAGATTCTCTGGTTTGGTCTTTGACAAGGGCTCGTGTAGCTTCTTTTGTTCCAGATAATCCTCAATCTGCATCTTTCAGAACCCAAAATCTTTGTCATCTAACTTGTCGATTCAAACTTTCTCATCTTCTGCCATTGCTCCTACTTGCCACAAACCGGGCTCTAATACCAGTTGATGGGGAGAACCAGACTTATCAAGGAGGAGCACACAACAAGAACCTCATAATATACACGTTGGTCACCCCACTTGACCCCAGAGACTAGCCTATCAGGTCATGGGTCCAAGGTGTATATTAAGTCTTCCATTATTCCTTAAGTATCCGATGTAGGACTCCCAAAAATATAATAAAACAATCTAAATTAAATAAAACAAAAAAAGAAGGAAAAATATTAAACTAATGTAGTCTAAAATATATTAGTTTAAATCCAGAATAAATTGTATGCGGAAAGATTCGAACTATGGTTGTTTAATAAATAATGTATTAATTTGACGAATTAAATTATTTGTAGTCAATATTGGGTCATCTAATTTAAAAAAACAGGAAGAAAAAAACATGATGAGCTCTGCTAGGGTTTTTGCGCCGCCTTGTCGAGCCTCACCCCAGCCCAGTCTCCACCCATCCCGCGTAGTTTCGCCCCTTCGTCTCCGCTGCCATGGCGTTCTCCCCGTTCCTCTGCCTCCCCATTGGCTGCTAGGCCGGGATTAGAGGATCTCCCTCTCTGCGAGACAACCTACCCTCGCGTTCTCCTCCAGCCTCTTCCCCATCTCATCCTTCTCAAACGAACGCCCAGGATCGGCCTGCTTCTCCAACGTTTCCAACGATCTTTTCTCTCCCCGTGCAAACCCTAGTGGCGGACCCCCACCGACCTACTCCCTCGACGACGCCCACCAAGGATACCCGAATCCATCGGGCCCTCCCACCAATCCCCTTGATTCAGGCTCCTCCAAATCTTACGATCCAAGACGGGTCGCGCAGGTGGGATCCAGGGCCAGGTGTCACGCCCCAAATCTGGTTGTGGCCGGACTCGAGACGTGACTTGAAACAAACGAGATAAAGTAGTAAAACAGTGATAAACTCTTTTAAAGATGAAAGCGAGTCCAAAATATTTCTCAATAATTATATCCAAAATTTCAAATATCGTGTCGAAACTTAACAAGTAAGATAAGGTAAATAAAGATCAGCAATGTGGACCAACACATCTCTAATACTATCCTCAAGAAATCCGGAAGCTCCCGAGCCTCGAATTCCCCAGATCTCAAGTACACATGTACACACATTAAATAAACAAATAAGGGTGAGCTTACGCTCAGTAGGGAAAATCGTAAACAACTTTAGCCTCCAAGTTTAATAATAAAACTATTTTAGTTCGATGACACAAAAGAACTTGAAACCCTTAGACCAAAGGATATAATAAACAAATAAAAAGCGACAAGAACAATAACGCATTCCCAAGGATAACGATAACTTTCCAGAGAATAAATAGAGAACACTATAATAAAATAGAATACCATTACAACTGGAAACGAGTAAATACTATTAATCAATGAAATGTTATGGAATCAGTGTAAATAAAATATTATCGCTTTTTCAAGGATAACAGTAGCTTAAAAGATTCCATGAAAAACATATTATAAACGAATTGTAACTACTAAAATGGGAGCAATTAATGTTACACCAACCACCTGCTATCTCAAGCCTCTGATCCATGAATAGATTCTAGTGTCACTTCGGTTCCCATATTCCGATCCACTAGAGTATTCATATCACATCAGATTTTCTCTCGCTCCAGAGGAGGCACATGCATCGGGGCACCAGAAACCATCCCATAGGGACACTCATCGTCGGGATTCTCGGAAATGCCTCCAAAGGACCATAAGTCATAGGGAACCAAGTAGTGCTCCTGTAAGACGCACACACTTGGGTGAAACCGCAGTAACCATATCTCACGAAATAATCCATCCAACCGCCCCGTAGGGTCCAATAATCAATCAATATCCCGTAGGATCTGCCAATGCCCTCAGGCTCCAATAATCAATCAATATCCCGTAGGATCTGCCAATGCCCTCAGGCTCCAATAATCAATCAATATCTCACAATACCTGTCAAACTCCACCACCATAACGGTACCGGATTACCCCCCCCCCCGATGTAGTACCGAACCGAACGAACAAACAAACTTTCAAGAATAAGAATAAGGAAAATGTACTATAATTCACCCATCAATGAACACTTCTCAAATCACACTTTCCTTTCAGCAAATACATCCAATAACACTCACTTAATCCTCAATCTTAGAAGTACACACGTTCATCCATACACACCACACGTGATTCATACCCACATTTACGCTCACTGTCATACTTACCTGTCACGAACCATCGGTACATCGATCACCTGATTGTACCCTTTGGCACAACCAGTCATACTCGATCATCCGTTCAATCAAACAATTATTTCAACACACAATCATTCAACCGATCAAGTAAACATTCAATAAAAAAATCAAACATAAAATTAAACTAGTTCCATTAGACTCTTGATTATCCCAATAACTAGCAATCAAGCATGTAAACTTAGCACACAACTAATCCGAGAGCTCAACATAGCCTCTCTACCAGTAAATCCATTCCCAAGTATTGAAAGCGAGTTACACTAGTTATTCTCATCCTAAGCATGCATTCTAGACACATCCGATTATTAAATATTGAAAGACGATCATTCTAGTTATTCGCATCCTATAAGCCTTTCTAGGACCTTTCCGATTTTATTAACCTAACATGCATACTATTATCGAAATACGCGAGTAGTTAGGACTTTCCCTACCTTGAGGTCTTCCTCTAATAATACTCTGATGAAAAACTCGAGTGGCCTTTCCTCCGTTCTTCACACGGGTCCCGGAGTGGTGTTCGTCCTTCTAGCTCGGTTCCAGGCCCTTGATCTCGGGCGAAGTCCCGTCTAGATTTGACAAATAAAACGTCCAAATCATTACCAGTAAAAATTCCAAAGGTCCACTGATTTATCCAAAATTGTCCTTTAAATTATCACCTTGAATTAATTAAATCAGTTAATTAAATCTGATTTTGAAATATTTTCTTTGAAACTGGGTTGACCCGGATCCAAGCCCAAACCCGGTCCAGAACCGGATCTCAGGCTGACCCGGACCCAGGCCCAAGCCCGAGTCTAAGCTGGACCCAAGGCTGAGTCCAGGCCCACGCTGTCCCGACCCAAGGCCACGTCCTTGGCCCAAGGTACTCCAGCCCAAAACACCGCCTGGCCCAAGTCTGCTCAGGATCGAGACCGAGCCGGCGACGGCTCCGGCGAGTCAGAACGACTCCGACCACCGCTCGTGGTGCCAGAAGGGCTCGGAATCGAAGAGGAAGGAGCGGAGAAGCGGCGTCAGGACCCAGCTACGTCGTGGCTGTGCCGGAAGGGGCTCGAGTGTGTCCAAAGCTCGCCTCGTTCTCAGATTTGGAGCTCACACAGTCTCCGGCGATGGTCCAAGCCACGCCCGCTCGAATCGAGCTCGGAATCATCGCGATTCTAGGTGAGTCGAGCTGGGGAAGAGGGAAAAAGGGACGAGGACACGCCCCATCGTCGTTCCTCCATCGATCTGAACCCGACGTCGTACCAGAGACTGTCCTCCGGCGACGGTTCTCGATTCACGCACGGAGAAACTCGGCGTGGGGACAGAGGTGGCCGAGAAGGTGACGGCGAGGTGCGGCGAGACTGGGAGAGGAGGAGATCGAGAGAGAGAAAGGAGGAGAGAACTGAGAGAGAGAGAGATGGCAGATCTGATTCTGTCTCGGTATGCGTGTCGAACGCGTGAAGAAGAAAGAGTGTTGTAGGGTTTGGCGTGCGCTTCCCACGAGATTGGCCTGGTTCGCGTGATTGGGTTGGGCCCGGCTCTCTGACCAGTCCAGTCCAGCCCAGACTCTACTTTTCCTTTTTTTTTTCTTCTTTTAAAAAATGCTCGATGCATTTTCCCACCCCAACGTTTCGATTTTCGAAATATTACCCTTTAGAATCAAGCGGGGTTTTACAGTCTACCCCCCATAAAAGAATTTCGTCCTCGAAATTTAAAACGAACGCGCTCCATGTTAGTCTTAGTGCCCGTAGTTCAATCCTAAATGTCCAAATGTACATATCATCGTTAACAATAAAATTAAAGCGACTTTATATTACTTATGTGTTGGAGTAATATATCGACGTGTGCTCTGATCTATGCCCACCATGCGAATAGAACCATAGATCGAGATAGATCACACTCGATGGGTCCCTAGTCAACAAAGTTTCACTAGAAGCGACTAGTATGAAAGATGGCTCTTTATGGCTTACGTTTTGTTAGTCATTGGAATGGGATTCCGGAGTCTGATCATAGATATCATGTGGGACATGATATTGGACGACCCGCCCTGAATATGTGCCATAGATTAAGTCATGAACATATTCAGTGTTGTAGCTTGTCATGTATCCTTAGACCAAGGAGTCTTTGTGATCGCTATGTAGTCAACAATTGAGTTTGACCTGAGCCTAACGTTGTCCGTAACAGGGCTTCCATAACGGCCAGGATTGGCTTGGGGACGGGCTACATGAGTGACACGAAAGACGGCTAAGGGATTTATCCCTCATACTAAGGTATGGGAAAGATATCGGTTCTCGGCCGCTTGATCGAGAGTGACTGGAAGAATAACATGGCCATGCACATGATACTGGGTATCATATCTTCAGTCATCTCACATATCAAGGAACGGTGATTGAGAATAATAAGGATGACGGCTCTATGCCTTATCTCAATCAGGATATCGGAGATAAAAGGATAATGACAGGGACGACGGAAAGGTTAGAATCGACAGGGTCGATTCGCTATGCAGTGTCAGGCAATACTAAAGTCTCGTTAGTTGCCACTTAAATAGGATCAAGTAAAATGGGATTTTACGTTGATCTATTGACATGCATAACCTAAGGGTCACACCGGAGGATGAAACTCATTGACACATTTATGGAGAATGGCCAAAAGGGAGTTGTCTCGGGACTTGACCAAAACTGGGTTTTGGGTCATGTGCCCGTAAGTGAATAGGACTTTACGGATCGAGACAAGGCTTGGAGTCTTGGGATTGATCGCGTCGGATAATGTTGGACATTTCCGGTATGGAAGGCTTGGATTCTATGAGCGAATCACGGGACCTCGTTGGAAATGGCCACGGGCCATGTTCCAAGAGGCCCATGAAAGGCCCATGCAACCAAGGCCCATGGAACTAATTAATCAAGTCTTGATTAATTAGTACTAAGTAAGCAAGACAAGGATTAAGGTGTTGGTGATTCACCACCTAACCCAATCTTGTCTTGCCATACTTTGTCCTATTTACACCTTACTTGACACCATACTTGTCCCATGCCTTTAGTTGGACAAGTATGAGTTTTGTTATGTTTAAGTCATCTTTTTTCAACATAACAAACACAAGACAAGAATAGGAAACACATTTTCTCTCCCTCTTCCATGGCCATTTCGGGTTTGGCAAGTTTCCACCTCCATTTTTGTGTTCTTGAGTCCTCAAAGAGAAGAACTATGTGGCTTTGATTCCCATGTGGATACGTAGGCGTCTTGGAGACTCAAGCCAATCATTCGTTACCCGGTGTTCTTGTTTTGATAAGAACTAGTGCTGAAATTTTCTCTTGTGAATCCATTCTTTGTTAGTTGTTTCATGGTTTTAATCGTCTCTTGGTTTTCATTGATTTTCCTCTGCGAGTTGGTTCATCTCCAACCTTACCTCGAGACCCAACACTCCACTTGCCTCTTCCTCAGGGATCGTCCGCTCACAACTCATAAGTGAGGAATCCGCGGTGTACTCCCGCAGTTTGGGAATACGTGGAAGCTGCTAGGCAACGGCTCTAGCCCTGCCTGAAGATCTCAAAAAGTTCGATTACCTGCGAGGCTAACTTGCCTCCGACGCGGTCGAATCGCTAAAAGTCCTTCTTAGGCTCACTTTCAGTAATATGCGTTCACTGGCTGTAACCTCCAGAGGTCTGCGCCTTCTAACTGCATAAATCTTTTGTTTGCTCTGCACGGTCTTTAACCATTTCCGAATTTACGCAACACTCACTTAAACGTGCTTCACTAGCTCACGCTATTTTCTCAAACGCCATACTTGGCGGTACAAAACCGTTTCACCCAACTTCACGAAAACTCGCGCAACGTTTCACCAACTCAAAAATACCGAGTAACAACACAAGTCGAGAACCATCTAAACACTTAAGAAAACTAAGGTGATGATCTCGATATCCCACACCAGAATTTCCGTCGTCAAGGTAGCCTGCTGGAACTCTCTATAAGTCAACAAAGTCGGGACCACACCCAAGTGTAACTCAACCACTTTCTCCTTAGTGATCGCCACGGGATTAATCCCAACCGAACTCAAATACTAACCAGTCAAGGCCAACCACAAATAAAGTACAAGGAAATAATAAGCACTCCAATCAACAAAACGAAAGACCTCACTAACACTGTAGGATCTGGAACAAACGTTCGTTTCATCACATCTCGTGGAAAGGTAGGCGTACCTCAAACAAGTGAATAATACAATGCACCGTCCTCTACTCGGAAGTCGGCACGCCTAAGAACAAACTACGATTAGAAGCTCACGTTATCCAAAGTGCGGCACACTTGCCCAATCCTACCGACATGTCACACCTGGTAAATCCTTTCAAGATTCTCAACTTGATAATGATTCAACCACTAATCAAGTAACACAATCCTAGAGAAGTGAGAAACTAACAAATCTCAACTACGGTCGATCACGAAAATTAACCAACTCGCTATAATTCTCTTACCGTCGATACCAGTTCACACTTCTGACAAAACCAACTTACAAGTCGGTTCGTCTAAGTCATTGTATCTGTGAGACCACGGTTCTCAAACCCGGTGCACGGTTCCGCACAACCACGAACTCTACCAACAACTTGTCGGACGAACAACGCACAACAACAAGAACGGTGGAACCTCGTACTGGCACTCTAGCCGAAAGTAGGCGTCCTTCAAGACACCAAAATAAACGTACAATAATCACACTCGACAGCGAAACACAAACCAAGATTTATCCATAAAGTTTATCCCGATCGGTGTTAATCCTTATACCGATGACACTCGTTCACGAGTTGTTGATCAAAACAACTTATAGTCAAGTCCACCCAAGTCACCCCATAAGGAGTAATCATCAAGCACTGTGATCTCGATAAATTTGAACAGTTCAGAAACTAGCGCGGTTCCTTCCATCGTTCCTCAAAACCAACAACTCAAAACCAACAACGATTAACCCATAACTTTCCATGTGCCCATGCATGGCACAAAAATCCGACCTACCACATAACGCTTCGTTCGGTGCCATCTTGCTACTGGCCTGGAAGCTTGTGGTAGTCGCCTTCGGCTACCTATTGCCGGGTTTCAACGTGAGATGCTCTCACCTCCATGGCGTAACCTTATGGTTATGCTTAGTCCTCGCGGAACGTTTGGCGTTCGTTCTTCTCTTGCTGGCAAAGGTACACCTTGGTACCCGGTTCTCATTTTCCGTATTCTTCTCCGCTGGGAAAGTCGTCTGAACGACTCTTGATGTTATTCGCCTGTTCCGCGTGAACTTGCGGCAAACCGTTTAGTCCCTCCGGGACGAACGTAAGGAGCACATTCTACTCCAATCTCTGAAGTACGGCACACACTTGTGCAACTTTTCGCTCGTTAAACGGGATTTTGAAACAAAATCGCCTTGAAGGTTCGAATCTCATGACCTAAACCTTCTAGCGGAGGTAGAAGAAGCTGGAGATTACTACTCCTGTGGGTTAGGGGCCCACCACGCTTCCGCTGCGCCATTCTGATCTTATCGTTGCTCGGTCATCTCCGGTGACCGGTCAGACCGTTTACTGGTCAAGGCTGTAGCCTTCCACTGCTCAGCATTCGCTGCTGATGACATTCGATGAACGTCTGCTGTTTCACCCATCGGTTATTAAAACTCGATCAGTACTCTCGACGAGAGGAAAGAACTTTCAGTACGACAAGGTCTGTTACTCCTCTTTCAAACTCAAACTGACACTAATCGGTACTACCACACCTCTAGTCGATGTGTTAAGATACGGGTAGGGTTTACCAGTTTTAGTTTCTACCCAAACAGAAAATAACCACGAAAACAATACGACCAAGTGTAAAGCTCAAGTTTTAGCAAACACAAACCACACTGTAAAACGTAAACGAGCATTCTAAGCGATCCCAAGATCGGTATCAAGTCCCTCAGCTCGGGGCCCGGCATTCGCGTATGCTCAGCCCTGCTGAATCAGAAGTCCTCCTCTCGGTGGTGATGGAAGAATCTGCTGCTGTGATAGCATGTCCTCTTATCGGCTCTCGTAGGCCGACCTGTAGGACGGTTTGTGAATACAACATTACATGGGCAGTTCCGGCCCAGATGTCCAAACTGTTTGCTCGAAGGACAAAACTGTGCCACCGGGGCAGGTCCAACCGACGCTGCTGCCCCAACCCGTCGTGTCCTATCGGACTGGGTCCGTGGTTGAAACAATCCTGAGGTCCTCTGCCTCATAGTATTGTGACTTCTTGACGGCCTTAGGAAGCCACTCGACCTCGGCCTGTTCTTCCGCGCTCTGGCGGTCTCCTGAAGATGCTCCTCAACGGCTAGCGCCTGATCCACTAGTACAGAAAATCCTCGTTCTGAAGGTAATAACTTGATCCGCGACAGACGGGGTGAGTTCTCTCTCAAGTGCTTGTGGTGGCTCTCCTCGGTTTGCACCCTCTCGGCGCGAAGCGGTATAGAAACGTGAACCTCGCCCCATACCTAGAGACGGTCATCCCTCTCTGTTGCATATCAAACAACCGCTGGTGTTGGTCCTCTCGAACGGATCGAGGGAAAGGTACTGTTCCAGGAACAATCTATTGAACAGCTAAAAGTCATCTCCCACCTTGATCTGCACATGCTACCACCAGTATCATGCTTCTCTCTCAAGCTGAACGGTCGCGAAAATATTCTCAGCTGACCATCCGAATACTCTCGAAGTAATGAAGTTGCGAGTAATCCGCTTCGTCCAAACTATAACTGCCTCGGGGTTTGAACCCCCGGGTTTGATTGGCGTACGCAACTACGAAAATTCCTGGGAGCCTGGCCGTGTTGCTGTGCATCTGGCCTGGCCTCTTGATAGTGACGACGTCGATCATAGGCACAGACTCTGGTGCTGGTACTGTAGTCTCCTGCTGAGCGCTGCTGGTACTGCGCGAACCACCTCATCCATAGGGGTCGCCTGAGTCGATTCTGCGACTGGAGGAACGCTCGATGGTGACCCTACCGGTCTACCTCAAACTCTGGTGCCCTGTGGAAGCCGTACCCTGGCGTATGCTGTCCCTGCCAGACTAACGACTGGTGTCTGGCTCTGCCCCACAGCGGGGCGACTCCTGGTCCCTCTCGGACTGTAAACACGGGACACCTTGTGTACTCGTTGCACTTAAAACGTAAGTTCATAACTCAAATTTACTCAGGTGATTCGATTCTTCATAAAGAGACGTTCTCATGCGTCTTAAAGGGATCCCACTTGGATCGGTAACACGTAGTCTCGTTTAGAACAACCGGTTCGATCAAAACACAAGGAAGTTCACGTGCGTCCCACCAGGATCATAAAATGACCAACTGCACTTAGACTCAGTAGATATATATAACAGTTTATATATAGGCAGAAAAGGCCGCAACTTAGTGCGTCTCACAACAGCAATCAACGGTGTTCAATCAAATCAATCAACTCCCATAGGAGGAACAATCTCAATCAACTCACACAATTCGCAAAGCAACAAGCATACCCCTCGATTGGGTCTCTTCCCAACACTAAGGTCTAGAATTGCATCACGATAAATCTCACAATTTAAGTTCTCAACTCTTTTCCATAATCTCAAACCCTTACTTTTCTTTTATAACCTTCATGTCGATCTCACGTCGTTACAACCCGATTCAGGCGTCCCCGAATCTCGTTGTAACCACTTGACATCCCTCTATCACGATCGACTGTAGTGGCGCCCCTGAGTCAGCCCGTGATAGTGCAAACACTTCAGTTTCTACCGAAAATTCGGCATGACCCGTTTGTATTTTCCTCTAACCATCCGCTTAAGCGGGACATTTATATAATAACCTGTACACAGAGTCCTACTCGAAGGTGCATAAAAAACATCTCAAATACACAACATCTTGAACACCATAAGTAACTCACGCGGGTCTAAGCAAATATCTTAATATCACCCGATTAAATTTGACCCAAACGACAATTCCTTCAATAATTTATTAACCAACGAGTCATAACCAACCCGAGCATCGCTCGTTCATCCGATCTAAACCCGATCTTAATTCCAATCTCAATCTCTGTCTCGACTTACTTTCTATTTCAAACTCAAAGTCAACTTTGAAACTCACTAACGATTTCGACTCAAAAGCAATTTCAACTTTAATTGTTAAAGAACGGTGGGCATTTAAAAAATTTCTACAATTACCAATTGATTTTGGGTTATTTACGATAAGGTACCCTAATGTTTCGTCCACGAACGATAAGGTACCCTTATGAATTTTTGGCCGGTAAGGTACCCTAATGATTAGTCCACGAACGATTTGATTTAAAATTGACATATTCCGTTAAAAACTAATGGAATATTCCTCTAAATTAGACATTTGCAGTTACGTGGGGTGTGAAATGACGATTTTACCCTTTCTTATTTTAAGCTTATAAATTTGATGAAAAAATTGCCATTATACCCTTAATTATATAATACAATAAAATATATTAAATAAATAAATTAAAAAAAATTAAAATTTAAAATTAAATTATTTAAAATAATAATAAAAAATTTAAAAAATACAAAAAATTAAAAATTCATTTTTATTTTAAAAAATTAATTTTATTAAAAAAATCGCAGAAGTTCGAGCTTCGTTCCCGGCCACCTCCGGCGTCGTCTCCGGCCACCCCCTCCTCCGGCGTTGTCGTCCCCGGCCACCCCCACCTCCGCCGCCTCCTCCTCCCTCTTCCACCTCCCACCTCCCACCGTCCTCGCAGAGCTTCAACTCGCGATTTGGTTCAGATCTGAACCAAATCTGGAACTTCAGCTCTACGATTTGGTTCAGATCTGAACCAAATCACGAGCTGAAGCTCTGCGAGAACGGTGGGAGGTGGGAGGTGGAAGAGGGAGGAGGAGGCGGCGGAGGTGGGGGTGGCCGGGGACGACGCCGGCTGGAGGAGGGGGTGGCCAGAGACGACGCCGGAGAGGACGAAGAACAGCTCCAGATCGCGAGCTTCAGCTCTGCGAGGACGGTGAGGACGGTGGGAGGTGGAAGAGGGAGGAGGAGGCGGCGGGGGTGGGGGTGGCCGGAGACGACGCTGGAGGTGGCCGGGGACGAAGCTCGAACTTCTGTGATTTTTTTTATTAATAAAATTAATTTTTAAAAAAAATAAAAATGATTTTTTATATATAAAATTGTTTTTAATAAAAAATTATTTATATTTAAAAAAACTAATTAAATATAAAATCTGATTTTAAAATATAAAAATGTGATTTTTTTAAAAAAAAAAACTGATTTTTGAAAATAAAAACCAAATTCAGTTTTTAAAAAATATAACTTCAAAAAAATATATAATTTATTTATTTTATTTTGAAAATTAAAATTAATTAGAAAATATAAATTAAGAAAAAATAATAACTGAGGGTATAATGGTAATTTCACTCTTTAGTCAAAAGTCAACTGAAATGTCAAAGGGCAAAATAGTCATTCTACATAATTCTGTTAGTTTTTTACCAGCATTAAACCAAATCGTTCGTGGACGAATCATTAGGGTACCTTATCGGACAAAAAAATCATCAGTGTACCTTATCGTTCGTGGACGAAACATTAGGGTACCTTATCGTAAATAACCCATTAATTTTCACAAGGTATTCAATACTTAGAGTTCCCACGCTCCGCAAAGTACACAACACAATCAATACACAAGGTAACACAACACAATCAATACACAAGGTACACAACACAATCAATACATAGAGTTCTCATACTCTTCAAAGTATACAACACAATCAATAACCGAAGTTCCCATGTTCCTCGAAGTTCTCAGTGTACGGATTTCTCGTGCTCCACAAAATACCACGGGGTTCTCGTGCCCCAAAATCTCAGAATCGTTGCACGCTTTACCGACTTCTAGTCGGAAGGTGGGTACACCTCAACAAAATCACCCATAAAATCACAATCGTCGTAGTACACTCTTAGCTTAGCAACTCACACCATTGCCACAAAACCACAAAAACTCAAATTAACAATCTTTCTGAACAAATGATTTACCAAATTACAACGGCTCGATAACCGCTCGTTAACCCAATACCGATCTCAACCATTCGGCTTCACCGATCATTGTACCTTACAGTCAATAGGGTAAGGATCTCAATCAAGCGATGTAACCATCATAATAAAGAGATTCAAATTTAAACAACCATTGAGACAATCAAGATTCGTGTCGTTCTCACTCTACGCATCAAATATTTTCACCTGCGTCACTGAGCACACCACTTAGACCTCCTAACTCTACCCACCTAATTGACGTTGGTCCGAGGTTTTGAAAACAAGTTCAAAATTTAACCTGTTTCAAATGAAACCAGGGTCTGATACCAAATTGTCACGCCCCAAATCCGGTTTTGGCCGAACTCGAGACGTGACTTGAAACAAACGAGATAAAGTAGTAAAACAGTGATAAACTCTTTTAAAGCTGAAAGCGAGTCCAAAATATTTCTCAATAATTATATCCAAAATTTCAAATATAGTGTCGAAACTTAACAAGTAACATAAGGTAAATAAAGATCAACAATGTGGACCAACACATCTCTAATACTATCCTCAAGACATCCGGAAGCTCCCGAGCCTCGAATTCCCCAGATCTCAAGTACACCTGTACACACAATAAATACACAAATAGGGGTGAGCTTACGCTCAGTAGGGAAAATCGTAAACAACTTTAGCCTCCAAGTTTAATAATAAAACTATTTTAGTTCGATGACACAAAAGTACTTGAAACACTTAGACCAAAGGATATAATAAACAAATAAAAAGCAACAAGAACAATAACGCATTCCCAAGGATAACGATAACTTTCCAGAGAATAAATAGAGAACACTATAATAAAATAGAATACCATTACAACTGGAAACGAGTAAATACTATTAATCAATGAAATGCTATGGAATCAGTGTAAATAAAATATTATCGCTTTTTCAAGGAAAACAGTAGCTTAAAAGATTCCATGAAAAACATATTATAAACAATTGTACCTACTAAAAAGGGAGCAATTAATGTTACACCAACCACCTGCTTTCTCAAGCCTCTGATCCATGAATAGATTCTAGTGTCACCTCGATTCCCATATTCCGATCCACTAGAGTATTCATATCACATCAGATTTTCCCTCGGTCCAGAGGAGGAACATGCATCGGGGCACCGGAAACCATCCCATAGGGACGCTCATCGCCGGGATTATCGGAAATGCCTCCATAGGACCATAAGTCATAGGGAACCAAGTAGTGCTCCTATAGGACGCACACACTTGGGTGAAACCGCAGTAACCATATCTCACGAAATAATCCATCAAACTGCCCCGTAGGTTCCAATAATCAATCAATATCCCGTAGGATCTGCCAATGCCCTCAGGCTCCAATAATCAATCAATATCCCGTAGGATCTGCCAATGCCCTCAGGCTCCAATAATCAATCAATATCTCACAATACCTGTCAAACTCCACCACCATAACGGTACCGGATTACCCCCCCCCCCCCCCCCCCCCCCGATGTAGTACCGAACCGAACGAACAAACAAACTTTCAAGAATAAGAATAAGGAAAATGTACTATAATTCACCCATCAATGAACACTTCTCAAATCACACTTTCATTTCAGCAAATACATCCAATAACACTCACTTAATCCTCAATCTTAGAAGTACACACGTTCATCCGTACACACCACACGTGATTCATACCCACATTTACGCTCACTGTCATACTTACCTGTCACGAACCATCGGTACATCGATCACCTGATTGTACCCTTTGGCACAACCAGTCATACTCGATCATCCGTTCAATCAAACAATTATTTCAACACACAATCATTCAACCGATCAAGTAAACATTCAATAAAACAATCAAACATAAAATTAAACTAGTTCCATTAGACTCTTGATTATCCTAATAACTAGCAATCAAGCATGTGAACTTAGCACACAACTAATCCGAGAGCTCCGAGAGCTCAACATAGCCTCTCTACCAGTAAATCCATTCTCAAGTATTGAAAGCGAGTTACACTAGTTATTCTCATCCTAAGCATGCATTCTAGACACATCCGATTATTAAATATTGAAAGACGATTATTCTAGTTATTCGCATCCTATAAGCCTTTCTAGGACCTTTCCGATTTTATTAACCTAACATGCATACTATTATCGAAATTCGCGAGTAGTTAGGACTTTCCCTACCTTGAGGTCTTCCTCTAATAATACTCTATTGAAAAACTCGAGTGGCCTTTCCTCCGTTCTTCACACGAGTCCCGGAGTGGTCTTCGTCCTTCTAGCTCGGTTACAGGCCCTTGATCTCGGGCGAAGCCCGTTTAGATTTGACAAATAAAACGTCCAAATCATTACCAGTAAAAATTCCAAAGGTCCACTGATTTATCCAAAATTGTCCTTTAAATTCTCACCTTGACTTAATTAAATCAGTTAATTAAATCTGATTTTGAAATATTTTCTTTGAAACTGGGTTGACCCGAATCCAAGCCCAAACCCGGTCTAGACCCGGTCCAGAACCGGATCTCAGGCTGACCCGGACCCAGTCCCAAACCCGGCTCTGATCCAGGCCCGAGCCCGAGTCTAAGCTGGACCCAAGGCTGAGTCCAGGCCCACGCTATCCCGACCCAAGGCCACGTACTTGGCCCAAGGTACTCCAGCCCAAAACACCGCCTGGCCCAAGTCTGCTCAAGATCGAGACCGAGCCGGCGACGGCTCCGGCGAGTCAGAACGACTCCGACCACCACTCGTGGTGCCAAAAGGGCTCGGAATCGAAGAGGAAAGAGCGGAGAAGCGGCGTCAGGACCCAGCTACGCCGTGGGTGTGTCGGAAGGGGCTCGAGTGCGTCCAAAGCTCGCCTCATTCTCAGATCTGGAGCTCACACAGTCTCCGGCGACGGTCCCAACCACGCCCGCTCGAATCGAGCTCGGAATCATCGAGATTCCTGGTGAGTCGAGCTGGGGAAGAGGGAAAAAGGGACGAAGACATGCACCCTCGTCGTTCCTCCATCGATCTGAACCCGACGTCGTACCAGAGACGGTCCTCCGGCGACAGTTCTCGATTCACGGACGGAGAAACTCGGCGTGGGAACGGAGGTGGCCGAGAAGGTGACGGCGAGGTGCGGCGAGACTGGAGAGGAGGAGATCGAGAGAGAGAAGGGAGGAGAGAAATGAGAGAGAGAGAGAGACGGCGGATCTGGTTTTGTCTCGGTATGCGTGTCGAACGCGTGAAGAAGAAAGAGTGCTGTAGTGTTTAGCGTGGGCTTCCCACGAGATGGGCCTTGTTCGCGTGATTGGGCTGGGCCCGGCTCTCTGACCAGTCCAGTCCAGCCCAGACTCTGCTTTTCCTTTTTTTTTTCTTCTTTTCAAAAATGCTCGATGCATTTTCCCACCCCAACGTTTCGATTTTCGAAATATTACCCTTTAGAATCAAGAGGGGTTTTACACCAGGTCTCCTTCCACCACCACATCGACCACTGCAAACACCGTCGCCACCATCGTCTAAGCATCGTGTGACGGTCTCCTTGGTGACGTGTGTTCCTAGGAAACCCCATCTCGGGTTTTCTTTTAGGTCTCTACAACCTAAGACTGATGGGCATCTACAACCCATTAGTGTTGGGTCCTCTTGACACACTAATGGTGGGTCTAGTAAGCCCATTACTGGTGGGACCTCAGCACCCCATACGGTGAATGGAGATGAAACTAGAGCAATCAAGAGGTCAGTTGCTGGAGCACTTCGGGAGGAGCAGGTAAGGGCGGGGAAGCAGCCCCGCCAGGAGGAATGAGTGGTACGCTGTGCATCAGGGACTGACTCTGGGAGGGATCCCTGTACGATGTGTTGCCTCCCCCCTTCACCATTACTGTCGAGGTCCCTCAGGATCTCCGGTATCCCATTCCCCTTATCTGTCTTTTATCGCGGCCCATGAGGCATCCAAGCTCAGTGATAGCTGGTTCAACCAAAACCGTCAGTGACAGTTATGGTATGAATAGAATCGCGACATCATTGTGTCTTTTTTCTGTTCTTGTTCTTCGTGCTCAGGGAGTTATTCCTAATGCACTCAGATGTAACTGATTTAAAATAATGAATTGCACCTTTCGTTCAAAAAAATGTAATCCTAAATTAATATAATCATAATTTAGTAATCTAAAATTATGATCTTATATTTCAATATTAAATTAATAAATCCGAAATTATTATATTATTAATTAAAAATCTTATTCTTAAATTAATAAATACAAAATTACCTTATATCAATTAGAAAATATTAAATTATAAATACAAAACTTAGATAATCTTAATTAGATATTATAAAATTATAAAAACATTAAATAACATAGTAGAGTTTATTAAGGAAATTATTGAATATCTATTATTATTAAGAAAATTTATTTATTTAGAAAATTTAATATAGTATTAAATTATTGGATGTCACGTGGCGATTCTTCGTAATCGTGACATTAGACCCGAATGAGTGGTCGACGAATGCGTTGACGGTCATTTCTCTCTTCTATCTCTTAGAGGCAGAATCGATGAACCAATTCGTATTAGACCCAAATTTTGAGTTTTTTTGGGCCGATTCGATACCCAACATAGCCCATTGTGGCCAACCTTACTAATTTTTATACCTAATTCTCTAAATTGCAATACCTAACCAATTTAAATTATAAACTTTACAACCTAATATTTCAAAATTTTATACATATGGTTCTAAAATAACAAAGGGAAAACGTTGGTTCCTAACCTTCTTGAACCTTTGGTTATCATATCCTAACTCAGACCAACCTTTTGGTTACAATTCCATACATGAAAGTTGAGAATTTTACAAAACATGATATCTGCCGTCCAACTTAACAATTTCGTTAGTTGGGGATGTGAAAAGTCGAAACTACCCCCTAAATCGCGTTAACCTTTCATGTATGGAATTGTAACCAAAGGTTGGTCTGGGTTAGGATGTGATAACCAAAGGTTCAAGAAGGTTAGGAACCGGCGTTTTTATATATTTCTGACCCTTCACGTGACTTACACGTGGTCGACAAGTTAACAGTGTTGTGAACTTGGACAGCTGAAACAGTTGAAACTAAAAGTAAACATCTATCACTTCATTCTCTCTCAACTGCAACAGTAATAGCACTATAGCTTCTGCATCACTACAGTGTCTGTTCATCACAACTCCTCCTTGTTCTTCACATTTCTTCACCAATCAACATGGTGTTGTGTCCATGATGATCTGAATTTGATCACCGGGCCACCATCTGCTTCTTATTCCGACCTATGGCAACCCTTTCTAGGCCTCCCGTGGATGCTTTGGCTAGTTCTTCGCCGCGCCCGCTTCTCAACTGCTCTCCTTTCTCCCATCCTCGCCAACCAACCCACCCATCTCGCCCCCCAAGCATCACTTACCTCAGACTCAAACCCCTTCTGTATTACCAACCTTGGGAATAGTTGGTGGCACCCATCTCAGTCTTCAGGAGCTCAGTGGGGGTTTTGAGCCTCTAGCTGCTCTTGGTATTGATCCTGCTCCCCAAGCCTCTCAAATTCTCAGCAAACTTGCCACCTCTTCCTCCATCGGACCTCCTCCAGGCTTTGAACATGTGCTGAAGAAAAGATCTAGGAAATCGATTAGACAAAGCAAAAGAGTTTCCTATGCCTCAACCAGTAGAAGCAAAACCCACCATTCTCCCTCACCTTCAGACCGAACTCATGAATATAGTCCTGGAGGTCACACAAAACTTGTGGATGGTCAAAAAATGTTTTATGACAAACATTTCAATCCAGTTACCTCGGGTACTGATGTTACTCCTCCTCCCCCAAGCTTGCAACCATTTTCTTTATCCCACATTCAAAGAAAGCCCCCCAACTCTTGCAGACTCTGGCGCCAAATCTCAGCCCAACATCCGTACTGAATTTGCAGTGTATGTTCATAACCTTCCCCCTAGAGCTACAGAGGATTGGCTTTTACATCTCTTTGATGACATTGGAGGTGCTGCTTGGAGTCACATTGCTACCAAGAAAAGCAAATTTGGGAAATCCTTTGGCTTTTGCTACTTCCATTCTCAATCACAAATGAAAGAAGCAATCTTTCTCTTCAATGGCTATACCATCAATGGATACCAACTCTATGTAACACATGCAAGACTCAAACCATCTCAACAACCCCCTAAACAAACCCAAAATCCCTCTACATTCCCACCTACATCTCCTTCTGAGTTGAAGCCCCCAAGAGTGCAGGGTTCTGTGGTTACTGACCAACTCAAACTCCTCCAAAACTCTCATTTTGCGTTGGAACTTGGAAACAAAAATGTAGAAGAAATTAAGAGGGACCTAGTTATGGAAGGTGTTTGTGACTTGGAAATCAAAGCTTTAGGCAATAGTCTTCTACTTCTATATTGTCAAAATCCTCTCCTGGAGAAGGAACTTCTAATCAATGATGGAGCCTGGCTGAACCATTGGCTATCCATCATACCTCACAAGAACCACCTCTGCTTTCTTGGTGGTAGATTCAGCTGGGTATCCATCCAAGGCATCCCCTTCCAAGGATGGTGTGATGAGACATTCTCAGCTGCAACCAATGTATTTGGAACCTTTGTCTGCTCACATCCAGTCAGAAGTGCTGGTATGGATCTCAGTCTTGCTTATGCTCTAATTCATACTAATGATTTTATGACTATCTCTGCTAAGACCAGCATATTGCTGGGATCCAAGTCATTTCCAATCTTTGTCAACTCTATTGATCACTCTGAGGTGCCCTTAATTCCAAACTCACAACCCTCTGAGACCTCTAGCTCAGGTGGTACTGATTCACTTGCCTCTCCATTCCTTGAAGAAGAGGAGCAAAACACCTCATCCTCGCAAGAGCACCCAACAGACACTGGCTTATTTCAAACCTCCAACTCTCATTTACTCTCAGATACCCAACAGAATTTGGTGGGGGAAGATATTAATGCTCATCATGGAACTTCTGCTGAGATAGCATTAACTACAACAAATCTTTGTCTCCAAGATGCAGTACCTGATTCAGTGCAAGATCACCAACCCTCCTCTTCACCAAAAACCACTCTGCTGATAGATCAATCCACCTCCCTCCTCGACAAAATTGTCCCAGATACTTTTCCCACTTCAAACATGATCATTCAGCCACCACTACTGCCTGACCAGACTGGTATTGAATCAACTCCATTTCTAACTAATTCAGTTAGGCAACATTCAGTCCAGCTAATTGATTCAGCCAACAAAGCAATCTCATCAACCTCAACTCAAAATTTAATGTTGGGAGTCTCCCAAAAAACCCTCTCTCCTCAGAATAGAAGTCTCACTCATCATAACAGCTTGCAAACCCCATTGGAAACTGCTGCATTTATTGTTTCTCAACCCTTACAAGACCCCTCTGCAATCTTGTCCCCCTCATCTCAGTTACTTGGCTTGGATCAAATCAGTAGTGGCAAATATACCCTCTGCCAAACTCAGATGAACAGTTCTGTTGAGGATCTTGTAGGGCCTGAAATATCCTTGTTTCCCCCCAACACCAGTTCCAAAAGAACAAAAGGCAAAAAAAAAAAAAAAAAACTCCTTCTCCTCACAAGTACCCCACCAGATCAAAAATCTTTGAAGGAGGATCAAAGAACAAGACCTTCATTTCCAAAGCCAAGTTAAAAGAAGCCAAAGGGGTTTGGGATTTTGGTAAAATTATAGGTCTATCTGCTGATTGCAGTGAGGACCTTATTATACAACAGATTACCTCCCTTGATGATGACAGAATCCTTGCCTCTGAGGAAGATCTTGAAGAAACTCAACACTCCATTCACTCGGATCCTATTTATGAAGCTGTCAACCTCTTCAAAGACACAGAACCAGTTTGTAATCTAGCTGTGAGAAATTGCTTCTCACCACTCTCCTCTCATTTATGAAATTCCTCTCATGGAATTTGAGAGGTCTTGCCTCCTCACAAAAAAAGGAGGACCTTAGGAGACGTGATCCGCAAGCAACATCCAACAATGATACTCATCCAAGAATCAAAATTACTCAAACCATTACCTTGCTTCCTCAGGTCTTGTGGCATGCATTGGGGTTGGGAAATGGACTACATACCAGCCCAGGGCCTCTCTGGTGGACTGATAATGTGTTGGAAATCTAGTGCCTTTCAATTGATTAGTGTGAAGAAAATAAATGGAGCAATGATCTGGCTTGGTACTGACAAACAAAATGGTTCTCTCTGTTGCATCACAAACATTTATACCCCTTGCTCTAGAAGAGGAAGAAGAGCTCTATGGCATGAACTCACCACTGAATTATCTACTATCAATCCCCCTCCATTACTATTACTTGGTGGAGATTTTAACTCAGTTATGTCCCCAGATGAAAGGTCTTCTACTTCAGACATCTACAATTTCCAGGAGTTGGTAGACTCTCTTGATCTCATTGATTTACCTATGCATGGTGGTAAATATACTTGGTTTGGCCCAGGTTCTACTGCATCTAGAATTGATAGATTCCTCAACTCATCTGACTTTCTGGCCACCTACAATCATCTCTCACAAAAATGTCTTCCCAGATGCATCTCAGATCATAGGGCTCTATTATTGTTTGATGAACAATTAGATTGGGGGAAAAGACCTTTCAAATTTCTCAATATCTAGATTGAGGATGCCAGATTCTTCAGTGATGTACAAGACTTCTGGTCTTCATTCCATCCTACTGGCCCTCCTCATATTATTCTATGGCAGAAACTCAAAATGCTAAAAGAAAAACTCAAAGAATGGAACCTCCAAGTGTTTGGAAATATTGATCTCCAAGTTGAAACCCTCGGACAAAAATTGAATCAACTGGATGCTCTAATTGAAGACAGACCTCTCACCCCAGAAGAGTGTAACATCAGAGGAGCTACCAAGGCTGAGTTAATTCACAAAACAAAGCTGCTTGCAAAACTATGGAGCCAAAAGGCAAGAAAAAAAATACTTCTTTGAATGGGATAAGGGCTCCAAATACTATCACAGGTTGGCCAATTTTCAAGGAACTAGAAAGCTAATTACTCAAGTCTCAGTTGATGATGCTATCCTACATGATCCTATTTCAGTCAAAGCTGCTGCAGCCTCTCATTTTAGCAACAGATATGCAGAACTACTACCTCATCACACCAACCTAGATCATCTGCATTTCAACTCCATTTCCCACCAACAAGCTCAAGACTTGGAACTCCCCTTCTCTGAAGCAGAAATATTAAAGGCCATCATGGCCTGCTCTGATGATAAAGCCCCTGGACCTGATGGATTTTCTCTCAAGTTCTTTCAAATGTGTTGGCCCATCATCAAAGAAGACCGCATCAATTTCATCAACCATTTCCACATGTCTGGCCATCTGGGAAAAGGAATCAATTCCTCCTTCATAACACTGGTTCCCAAATGTGTTTCTCCACTAACTTTTGATGATTTTAGGCCCATAAGCCTTATGGGAGGCCCCTAAAAATCATCTCCAAGCTTCTCTCAGTCAGACTCAAAAATGTTATCAGCCATTTGGTTGGCTTTGAGCAAACATGCTTCATTGCTGGAAGACAAATTCTTGATGGAGTCCTAGTAGCCAATGAGGTAGTTCATATAATCAAGAAAGACAAGATCAAAGCTATTCTCTTCAAGGCAGACTTTGAGAAAGCCTTTGACAAAATTCACTAGACATTCATATTGAAATTAATGACAAAAATGGGTTTTGGACCCCTTTGGAGGCTCTGGATGATCTCTTGCTTTAGAGCTCATATATCTGTATTGGTCAATGGTTCCCCAACTTCTGATTTTCTGATTCACAAAGGCTTAAGACAAGGATGTGCACTCTCTTCTCTCATCTTTGCTTTGGTTGCTGAGGATCTGAACTAAATTCTTAAAGCTGGATTACTACATAACCAATTCCAGGGAATCAAGATAGGACACAATGGCCTGATTGTCTCCCACCTCCAATTTACTGATGACACTGTTATTTTTATAAAGGGTAATGCTGAAGGGGTATCAAATCTGAAGAATGCTCTCTCACTTTTTAGATTGACAACAGGCCTGAAAGTCAACTATACCAAATCAAGTATGGTTAGCTTCAATAACTCACAGCTGGAGACTGATCAATTTTCTCAGATTTTACAATGCTCAGTAGAGACACTTCCAATCTCTTATCTTGGGTTTTCACTGGGAGCAAACTACAAAAGGCTATTAACTTGGGAGCCTATCATTCAAAAGTTCAAGAAGAGTCTTGGTCTTTGGCAGGCCAAGTTGCTGTCATTTGGGGGAAGGATAATTTTGATCAAATCCACATTGAGTGCTCTACCTCTTTATCACTTCTCTCTCTACAAAGCACCAAAAGCAGTTATCCTAAATATGGAAAGACGCCAAAGAAGATTTCTCTGGCATGGTGAGGCTCCATCCAAAGTCTTCTGCAAAGTTTCTTGCAAGCAAGTCTGTAAATCAAAAAAGGATGGGGGCCTTGGTATCAGAAGCTTGGAAATTATGAACCTAGCTCTTTTGGCAAAATGGTGGTGGATGTTTGCCTTGGAAGAAGACTCCCTATGGAAACAAGTCATCTGTGCAAAACTAGGCTGGAATTATTCTGAATGGGACCTTTCAAAATTCTCAGAGATTGGTATGCCTAGTTTCACTTCACATCTTATCACACTCCTTCAAGACCCCAAATTTGCAGATTTACTTGGCCCCAAAGGATTGAACTGGAAACTGGGAAAAGGCAATAGAATACTCTTCTAGAAGGACCTTTGGTGGGAGGACCTTGATTTCAAAAGACACTTCCCAAGGTTATTTGCCCTGGCTGGTTCAAAACACTCAAACATTGAGTCTCTTTGGGATGGATCTGATTGGGACCTTTTATTCAGAAGGGCTCCTAGAGGAAGAGAACTACTTGAATGGGGAACCCTCTCTTCAATTCTTAGATCCACTCAACCCTCCACTCTTGAAGACAATCTTATTTGGAATTCAGACATCAAAGGTTTTTCTGTGGGAAGATTTTATGAACTACTTGCTACCCAAGCCACTTCTGATTCCCAATCACAGTGGACCTCTCAAATTTGGGTACCAGGTATCCCTCCAAAGATCTCAGCCTTCACTTGGCTTGCTTGCTTGGAAGCAGTCCCCTCTAGGTGCTTTCTTGAGGGCAGAGGCTTAAATTTCTCCCTACAAGAAATTCTCCGCCCCATTGTTCTTGGGATCTTGAAGATGGTACCCACTTGCTCCTTCACTGCCCCAAAGCCTGGAAGACCTGGAACCTGGTCCTTACCTAGTGGGGTTTGGATTGGGTCGGTCCTTCCTCAGTCCAATTGCTATGCTGCTCCTGGCACCATTTGGTGGCCCCAAATTTTAGAAGGTGCTGTAGAGGAATTATGCAGATTACTTTGTGGCGGATTTGGCTGGCTAGAAACACTCTTATCTTCAATCACTTGGATGAATCTCCTGAAGTCATTTTCAATAGGATCCTCAATAAGAGTTTCAGTTGGGAATGGGTTTCCTTCAGCTCCTCTTATCACTTTACTTTACAAGACTGGATCATTAACCTAAGGATTATGTGTTCTATGTAATCTCAGGCCTTTTTCCTCAACTGGTTTGGCCATCACACTCTTCCTCTGGCTTTCTCTCCTGCAGGTTTTGTTCTTCTGGGGTGGGTTTGGGTTGGGGTGGTTTCTTGGGTTTCTCTGCTTAGTTTTGGTGAGGTTAGGTCTTTCTTTGGGGTGTTGGCCTCTCTGGCCTTGAGTGTTCTTTTCTGAGTGGGGGTTTGGCTTTTCTTTGTTCTTTTTCTCTGAGTGTGGGTAGTTTTTTGTAGCTTTGAGTGCTCTCTTCTTCTTTGTTTTCTCTGTTGCAGGTTCTCTTCTCCACCCTCAGCTCCTGCATCTCCTATCAGTTTCTTCTTCAAAGCTTCAAGTATCTTCTACTCATCAATAGGTCATCTCCACAACAACTATCAGACTCAATTCTCTCTCGGCAAACTCAAGTCACTGATATCTTCTGCTCTCACATACCCACTGCATTTATGGTCGGCAAGTACACTTTGACCCCTCTCATGATCAGTTTCAAGCACAACCTCAACCTCATCTACCCTCACCAACACTCCCATGACTTTGTTACATCAACACTCAGGACTGAAAAACAAACTCACCTGTTCCTGCTCCCAATCCGCATCCCTTATTCCTCATTACTCAGTTGAATTCAATCTCAAGCCATCATCCTTGCGGCGCAAGTTACAGGAAGCTAATTCAAAATTCAGTTGGATTCAATCTCAAACCCTCATCCTTGCGGCGCAAGTTACAGGAAGATAATTCAAAATTCAAATCCTTCTTGCGTGTGGCTCAAGTTACTGAAGGCTTCAAAAACTTGCAATTCCATACCTCATCAAGTTACTAAAGGCTTCAAAAACCATCCCCTCCCCTTCACTTGCAATTCCATACCCCATCATCACTTGCAAATCCTTACCACCACTTCACCAACATTTGCATTTCCATACCTCATCAACTCTTGCAATTCCTTTTTTACCTTACTCTTGTATTGTTCTTAGCTTTCTTGTCTCTCAATCTGTAGGTAGGTTGTTGTTTTTGTGCTTGTTCCTTTTCTTACTCAGAAGAGGTTTCAATCAATCAATTTGCTTTCGCTGATAAAAAAAACTTGGACAGTTGTTTTATATTTTTTGTAAAATTCACAACCTTTCATGTATGGAATCGTAGCCAAAGGTTGATCTGGGTTATGATGTGATAACCAAAAGTTCAAGAACATCAGGAAACAGCATTTTTCCAATAAAAACAAATAACAAACGATGAAACATGTGTACTCAAAAAATGAAAACAAGGACAGGTTAGTTCGGATATAACTAACATATGGAGTAGTTGACGAAGCAGCACGAGAACTTCCTGATGCTAATTTGGTTCTGTGATTTATGTGGAGCACGCTACTTGAGAAGCATCTCGAAATTTTGTTCAAGTTGTGGAGTTAAGAGACCTCTCTCAAAGATCAGGCGTGCTAGTCAAGCCACATGTGGTTCCAAGCCGGGTCGTACCAGGTCAGTCAAGCCACATGTGGTTTCTGTTCCGAACGAGCATAATAGTGTTCTTCCTTCATCTGCGACGGTTGTGCAAAGAGGTGTGGAGGTCACAAGATTAGCTTCTGTCATTCAAGACGGGCCGGTACTTGCGGATCGGTGTGATGAAGCTCCACACAGCTCAGAGGTTTCCGTGATTTCTGATCACAGAAACCTTGCGAAGCCATCAAATACAAAGGAGACGGAAACGTTGTCATCCAAGAGGTTGTCAGGTAACAAGATTTTTGTGTACAATGTACCGTTCTCTTCGTCGGATGACTGGATTCGATCTATCTTTGGTGAATTTGGTGAAATTACTTCTGCAATTGTTCTTAAACGACCCAATCGCAAAGGTAGATATTTCGGCTTTGTAGTTTTTCATTCACCGGTAGCAGCTCACAAGGAAATCGAGGTGTATAATGGTTTTAAGTATAACGAATGTAGACTATTTGTGGCTCTTGCTTGGCCGGAAATGGAGTCGTTACCAGCCAAAGGAATTATTGTCCCAAAACAGAGCATCGGAAGTCCCAGAGTTGCTGTGTTGCAGAGCTCTGTCAGTGGAGTTTCAAGTCATGTGGGGTGTTTGGCCGTGCAGGAGACGAGTTTGAATCAGAAGGACGAGCTTTCGTTGCAGCCGGTCGTCGGAAGTGTTGCTCCGAAACAGAGCATCGGAGACCACGGTGGTGTTACGTTCCAGAGCTCTGCCTGTGGGAGCTCTGTTGCCGGCGCTATTTCAGGCGGTAATCGCACATCTTGGCCGATCTCTCCATGATTCGTATCCTTTTTCGAATTTTGGATTCGATTCACGTGCGTATGTTTCGGAAAGTTTGACCAAGGCTTTGGTTTCGGGTGAGTTTCGCTCCTGTAGGGATCGTGCAAGATTTGGTTTGACACTTGACGGTCAAAAAGGATATGTTGTTACCGAAAGTCCGGTTGGGCCTTCTATTCAAGCCCAACCTTTGGGCTGTACACAGATAGCTTCTAAAGCCCATGTTGTGGATATCCAGGTGCCAGAGGTTATGGGGTTTGATCAGCTTGGTTTTGATGAGGCCCATGGTGTTTTGGGGTGTTCTGTTAAAGTAGTTGATCAGCCGGATGTTGAGAGTCCGGTTTCGAAGGATCGGGCTAATCAGGTTGGTCCGGAGACGAAGGAGACCAGTCCATGGAAGGATGTTCTGATCAAACCTCCACCGCGTCAGAGTCGACCCTCCACGTACACGGTTGTTACTAGATCGAGAAATCGCTCGTTGACTCGGGAACGTGCCATCAAGTCTGCGCCTCCTGTTTCAAGTTTGTGGAAAGCATCGGCTTCCAAGAAACCAACGACGTAGGTTGTTGTGTTCCTGTTTCTTTTTTAGTTTATTCTCGTGTTTTTGTTTTCGTGTTTTTGTTAAGGTTAGGCCTTTTGGCTTCATTTAGTGGAGCTCCTCTGTAAGCGTGTTACTGGTCTTTTGACCTTTGATCTCATTTCTCCTTGAAATGAGTCTCTTCTTAATAAAAAAAATGAGCTTATCAAAAAAAAAACATATGGAGTATTATTATTGTGTCATTCCAATTAGTATTATTACTGTGTCCACTGGAAATTCCAAGAGGAAAGGTATAAATGAAAAAAATTTACATAAAGATTTTCTATTTGGCACAATTCAAACCTTATGTTTCTTCATGTCAGATACAACGACACCAAGGCTGTTACAAGCATCATTTTACAACATAAAGCTATCATCATCACTCATGGGTGACTATACAATAGTAGCTTCATCGATCTCAACTGCATAGACTTTTAATTTCTATCTAAGCTTTCGGGACTTTTTTTTGGCTTAATTGCTCAACTACTTCAATCGGTAGACAGATTAGCTTTTTATAACCGCTTTCTACTTCAGAAGAGGGTTCTTTATAATATGCTTTCATTGATAAAAAAATTGTAAGGTTCACAAAATCATATAATTAGTACAAATACAAATTTGATCCCAAAATAATATATAACTACACATACGAAAGTCACTGCACAAAACCAACATGATCACGTTAAGAGCATTTATATCGAAGCGGGGCAAGAAGGGGGGCAAGGGTGTGGGGGGGAGGAGCCGGGGTTCGGGTTTCTAGCCCCGCGTGATGTGGGGGCGTGAAGTTGGGGTGGGGGGGGGGGGGGGGGGGGTACGTGCCGCTCGCTTCGTCTCCTGGCGCGACACGTGGCCTCCAACGACTATTTTAACATCTCTCTTCTTAAATAAAAATTAAATACAAAAATCAGTTCTCAAACACTTATAAATACCCCTTACCCTCTTTAATCCAATCTACACCAAATTTCTCCCTAATTATCTCAACATATTCTCTCAATTTTGCATATTTTATTAACAAGAAATGTCCGACGATGAGGCTCAAATGAGGGAGGAGCTTGAAGCCAAAGAACGCGAGTACGAAGCCGCACATGTTGCTCGGGAGGAAGGAATCCGGTGGAGGGCCGGATAATGATAGAGAGAGCAATGCCCAAAATCGACGCAATACGGCAAAGGCTCGAAAGAGGGGAAGGTTCCCAACGAGAGATTGACAGAAACTGTGCCAGAGGCCACGAGCAACTAATGGTGGATTATTTTGTCGAGAACCTGAGCTATGGGCCCGAACTGTTCAGGCGTCGATTTCGCATGTCCAGACCATTATTTTTACGGGTTATGGAAGCGGTAGCGGCTCATGATTATTATTTTGTGCAGAAGTCGGACGGTGCGAGACGAATGAGGTTATCAACGCACCAGAAATGCACCGCCGCGATACGAATGCTAGCGTACGGGTGCTCCGCCGATTCATTGGACGACACACGACGTATGTGGGTAAGTATTATACTTAAATGTGTTAGACGTTTCTGTATAACCATTATTGAGGCTTTCATGGAGGAATACCGGCGGAATCCGAATGAGGCGGACATGCAACGATTACTCGAGTCGGGGCACAGCCGAGGGTTCCCCAGTATGATTGGCAGTCTTGACTGCATGCATTGGAGTTGAAGAATTGATCAGTCGTATCGCAAGGAGCACACGAACGTGGAGATCACGGGAATCCAACCATTATGCTTGAAGCGATTGCTTCCCGTGATACGTGGATTTGGCATGCGTATTTCGGGATGGCTGGCTCGAACAACGACATTAACGTCCTCCGCGCCGGTCACTTATTCGACGACGCTTTCCATGGTCGTGACTTGTCCGTGCATTACGAGCTTAATGTGTGTCGCTACAACCACCCGTATTATTTAGTTGACGGCATTTATTCCACATGGAGTCGGTTCATGAAGTCGATTCGCCATCCCCATACTCGCAAACAGAAGTTGTTTTCCAAATGTCAAGAAGGTGCTCGAAAAGATATTGAACGAGCTTTTGGAGTTTTCCAAGCACGGTGGCGCATAATCTCAAGGCCCGCTCGTATTTGGAAGAAGTCGACTTTGGCTAACATGATGCATGCTTGTATCATTCTACACAATATGGTTGTGGAGGATGAACGCGACCTCTACGAAGCAGGGGATGACGAATTCTATTTCGAGGCCCCTCCGGAAATACCAGGTTGGGCACCACCTCAACGATGGCATCAAGGAAGGCCCTTGCCATACCGAGATGAGTTGCGTGCTCGAGTCAGCGTCATCAATGATGAGACCCATCGACAATTCCAACATGACCTTATGGAGCACATATGGACTCGGTTTGGAGCGAATTACCGTGGCTCAGACAACGACACGGATTCAGACGGCTGAGATGATTCCTTTAATAAATTTGATGTACTAGAAAGCATTGTAATGTTTGATTATTAATGAAATTTCAAGTTTATTAATTAGTTTTGTATTTTTTTTAATTTATGTATTTATTAATTAATATTATTTCTATTTTATTTATTATTTAGTTAATTTAATATGCATTTAACAAATTCAGCAAAAATATTATTAATTATCCAGTCAGCATTTTAGAGGGGTATGAGCCCCCTTGATGTCCCTTTTGATGTGGAACACTCTCAATTTCAGAGGGGTATGATTACAATTCGGAGGGGCATGAGCCTCAAGCCCATTAGATGAGAATTCAAAGGAGAAAAACAACAACCCAATGGATCCAAATGAAATTGGAATGAGAATTCATTAATGGACATGGATCTAAAAGCAATCCTTCTTAACGATTGTACAGCCCAATTACATAGCCCACTTATATATAAACTCATATAATTTCGGTTTTTGGCGAATGTCTTGGACATTTGTTTCCGATCAACTAAGATCCGGCTACTCCCCGTGACTTGTGCGATGGATGAGAAAGGTATGGCTGGAATTTGAGTTTCCGTGAGTGCAATAGCCATGGTGCATGGTGGTGATGGTGCTACTATACTGTAACTGGCGGTGGCCATGGAACTCTATATAGTCATTATCAAATACATAATACCTTAGTTTCGTAGCTTGAAAACCATATACAAACCTGAATATCCTTGGAAAATCAACTCTGTTACCCAAAATAGTTCTTGGTCAGTGTTGCATTTTAGAACATACAATTACAAAAAACACAACTATAAATCTGGAGACGTGGGTGTTAGAGGGAAAAGTGGGTGGTGGTATCAAACTGAAATAACTTGAAAGGTAGAATCTTGCCCTTTTTTTTATCAACATTTTTTTATAAATAACCCAAATTTTCAAAGTGAAAACAAGGACAAGGGTAACCCCTCAGTACAAACTAGAGGATGACAACAGGCACCCCAAACCAAAACCAACAAACCATACATATGGGAAATAAACAGGTCTAATAACCCTAATTTCTCTAACCTGAAGCACAAACCAAATACAAGGACAACACAGGTCTAAGAACCCAAATCTAACAATCCGCAACTAAAGATTACAAACAGCCAAACGGGCCAAGCCCAACAAACAACAACAGGCCAACAGAGCCACAAGGCCCAAACCAGTGCAAATCTAAACCTACACGAAACCAAAAAAGACCCTAGAAGCTTCTCCCCCACCTCGAGCCCCGCACCCGCCTGGAGCCACACCGACACTGCACCGGAACTCCTTCAAACGCAAAGCTCCCAACAGATCCGACCACCACCGACCGAACCGTAGAACCACCACACCGAGCGCGTAGCGAGGAAGAAGACCAAAAACAGCCCCAAAAGCATAACCCACAGGTAACCTCCGCGAAGACACGGAGGCGCACTCAGACCCACAAACACCACCCCACTCCTCACCCGACACCGATTTAACTGAAACAGAAGAAACCACCGCCGGCCAACACCAGACGGTACCCAAAAGGGAGGCCAGGAACACCTCGGAACCCAAAACAGGTGCAACTAACGCATTACACAACCGAACCGGTAGAGCTTGAAGGAGTCTAGAGACTCGAAACACCTCACGGTGGTCAACTCCAACCGTGAGGCCCCGACCACAACAGATCGAGGAAACAGAGCTCTAAAGGAAAGGGATGCAAGAAATTACCTGTACCAGTAAGGGAGGAGGGTTAGAGGTGAAGCCTCGGTCGAGATCCAAACCCGTTCTCAGATCTCGAAGACACGAGATCTCCGAAATCTCGCCGGCTGCCAACACAACCCGACGCCCACCAGGGGAGAAGAAGCGCCTACTCACATCAGAGCAAATACGACGAACAAGGGTCAGATCTGACGAAGGAAGTGGAAGATGGAAAAGGGGAACGAGATCTGAAGTACGGAAACCCAAAACCAAGGAGAAAAGAGGTAGGAAAAAGGAAAAAGGAAAAAGGAAGGGGGTAAGGTCACCGGCGACATCCTGACCAGATAAACCGGTGAGAAAAGTCGCCGGTGGCAGAGATGAAAGCTAGGGTTTGAGACTCTTTTTAGAGAGAGGTCATAGCAGATTTTAGAGAGAGATTTATTGTTCATTACGTTGAATCTTCCCCTTCATAATGATAAAATTACCATGTATAAGTAAATTACCAAATCTACCCATTAAATCACATCCATACATATAAATCAAAATACATGCACTGTGGTCATCAAAATGGGTAAGTTTTTACCGTCACCATTATCTGAATTTCACGTTGACAGCTAAACTCACAGTTTGTTGGAATTTTCACGATTTGCACAAGAGCTCAGTTTAAGAGTACAACCAAAAATTTAGGTCAATGTTATCAATGAGGTTGGTACGTGTCCAATTCGAAATATGGTATTATTAGTTTGCTTAAATGATTGTTGGTCACAGCTATTCTAGGGATGCCTCAGGTGATGGATGTGGGTACATACTTGGGGCTCCCGGCTGTGATAGGGAGAAGTAGATACAAGGCTTTCAGGTACATAAAGGACCGCATTTCCCGTAGATTGACAAATTGGGATGAATTATTATTGAGCAAGGCCGGTAAGGAGATTTTATTGAAGTCTGTTATCCAAGCTCTTCCTATGTATTCTATGAGTGTTCATCTGTTACCTGTTTCTTTGATCCGGGAGATCGAGGTGATTATGAACAGGTTTTGGTGGTCTCATAATACCAAGACGGGGTCGGGTATAAAGTGGCGCAGATGGGGGGCTTTATGTGGTCACAAACTGCAGGGTGGTTTGAGTTTTAAACACCTGCATGATTTTAATCTAGCGTTATTGGGGAAGCAAGGTTGGAGATTGATGTCGAATCCGAAGAGCCTTGTCAATAGAGTGATGAAGGCAAAGTATTACCCCTTAACTGATTTTATTCATGCTGTCAGAAAGCCCAATTCCAGTCCTATATGGAATAGTATTATGGCTGCTTAGGAGGTGGTGAGGTGTGGCATCAGGAAGAGAATTGGGTCAGGTGATCAGACTTTTATCATGGGGAATCCGTGGGCAGGATCGGCGTCCGGCTATTTGCAGGATGTCGACGGTCCAATGGGGTTCTGGCCGGTGAGCAGACTTTTATGGACGGGTAGAAGAGAATGGAATGTGGAGTTAATTCAGCGGGTTTTTTCAGAGAGAGATGCAGAGGCAGTGCTTAGAGTCCCGCTCAGTTCTGATTGTCATACTGATACTTGGTACTGGAAAAGTACTAGAGATGGAGTCTACTCAGTGAAGATGGTTTACAGGGAGATTCAGGCAAATGCAGGTAGATGGGGGCCAAACAGAAGGGACGAGTTTTGGAGGACACTTTGGTCTTTAAAGATCCCTCCAAAGGTCGCACATATGCTATGGAGGGGAGCTTCTGGGATTCTACCAACTGGCATCTGTCTCAGATCCAAAAGGGTAGATGTTTCAGGGCTTTGTGGTGTTTGTGGTGAAGAGGAGACTGATACCCACGTTTTAATAACTTGTCCAGTTGCTTGTGAAGTGTGGAGCAGGGTTCCGAATATGTCTGTGAGTCAAGCAGACTCGATTCGAGGATGGTTAGCCTATAACTGGGAAAACTACACTCGAGAGGATGCAGAGCTGATTGGAGTTGTTTGCTGGGAGCTGTGGAAGGCCCGGAACAACCGAGTATGGAACGACAAAGCCACTCCGGCTGAGGCTATATATAGGGCGGCAATCAAGTTACAGACGGAGTGGAAAGCAGCTCAGACACACAAGTACCCTTCTGGAGCTGTGCAACCGGTTGGGCCTGATAAATGGCGCAAACCGGTGGCTGGCGCTGTGAAGGTAAATTCAGATGGAGCAGTGGTAGCCGGACAGGGGGGTGCAGGCGGTTTTATCTGTAGAGATAGTCAGGGTATGGTGGTGGGAGCACGATGTCTTGTACTACCTCACATCACTGATCCTGAGATCTTGGAGGCTTGTGCAGTTAAGGAGGCCTTGTTGTGTGTGAGAAATAGTGAATGGTTAGCAGGTACAGTAGAGACTGACTGTATGGGAGTAGTCCTTGCCATTAATAATCCAGCTCGTCTGCTTTCTCCTTTGGGAGGGATTATTGATGATTGTAAGGCTATTTTAAGGCAGTTACCAGGTGTGAGGGTTAACCATGTCCGTAGAGTAGCCAATAGAGTAGCACATGAATTGGCTCGCAATGCTTTCGATTGGATTCATTTTGTACTGAATTTGAATCACTTGCCAGACCCTATTCCGGGGATACTGGCTTCTGATTCTGAGTAATGAATTATAGTTCCCTCAAAAAAAAATGATTGTTGGTTTTAATTAGAATTGTTTGCTTGAAATTGTTAAATTGTAATGCAGTATTTTAGAATTGTTAGTTAGAATTTGTGAAACTTTTAGAACTTCAATTAGGTTTGATCATATAATAGTTAGAAATTAAGTTAGTTTTGTAAGTTTAAGTCGTCTCAGATGATCTGTGGGGCTACACAGCTGTTGAGTGAAAAACTAGGAACTAAGAATTGGATGAAAAATTAGAATTAAGTTTAATTCGATTAAATTAGGATGTAATTCAAATGAACTAGTTTATTTCGTAACAATACTCTCTCGTTTAGCGAGTCTCCCCTCTAGCCCTAGCCGATTGTTGCCATGAAGCTTCCCTATGCATCTGATGTCGCTCTTTCATGTGTCGTGCCGTATTCTGATGCTCCTCCCGCTGCCAAAGGTAGTCCCGTCGCTCCTGTGTGCCCTAGCCCTGACCGGGCTTTTCCCTCAACACCGGGCGGGGGGAATAGGCCCTGACGAAGAAGGAAATTGAAGCCCCTGCTTCACCCGTCTTCCTCCATTGTTGCCCCGGTGCAACCGACCCCCTCTATTGGAGTCTCGACGGCGATGATCCCGTTCTCTATGGGCTATGAGTCTCCTCTAGAGATGGCTCAGAGACCAAAGAGGGGAAGACCTAGGCGAGTTGCTTCCTCCCCAAGCAACCCCTGTTCTCCGCCAATAGGGCCACCCTTGGCTCTATCGTCTCCCCAAGGATTACTTGGGGCCCCGCTGCCTAGGGTTCCGACTATTCCAGATCTTGGTTTGTCCGTAAGGGCGGTCACTCCGTCTCTTCATTCTGCGTCCCTTTCGGATAGAGGGAACCTAGAGCCTAAGGTTGTGGTCCCGCTTGCGCCTTTTTCATCCCCACCGCCCTTGGTTCGTGATCCGGCTAAGGGGAAGGCTCCAACGAAAGAACTTCCGAGAACTATGACGGAAGCCCTAGGGCTGGGACGGTGTCTTCCCAACCGGGAGGGGATCCCGGTTATACCTGTTTGTCTAACGACGCCACCTGGTATGTGTCGGGGCCGATCATGAGTCCTAGATTCGGAGAAGGCTCTGGCTCTCCCGCTGGCCGGGACTTCGGATATCAGGGCCTCTCTCTCTACCTTACAGGATGGACTATCTTCGTGCTCGATCGAGGACGAGGATGAGGTTGAGGTCGTGGTCCCCTTCTCGCCTGCCATCTCTACTGCCATCACTCGACAACAGTGGGGTATGGTCGGTAAGCTTTGGTCGTCGGACCCACCTCGGAAGGAGACTCTCCTTAGGATCATCACCACAGCTTGGGGACAGGCGGCGACGGGTTTGGTTGTCAAGGAGCTGGGACCAGGGTTGTTCGGATTCTATTCCCGCTCGGCGGAAGCTAGGGCATGGGTTCGGGACCATGAACCATAGTGTTTTGATGGTAGGGCATTGTTGTTAGGGGATTTGGATCCTTGTGCTAGGAACTTGCCGGAGTTGGATCGTGTGCAGCTGTGGGCGCATGTCCTAGGCTTGCCACCACTCCTTTGTACGAAGGGGACAGGAATGACAAACGGGGATGCATTGGGGAGCGCGACCATCGTACCCAGCGAAAATTGGGGATTGTGTTGGGGAGGAACGGTGTGGGTTTTCTTCTAGCACCTTATCGACCGCCGACTCCGACAAGGCATGACACTTCGGTTCAAGGAATTTCCGGATGCGGTGAAGGTGGACCTGACCTACACCAAGCTACCTCACTTCTACTATAACTGTGAGCGCTTGGGACACGTTCTCAAGGAGTGCTCATGGGACATTCGCGGCACACTCATGTATGACTCGTCCTTGCTGGAGTATCACGAGGATAAACAGGTGAAAGCTTATGCTACAGACTAGGAGGTGAACCCGGAGCCGGCTCCTCCACACAGCACTAGAATGATCCCCCCGGGAGATGTCCCTCTGGGCTCCCTCTCCCGAGGAAGGGTCCCACAGATTTCCCCAAGTACGACTTCTAGCCAACAGTTGGCTCGGGGTACCACTGGGTGGGTGATTGGTCCACCCCTAGGGGCATCTACGCTGGACTCCCCAGCGCCCGTTACTAAGGGGGCGGTGAATGCTAATGCGTTGGGGTCCTCCCCGGCGCCCGTTACTATGGGGGCGGTGGATGCTGCTGCGTCAGGGTCGGGATCACTTAAGAGGTCGGCAGCTGGAGCGCCTAGGGAAGTTCAGGAAAGGACGGGGAAGCAGTCCTGCCAGAGGGAATGTTAGTTCATCCATGCATCTGGGACTAACCTAGGGAGGGGTCCCAGGTAGATGCTTTGCCTCCCACCGCTGATGTTGAAATCCTTGGCTATTACTGCTCCAATAACATTTTTAAGAGCAGGATTTCGAGTATCATTTTCGCATTCCCCGTATTCGATCACGGTTGTGGCATTCAAATACCGCCAGTGGCGGTTCTATTAAGAAAAGGATTGGTGAACATTAATTCCGTACTATCCTTGTTTAGTGATCAAGGAGTTGGTTCCCTGATGCACATTATTGTGATGGAATTCAGAGTTTAATAATAGTTTTAACTTTCGCGCAAAAAGAAACTAGTTTATTTCGTAGTATTCGTTTCAATTATTATTTTAATTCTTATTTAAATGTAGATGATGCACTTTTTTTGTATGTTTTTTTTTTAAGGATAAATAGCAATTTTATTGATATATCAAAATACAGAGGAGAAATCTAATAGAAATTCTTCTTATCCTAAAAGTTGTGTGAACCAATCCTAGCCACACACCCTTTAGAGCCAACATTCAACATAATGCCACATCATCACCCTAATTCCACCAAAACTCAAGCCACTTTCTTCATTTCTCACACAAGCAAGGGCATAATTGTAATAGCATGGTGTCATATGGACAAGTGTCCATTTTTTGTTCAACAATTCACTAATTTAATCATTCCCGCTTCGTTTCAACTCCGATTAGCTTCAAACTTGGGTCAATATTTTTCTTTTTCCAATGGCTTTAAATCAAGATCAGTCATGAATATATTTTGAAGAACGAAAATAAAAAGTTATATTGGGGTGATAAAAACAATGTTGAGTGTTGATAAATCATCACTAATAAATTTTTTATATCGGGGTATCAAACTAGTGCTAAATAGTGTTTAGTGTTGATAAAACTAGTGCTTAGTATTCATAAAAAAACATGTGATGATGTGATAAAAATCATGTTCGATTTTGGAAAATGAGGTGATAAAACTAGTGTTCAGTGTTGATAAACCCAGTGTATAATGTTGATAAACCCAATGTATAGTGTTGATAAAAATTACCCAGACTTAACTTTTTTTAAAAATCAACCCCGAAATAAGGGTGATAACCTAGAGTTTGGTGTTGATAAAAAAAAACATGTGTTGGGATGATAAAAACACTTGTAATTTAATGATAAACATAGTGTTTAGTGTTGATAAAACTAGTGCTTAGTGTTCATAAAAAAACATGTGATGATGTGATAAAAACCATGTTCGATTTTGGAAAATGAGGTGATAAAACTTGTCACGCCCCAAATCCTGTGTTGACCGGACTCGAGACGTGACCATAATTAAAAGTAGAAAAGCAATAAATAACCAACAAAACCTTTATAAAAAGACAAGATAAACTCTCTCAAATCAAACTTAGTAAATAGTTCCAAAACTTCCAATGAGTCACAGCTCAACATAAAGAGTCAAATAAATAACGTTTAGTACACACGACCAACATAACTCTAAGATAAAACCCAAGATGTCCAAAAGCTCCCGAGCCTCGAACCCACTAGACATCAGCCACGCCTGTAAAATAGTAAGAAACCAAAGGGGGTGAGCTTACGCTCAGTAGGAAAAACTTTAACAATTCAACCCTTAGATCAATATCGTACTGCTTAAACAGGTAGCTCAAATAACGATAAAATCCGATAAACAATGAAATAATAGATAAACAGGATAGAACAAGATAAGCACCCTACTCTTGAAGATAACAGTAATTTAGAAGGTTTCATAGAAATATTATAATGTATCATAACGATTAAAATGGGAGTAATTGATATCACGCCAACCTCTTACTTTCTCAAGCCTCTGATCCATGGATAGATTCTGGGATCACATCAGTTCCCATAATTCCGATCCACCAGAGTACCCATATCATATCAGATTTTCCCTCGGTCCAGAGGAGGCACATGCGTCGGGGCACCAGAAACAATACCAAATGGGCGCTTATCATCGGAATTCTCGGAAATGCCTCCAAAGGACCATAAGTCATAGGGAACCAAGAAGTGCTCCCGTAGGACGCACACACCTGGGTGAAACCATAGTAACCATATCTCACGAAATAATCCATCCAACCGCCCCGTAGGGTCCAATAATCAATCAATATCCCGTAGGATCTGTCAATGACCTCAGGCTCCAATAATCAATCAATATCCCGTAGGATCTGCTAATGCCCTCAGGCTCCAATAATCAATCAATATCATGTAGGATCTGCTAATGCCCTCAGGCTCCAATAATCAGTTAATATCTCACAGTATCTATCAAACTCCACCACCACAACGGCATCGGATTACACCCCCCGGTGTAGTACCGAACCGAACAAACAAACAAACATTCAAGAATAAGAATAAGGAAAAATGTACTATAATTCACCCATCAATGAACACTTCTCAAATCACACTTTCATTTCAGCAAAGACATCCAATAACACTCCACACTTACCGTATACTTACCTGCCATGAACCATCGGTACATCACCTGATTGTACTCCTTGGCACAACCAGTCATACTCGATCATCCGTTCAATCAACAATTACAACCACACAAACACTCAATCAATCAAGTAAACGTTCAACTAATCAACCATCAAGTAAACTAGTTCCGTTAGACTCTTGATTATCCTAATAACTATCAACCAAGCATGTGAACCTAGCACACAACTAATCCGAGAGCTCAACCCAGCCTCTCTACCAGTAAATCAATTCCAGAGTATTGAAAGCGAGTTACACTAGTCATCTTCATCCTAAGCATGCATTCTAGACACTTCCGGTTATTAATAATTGAAATACGACTAATCTAGTTATTCACATCCTATAGGCAATTCTAGGACCTTTCCGATTTTATTAACCTAACATGCATACTAAGCGTTGAATTTTTTTTTTAAGATTTTCCCTACCTCTTGGTAATCCTCTAAAACTCTGTTGTCAAACTCGATAGTCACAACTCCGTTCTTCACACGGGTTCCGACGTGATCTTCGTTCTTCTAGCTCGAGTCCAAGTTCTCCCTTCCTTCCTTGCTCGGTACCACGGTGTTAGACCACAATAAGACCAAAGTTAATAACTCAACGATGCTCTCCTCCCAAGAAAACAGAACAATATTCAAGTAATGGAAATAAGGTTTGAAGAAATGATTTAAGAATTGAAATGGGCTAAAAGGAAGGGTTTTGGATCTGGAGGTCTGATCCGGAAGGTGGCCCTAACCGTAGCACAGGTCGTGCCTGAATCTGGCACGAACTGTATCACAGGATGGCCCGGGAACTAGCACGGACCGTGCGGCGTACCGGCCCGAAGTCTGACACGGACCGTGCGAGGTTCCGTGACGGACTCACGCCCGTTCCGCGCAGCACACCGTGCCGGTGCCTGGCCCGTTCCGTGCGGCCTGCCGTGCCGGCACAGGGCCCGGTCCGGGTCACGCTCCGTATCGAACCAGTCCAGGTTCTTCCCCCTTCTTCCCCAACTCGAGTTTCATGGAAATCAAATCAAAAACCACATTTCCAAGTCCTTCAAACTCCAAAATGTTCATCCAATTTTACCCAACAACAACACCCTCAATGGGTTCATCAAAACTTCAACCAAAACACAATCCAAACATCCTACTTCACTACTTCTTCTCCAAGTAACACTCACAAAGCTAGTTCTTCAACTTTAAGCCAAAAACCCACAAAACCCATGGATTGAAAGTGGATGGAATGAGAAGTTTAGAGCATCCATACCTTGAGGATGTGTAGGAGATGAAGCTAGCAAGCTTGGGAAGGATGAATGGTGGAAAGATGAGCCAAAAACCTCCTCTTTGCTCTCTTTCTTCTTACTCAAGCCAAGAGCTCCTTTCCTCTCTCTCCCTTTAGAAATTCTCTGCAGAAAAATGAAGGTGAATGCTGAATTTGTGTCCAACAAATGCCTTAAATGACCTACAAGTTAAATGACCAAAAGCCCCTTGCTAGTTTTATCCATTTAGAGCCTTTTAGGGAGGGTCAAGAGGTCATTTCCACTCATTTTCTTCTCATCCAAGCCTACAATGCCATTTCGCATTGTGGGAGCCACTTTAATTTAATGGAAATCCAACAGTCCAATTTTAGTCGAGAAAGTCGATATAAAGTCTAAGTTTGACCAGAAATTGACCGTTACAATATTACAGTCAAACTGAAGAAAATGACCCAACTAAGCTAACAGTGATGACGGCTAAGCTTTTTGGGTCCCGGAAATGTCCCGAATGACTTCCTGAGTCTTCGGTTGACTTTTTCCGGCCAAAAGTCAAACTTAGTTGGAATTCGCCGGTTCTACCGGGATCGACCGGGGGCGGTTCTTACAAAACTAGTGTTCAGTGTTGATAAACCCAGTGTATAGTATTGATAAACCCGGTGTATAGTGTTGATAAAAAATACCCAGACTTAACTTTTTTTTAAAAATCAGCCCCGAAAATAAATAAAAAAATTCGTGCTTCAAAATATATTCATGATTGATCTTGAAAGAAAGACCTTGAAAAAACAAAACTAATGGCGCAAGTTTGAAGCCAATCAGAGTTCAAACGAAGCGGGAAAAATTAAATTAGTGAATTGGTAAAAAAAATATGATGGTTTTACTAAAAAGCCCTTACCACTCACTAAAAAGTGCTGTTTTTTTGCAGTCAACAAGTCAGCAAATCAATTGCATCTCATCCATCCATTCTTAAAATGAATGGCTTGGATTGATTCACACGATTTTTACGTTAAGGAGTGGTTTCTATTTGATTTTTCCTCTCAAAATACATAGTACTAAGTACATAATCATGGGGTAACTCCTAAGGTAAAGAATATAGTATGGGAACCTACCGTAAATAAGTATGCCAACACTAAAGACCAACATTCAAGACCATAGTAGCATGACTTGCTTTTTTCTGTAGTCGATGGAGAGATAAATTTGTCTCATAAATCAGCACAAGAGCCTAAATCAGCTATACCGGTGATGAACACTTTGGTTCATCGGTAGGGATCCGAACCGTCGGAATGAAGTGTTCTAGTATCACTAGGGAAAATTATGGTGCTTTACCTTGAGAGAATAGGCCAGAGGAGCCTGATCTGGATTTCTATAGGACGTTCCTCCTCTCATCCATCTTATATCTGAGGCATAGCGAGGCTGCTTAGCAGTCATTGCTTGAGTGTTGTTTGCCTTTGTGCCTTCAAGGAGAAGCACAAGATGGACCATCCCGACAAATGAGCTCCGCTTGTCAGAACGGTCTCCCTTACCATTCATCGGCTAGGTATGAATTCTCTACCTCCTACTGTACTAGCACTCATCTAGATCAATCCGTTTTATTCAAAATATCGTTCCAAATCCAAAGCCCCTGATGGTGACGTTTTCCCTCGCCGGAGAAAACCTACATCCATCCCGCAGTTCCCCCACATCCTAACTCCAACCGTACAACCCAATTTGAGTCATAGCCACCACTCTACTGCCATCCTGTGAGGCCCGAAATCAACCTATGTTTCCGCTGAATCAAGCCCCATCCATGTTGAAGAGGCATAGGGGACGGACTTGCCGATCTCCGACCATCCAAAGCCTTACCACCCCCACAATCACGAGGACAGACCCGACCAACACCGTCGATGATATGGGTTTTGTTTCCTCGTTAGAGCCTTCCCCCGTATCCTCTATCGACCTCTAAAAGAACCTAGGAGGAGCCACCATAACGTGAGAAACTCCATCAGCAACGCTGTCGGAGAAGCCGTAGTCCATACAAGTCGTTGTCACTCAAGAATCGAACATAAGTGGGGAGAAATGTAGGGGTGAGGTAGTCGACCGGAAAAGACTAACAAGAAGGGATACAAGGGCCGACGACACCACAATGAAACCTTACACGAGTGCACATGCTCTTTTAAGAGAGAGCATACGATCTGAATTTCAAGAGTTTAGATATTTGCCGAGGTTGGTGCATGCTTATTGACGCCCTGAGAATTAACTCACAAAAAGGGTGCGGCAAGCGCACCGTTCGTCAAGTAGTATTTCGGTTCAAGTCCGGTTATCGTACCCAAGGGAGCAATAAAACAGTCACTCGATTTAAAATCCGTTAGTTAATCTGTTTCTGAAAAGATTTTTTTTTTGGTTTTAAAGATGTGAATAACAAGTTGAAAAAGTAATTAAAGTAAAGAGAGAACAAATACGAGGCAAAAATAGCAGATGTTGTGAAATTCAGGGGAAAAGGTGATCTAGGACTTTTGACGGGGTCACAATATGACTATTGACTCGCAGGGGTTTGTGTTTACTTGTGCAAATAAGGTAAAAGTCTAAGGTAACAGAAGTTCTCTCAGCTGGTCCTAAACATCTTTCGATCGAATTAGGTCCCTAGTATAATCTGACTACCTAGTTATTTCTAATCTGGGTGTAGTGAGACATACAACATTACGATTCATGAACTCCTCTAACTTTCAATCTCTCTAAAATAATGCTCAATACAAGTTCTTCTCTTTCTTAATGGATGCTCTTCTATATATAGGACTTCAAGACCTCTTTCCCTACTTCAAATTGGAATTGGAATGAGTAAATTTGGCTTTTGGATGAGGAAATTTCCTATTTTTATGCCAAAAACGGAGCTGGGAGAAGGCCTGACGCGTGTAGCCCGGAGCGTGGCATGGAATGGGCCCAAAAACGGGCCGGAATGAGGCCCGGAACGTGCTGGAAACCGGGCCGGAATGAGACCCGGAATGGGCCTGAATCCGGCCCGGAATGCAGCACGGAACGGGCCCTTTCCCGTATCATAACAGTAACGGTTCCTTGACGAAAGTTGTAGATCTTTGAATTCTCTTCGATTTGATATATTATTTGAAGCAATTAGGAGTTCGTATGAGGGATTTATGTCCTTCTCAAGATCAGCCAGCCTCCAAAACTCCTAAAACCGGGTTTTCCTCTATTTTTGCCCTTTTTTTGATCAAAGCACCTACAAAACACGGCGAGAGACAAAGTACGAGTAACGAGAGAAAAGTGCACCAAATTGTACAACCCCGGGACTAAAAAGCTCAATAATATGGGCTAAAAAGATCCAAAACCGATGCATTTTATGCCTACATCAACACCCCACACTTGAACTTTTCTCGCCCCGAGAAAACTAAACTAATAAAGCAATTTAAAGATATGTCCCGGTTAAACCCCGAGGTTCACCTCGATAGGAGGAGTCCGGGCCTCCTTTATTCAAACACAGAAAAGTAAAGATGCACGTGCAATGCATGAACCTAAATCTAATGCATTCCTAAAACACATTATATGATGCATGCAAAGAGGAACGAAAATAGGCGATTTGCCAAGAACGAGTGCTATAATGATCAAAGGAGTTTTCTCAGAGTTGTCACATGCTACAAATCTTTACACACATCAAACAAACATATAGACCGAAGAATACAGTTTAAGCATGATGCTACTCACATTCAAGAATAACTCTTTTCATTTAAACTTGCATTTCCTCATTTACTCTAACCATTTGTTTTCTCTTTTCCCTATACACGGAGTTTAGAAGTTCATATGCTATCATGTTAGACCCATCTCCACTAATTGTAAGGAATCATAAGTAAATAAGAATCAGAAAGGTCTTTAATTAAGCTTGTAATGTATAGCTAAGCAAAAGATAGGGAATGAATATGAAAAGAAGCTCATATAGATATCTCAAGACAAAAATGTTTCATTCTGGTACCAACAATATATCACACATCCCAAACCCCGTTTATACACTATTCGCCATTTGCATTCTCTACCACCATTTTCCTTTTATTGAATAGCTAAATGTAGCACTAATTTTTGCTCATTTTTTTAGCTATCCAAATTTTCACTACCTTTATCCAAACCACCATCTCGCCTTACCCCACACTTATTTTTCACTAGGGATATAAAATTATTATTGTTCCCTCTTTTTCTAATTTTTTTTTCTTTTTGGGGTAATGCTATAATAATTTCTCTCAATACAACCCAATGACATATAAATACATTTTTTTTCTCTTTCGCTTACTCAACATCCCAAATAATAATCTCTCTCAATGAAGCACCTAAGCCAAGAGATATGGGTTCAAACAATAAAGAGGATATAAAAAGAAACGAAAGGCACATAGGATCATAGTGTTTGGGTTAGAAACGAAAGGTTAAAGCTCAAATGGGGTGACTAAGAGATATAATTATGCAAAGGTAGGAAATTTTGGCTCAAACGGTCCAAAGATGGCCTAAAATCATTTTCTCAAATAACCATGTTCCTTATCCTTATTTCGCCTCGAATGGGTCATACATGTAGTTCTAGACTCAATTTACCATGCATAGAAATCAAAGAATTTCAACATTAGTTCTAGCAAACACTCAGAATGCAAGTGGAAGAGCTACTCCTAATGCATGTGCTTTCACTACTCATTTGGTTCATTCAACATTTTGATTTATGAAAGGAAATAAGCCTATGCAACAATCCAATCATTGAAACCTTAAGATCATACACAATAGACTCAACAAATCACCAGAAAATATTTTTTTTGATTTTCTTTTTAAAATTTTCAATTTTTTTTGTATTTTTTAAAAATTTATAACACGAAATGATGCATGAGCACAAAAGAAAACACAAAATGCAAGACATACCCCACCCCTTACAAACTAAGCATTGTCCCCAATGCGACTCAATCCTACACATGCCCCTACCGACATAACTAACAACCCCACACTTATAATCAGCAAACACACAATTCACGAAATCCTATATTCATGTTCAATCAGCACGGAAATTCGGGCGCTCAGCGCCCACCAGATAGCATAAAGGAAATACAATAGTGGTATACAATAAATAAAAATAGGAAGGGAAGAGATACTGCCCCTCGAAGAACCGCTATGCGAACTGCATTGACTGTGGGAATCCTCGTGCATGGGTTGATGGAGAGCTACTTCGCCCAAGTGAGTTCATAAGAACTCGGCGCCAATAAATACAACTATAATTCTCACGCTTCCATCATGTATCACCAACTTGCACAAATAGTCAGAAACTAAGAGCAAGACACAACATATACAAAACAAAGAGGGGTAGGGATATTGGGTTGCCTCCCAACAAGCGCATTTGTTTAACGTCGTTTGCTCGACGGATAGGAGGCTCAATCTGGAGGCCTCCCGAACGTCTCATACTTCCATTGCGTCCTCCTCTTCAAGTGCGGATGAGAAGGTGGGAGAAGGAACACAATGTAGCACAAGATACTATTCACTGAGTTTTGCAAGAGTTCCAAACTCAAGACTAATCTCATCAAGCTTGCCTTCACAGAATAATTATAATTTGGTTCATCTTGGCGCAACTTGATAGGGATATGGATCCCATGAAGCGGAAAATGCTCATGACAACAAGTGTCAAGAACATTTACCACAATAGAGTAATATAAGCTCACAAATGGGGAATGAGGACTAGAAAATACATCACAAAAATTATGCTTTATATTAAAATCTCTATGCTCAATATTAAATTTGAAAATCAATGGGATGGGTTGAACATATAGAGTTGATTTGCTAGAATCCAAAAATGAATCTCCCACACTAAAGCGAATTTCGACATCATGCTCGATGTCTACCAAAATAAAATCAATGGGAGATTCAAATACAGCCCCTCTCTTGAGAGCTTCTTCCATAGTACCCCTTGGATATGTAATAGATTTGTCAGCCAACTCTATGGATACTATGGAAGGATTCGGCTCAACAAGAGTTTGTGAACTATTTTCTATGATTATATGATCACTATTACATCTAAAGAATTCAATGCATCAGAATTATATGAAGATGACATCAATAGTATACAAGAGGGATTAGAATTTGATACCTCACATTCCGCACTTACCTCTAAACCCATGATTGAATCATGAGTTTCTTGCTAAGTTGTATCACATAAGTGTTTGGAATGATCATCCTCAATGTGAGTTGCTTGATCGTGTAGAGCTCTCTCATTCATCAATATTTCCATCAACAACTCCTCCCTATATTCCATATCCACAAGTGGGTTAAGCATAACACAGATAAGTTCTGACTTCTCGTTATTAGACGATTGTGGTTCAACTTGATATCCTTGATCAAAAGCGGAAGCGTCCTCCCATAATTGACTATAGGGAATTGCTTTCACATAACCCTCACAATCATACATAACATGACCGTTAGCTCCACACAAATCACAATACACATTATTATCATACCAATTCTCCATAAAATTTATATTGCAATGAATTAACTGAAAATATATATATGAAAAAATGAAACAGTCTCAACACAAATTAAAAATATAAGTGTTGCTTTAGTTGTTCCCCGCCAACGGCGCCATTAACTTGACGCCCTGAGAATTAACTCACAAAAAGGGCGCGACAAGCGCACCGGTCGTCAAGTAGTATTTCGGTTCAAGTCCGGTTATCGTACCCAAGGGAGCAATAAAACAGTCACTCAATTTAAAATCCGTTAGTTAATCTGTTTCTGAAAAGATTTGTTTTTGGTTTTAAAGATGTGAATAACAAGTTGAAAAAGCAATTAAAGTAAAGCGAGAACAAATACGAGGCAAAAATAGCAGATGTTGTGAAATTCAGAGGAAAAGGCGATCTAGTACTTTTGACGGGGTCACAATATGACTATTGACTCGCAGGGGTTTGTGTTTACATGTGCAAATAAGGTAAAAGTCTAAGGTAACGGAAGTTCTCTCAGCTGGTCCTAAACATCTTTCGATCGAATTAGGTCCCTAGTATAATCTGACCACCTAGTTATTTCTAATCTGGGTGTAGTGAGACATATAGCATTACGATTCATGAACTCCTCTAACTTTCAATCTCTCTAAAATAATGCCCAATACAAGTTCTTCTCTTTCTTAATGGATGCTCTTCTATATATAGGACTTCAAGACCTCTTTCCCTACTTCAAATTGGAATTAGAATGGGTAAATTTGGCTTTTGGATGAGGAAATTTCCTATTTTTATGCCAAAAACGGAGCTGGGAGAAGGCCTGACGCGTGTGGCCCGGAGCGTGGCACGGAATGGGCCAAAAAACGGGCCGGAATGAGGCCCGGAACGTGCTGGAAACCGGGCGGGAATGAGACCCGGAATGGGCCTGAATCCGGCCCGGAATGCAGCACGGAACGGGCCCTTTCCCGTATCATAACAGTAACGGTTCCTTGACAAAAGTTGTAGATTTTTGAATTCTCTTCGATTTGATATATTATTTGAAGCAATTAGGAGTTCGTATGAGGGATTTATGTCCTTCTCAAGATCAGCCAGCCTCCAAAACTCCTAAAACCGGGTTTTCCTCTATTTTTGCTCTTTTTCGATCAAAGCACCTACAAAACACGACGAGAGACAAAGTACGAGTAACGAGAGAAAAGTGCACCAAATTGTACAACCCCGGGACTAAAAAGCTCAATAATGTGGGCTAAAAACATCCAAAACCGATGCATTTTATGCCTACATCACTTATTTTATTCCGAGAATATTTTTTTTCAAGTTTGTAAATCCACTTGGAGGAGAAATCAATTTTTTCGGTTAAATTCTAGACCTAAGAAATTCATCACTCGGGCGACAAATTATATTCGTCCCCAAGAACCATTTTAGGCTAGTGTATATATAATATAAGGAGAACATACAGTAAATAGCTATGAATATAGGATGTTAGACTCGATAAGTATGAAATTTGGATTGTTTTTTTATTCGGTCTAATTAAATAATCGGCGGACAAAATTACAACCAAACAACCGTTGGGAGGAATGAGGCACCAGTGGAGCATCAGGAACTAGTCTTGGGAGGGGTCCCTAGATGGTGCATTGTCTCCCATCATTACTATTATTGTCGAGGTCCCTCAGGATCTTCGGTACCCCGTTCCCCCTCACCGCCTTCTTTGTTTGTCCATAAGGTATCAAAATACCGTCAATGACGGTTCTAGTACTACAAGGGTCAGTGAACTAGTGTTCGCTCATACTGACCTTTCATGGTCGAGGAGCATGTTCCTCGAGGCATTTCGATGTAATCGTTCTTAAAGAGTTATAAAATTGCACTTTGTCGAGTTGGTCTGCTAATAGAAAGTGATCACATGGCGTGATGTGGAATTCTAAACCTTGAAATTAGAGCACATCTGGAATCATCTCGTTCATGCCTTCTCTCTCGGCATCACGTCTTCGCTGGAGATCCAAAGCTTCTGCCCATGGGTTACTGGCGGAGGTGACTACGGTTTTAGGATCGGTTGTGACAACACTGAATCACGTGTTAACAATCTCGGAGGGTTCGCGTTGTGTTTCCAGGGTTGAGAACCGAAAAGTATAGATAGAGGAGAACGTTGTTCATGGTCGAAATACCAAACGGAGGAGGAGGCGATCGTCCGGTGGGGGTTATGCTCGGGTTGCAGCATCTGATCTTGTTGCGAATGCTTCGGATCGGGTTGCAACATCTGTTACAGCACTTGTTGCTTCACGATCGGATGAAGCGGAATCAGGAAGAACTCGTACAGAGACACAGGCGGTCGTTGTTCCATAGGTTGGTCGCAGGCCTCAGAAGAACGGTAAATTCGTAGAACAAAAGGATGAGGTTTTTGTTAATGGTTTACCTTTCAAAGCGTCGAAAGAATGGACTTGTAATATCTTCAGTCCATTTGGTACGATTTTTTTCGTTAAAGTTCCCGAACGTCCGAGCCGTAGTCGTCGATACTTCGGTTTTGTTCGCTTTGATTCAGAAGGTGCAGCGGCTAAGACAGTTGAGGTTTTAAACGGGTTTAATGTTGACGGGTACGTGTTATTTGTTGCCACGACTTGGCATCTCCGGACATCAGTAGCTCCGGCGACGAATTCTGGTATGCCAAGGGGGTGCTCTGTTCCTACTGGTCTGAAACAGAGCATCCAAGGTTTTCCTTTATTGTCAGTTCAAGAGGATGTTCTGGGCTCTTTGGAGACGCAAGTGTCTGGTGGGGCGGTGATGGGTGTCGGAGACTCGCTGGAGAATCTCGTTCACGGTGTGGATCACCGGCCGGATTTGGAGTTGCACCCAAACCAGAATATCGAGCTCGTTTCAGAGGAGGAGAAAGTTACTGAGGAGGACGAAGGGGTAGGTCAATCTGGGGACTCACCGGAATCGGACGCCGATGTCGATGCTGAGATTGCGGTTGATGACGTCGATGTAGAGACGGATTCAACTCTTCTGGTTGCCGACATTCAAGCGGATTCAACTCCTCTAGGATTCGATCATGTTCAACGTGATCTTCTCGCACCAAATCATGATACGATTTCATCCACGGAAATCGCGTTGGTTGACTCCCACGATGGCGGGGTATTGAATAGGGATCATGTTGCAGTTATCAGCGATAATGCTGAAGTTGATGGGCCTGAACATAATTCAGGCAGTTCTGGGCCGGATGTGGAGTCTGGTGGCTTGTGTCTGGGCTCACTCAAGTCCAGCCCTTTTTTGGTGCGACTGGAGGCCATACTCCACAGTAGGAACATTCCTAGTGGAAGGACGCTCTAGTCAAGAAGCGAGTGAGTCGTCCTCCAAAGCATCTAACAGATTTTTACACTTTGACGTGTAAACCAATTGTATCTTTAGATCGGGAAAGATATGTTCGGCCCATTGATATTGGGAATCAGGTTGAGCAAATCGGAAAAGGAACAACTCAATTCACAGCTTCGTCTCATGGTACAGATGCATGGACTGCAATTCGTGACTTGGCTGCCAAGAAGAAGAATGTGCCGACTCATCATTTATGGGGTTTTTTTTTTTGCTCCTTGTTTTTCTTTTAGACAAGGCTTAGCCTTTGGCTCCCCTTGCTGGAGCCCATCTGTTATCGTTGGTTCCTACTCTGTTTCTTCTTGATTTAGGGCTTTCTAATTCTTTTTGCAATCAGTTTTAATAATTTTTCGAGCTTATCAAAAAACAATTGCAGTATGTCGTTAGAAAATTAGTTATATATATTAATGGGAAATGTGGTGAAAAAAATACTAATAAAAATTCTCTCTCAACTTTAAGACTCTCTCCTAGCCCTAGCCGCGCAAAGCTATGGTGCTTTTCTCTACCCATACCGATACCGACGTGTCTTCTAAGGTGGTTCATGTCGTGTTTCCTGTCGTTGCTCTTGTTGGTGATGCTATCCTGGCATTACCTTGTCCCCTGCAGACCGCCCACGGTGTGGGAGAGAAGAGTCGTCGGGGCAGAAAACCCAAGCAGACTCAGGCTCCTTCTGCTTCACCGCCTGTGGTGGATATTTCGGCTCTATCTCCTCTGGGAGAAGCCTCGAATGGGGTCTCCTTCTCATTGGGGACAGCCTCCCCGACTCCGATCGTGAAGCTGAGACGTGGGAGGCATGTCACTAAACGACGCCCCACGGTTACTTTCTCTGCAAGTAATGTCCTTTTAGCCCTCATTCCTCCAAACCATAGTTCACCGGCCCCCTACACCAATCATGAAATCGCTCTGGTTGTTCCCCAACAGGATGGCGCGGTTATTAGGGTTCCGCCGCCGTCAGATCCTCTCCAAGGCGGTGCGGTGGTTAGGGTTTCCTCACCATCGCGTCACGAGCATGCCCTGCCTCCCCCCACTATGGGTGCATGAGTTAGAGCCATGACTACGCCGGTCTCTAGCCCTACTAGAGCACCGCCGCTGCAGCGAGACCCGGCCAAGGGAAAGGCCCCGATAGAGGAGCTCCCTAGATCGATAGTGGTGGCTCTAGGGTTAGGACGGTGCCTCCCCAATAAGGATAAGATATTGTTTATCCCGGCGTGCCTTGTAATGCCGAAAGGAATGACACGGGATCGGTCGCGACACTTGGCTACGGAGGAGTTTGCTCCACCCTCGGCTGATTTGATCTCGGATATTTAGGGTCTACAGGACGGTCTTTCGTCCTATTCATCGAAAGAGGAGATAGAGGTCGAGGTTTTGTCGCATCTTACCGGGAAACATCGACGACCATTTCCCGTCAGCAATGGGGGATGCTGGGAAGACTGTGGTCTTCAAAGACCCCTCGTAAGGACACTCTCCCACGCATCATTACGAATGCTTGGGGGAAGGCTGATGAAGGCCTTGTGATTAAGGACCTAGGTTGCGGGGCTCTTTGGCTTTTACTTCCGGTCCTTTGAGGCTAGGGCATGGGTCCGAGGAAATCATCCCTGGTGCTTCGATGGTCGGGCTCTACTGTTCGGTGGCTGGACCCGTGTGTTAGGGAGATGCATGTTCTTGACCGAGTGCAATTGTGGGCGCACGTCAGGGGTTTTCCACCTCTGGTAAAGACAAGAGAGACGAGTACCTCTATCCGGGACACTCTGGGGGCGTGTGTGGAGGTCTCATGTGACAAGTGGGGCATGTGCTAGGGCGGGACTGTAAAAGTTCGCTTCTGACACCTCATCGAGAGGCCGCTCCGGAGGGGACTAATACTTCGATTCAATGAATTCCATGAGCCAATTCACATTGAACTCACCTATTTTAAGCTTCCGATCTTCTGCTACAACTGTGGTAGACTCGGCCATGACATGAAGGAGTGCACATGGGCAGTCAAAAGTCCCCCGCGATTTGTTTGCTATATGCTGAAGTGCTTGGAGGGATAAGAAGATCAAGGCCTATGCGACAGATTGGGGAGAGGTTGATCGGTCATCTACTCCAAATGGCGTAACCCCTAAGGGCACCTTGAACCTAGATAAGGCCCCCCTGGGTTATTTTAAGCTCTGTGCCTCCTGGACTGGGGACTCGGGGTATGACCAGCCTTGAAACTGTTCAGTCCCATGCTGGCTCGATCTTGGGACTCCACCATCGCCCTCTAGTGAGGTAGGTGGTGAAACATGTGGAGGTCTTGGGAGGAAGGAGGCTACAGTCCCCGCACCCATTGAGGTACATGGAGAGGGAACTAGAACAATCAAGAGGTCAGCTGCTGGAGCACCTCGGGAGGAGCAGGTCAGGGCGGGGAAGCAGCCCCGCCAGGAGGAATGAGAGGCAGGAGGAGCATCGGGGACTGTCCCTGGGAGGAGTCCCATGTAGATGCTTTTCCTCCCACCATCACCGTTGTTGAGATCCTAGATTTCTAGCACCCCCTTCCCCCTCTTCGTATTCTATCATTGCCTATATGGCTTTCAAATACTGTCTGTGACGATTATAGTGATATAAGGTTCAGTGATCCATTTCTCTTTCTGTCTGACCTTAGTGGCCTGGGAGCATGTTCCCTGGCGCACTTCAATGTCATGATATAAATTTAATATAATTGCACTTGTCGCTCAAAACAAAAAAATGGGAAATGTGGTGATGACAAAATGATTGGGTATGGAAATGGGAAGCTTTCTCAGTGGATGAAGTGGTGATCAGAGCTCATAATAATCACAGGTATGACTACAAGCTGAGGAGAGGCGTGGGGTACAGGGTCTGGCCGAACGAAATGCAGGGGCTCCGTTAAAATGGAAGAGACCCGCACTGACGTAGGTTGCGGTTGATCTAGATAAAACAACCTTCGCGAACACGGGACAAATTGGCTTAGGGATGCTTTTTCAGGACTAGGACGGGGAATACGGGGTATCCGTATAAAACTTGTAATGGGATGTTCAAATCTGACCCTTGTAGAGGCCATGAGTGTCCAAGAAGCGTTGGCTTGGGTAAAGACTAATAATATGACGAAGCTCTTGATTTGGAAAACTGTGGTAGACTTGATTACTGAGGGTTGTTCCTTTAAGTCACCTCTGGGGCTTAACATTTCTGACTGTATTTTTATTCTATCTACAATTGTTGATGTCTGTATCGAATTTTTTAGATGTTCAATGACCAAGGCAACTTACTCGTTGACTAGAGAGATTGATCTTTGTTCGAATATACATGATCAGGGCCTTTAATCCCTAATGCACTTGAATATGTTTTGATTTTAGATCTTTAGATAATAAAAAACAAGATTTTAAAAAAACACTTGTATATAGATTAGTTTTTGAAATTAAATAAATAAACACTTATTAATAAACTAATAGTGTAGATCCTTATTTCGAAAACTCTCTCTAGGTTGAAAAAAACTCCCACAAATCCTAGGAGACGGCTTTTTCCCTTCACTCCCCTATTGTCTCTTTTATACCTCTTTCATGATATTGTTATTGTTCTCCCATATAGGGCTTTCTCGACGTTTCTCCCGAATTTTAGTCGTTATGACGGATTTTTTCTTTGTTGGTCTAATCATCCGCAATTCTTCGACCACCTGAAGTACTCTCGTCTTCCCCCCGAGGGTCCTTTCCGACAAAAAAAAAGATGGCTCGAGTTGAGATGGTCAAAGTGGTCAAGTACACAACTGAAATAATCATCATTAATATAATATCTTTATGTGTTTTAATTATAAGGTAAGCGTTTCGGACATATCCGACACTATGTCTATCATTTTTTTCATTTTCACTTATTAAAGAAGCCTTCTTTATGTACAAAAAAATAGTGTAGACCATCAAATTTTGGAGAGATAAGTAATAATAAGGTTAAATGTCGAAACTTACTCTTAAGTATTGCTCACGAACACTACACTACCCAACGTTTCAAAAGGACAAATGCAATACCTTAAGTATAGGTCACACTATTTTGTTACTAAAAATGGATGAAATTTTTCATTCTGTTAGTCATATGACCTCATGTGTCATTTAATGGATGGTAAAATGACAATTTTGACCTTAATTATTTGACCTCTATACATTTTATAAGGAAAAATAAGTAAGGGTACAATGGTATGTTCCTTATAAAATGTATAGAGGTCAATTAAGTAATGGAAAATTGTCATTTTACCATCTCAAATGACACATAAGATCATATGACTAACGGAATGAAATATTACATCTATTTTTTTAAAAACAATTGGGTGACCAATACTTAAGGTAGTGGTTTGTGATTTTGAAACGTTGGGTAGTGTAGTGTTCTTGACCAATACTTAAGGTAGTGCATTTATGATTTTGAAACGTTAGGTAGTGTGGCGTTCGTGACCAATACTTAAGAATAAGTTTTGATGTTTAACGCATAATAATAATATGAATCTCCGATTGATATTTAAGAAGATACCTAAAATGATTCCTTTAAAAATCCTAACTGCAAAAGAAAGTCTCAATCTTTATGGTTTTTCGAATTCCTCATCTCCCTCTCATTTTCGCCTCTACCCCCAAGCTGATCCAACCACCATGGCCTCGCCCCCACCACCACTGGCACCCCCTGGCCCCTCGCCTCAACATGCGCCATCCCTCCACGCCACAACCAAAACAATGTAGCCCATTGATCTGGACGCCAGACATTGGAGCTGCCATCATAATGACCTCGCGTCGTCCTCTCGTCCCCGCCGGCCTGGCCTACGCTCTGGTAAGGAATCTTCTGCCCATTACTTCTCCAAGGATGATGAATTCGTTCAAGAGATACCACGAGAGGGAGGATGTCGTCCCGGACCTCTACTGGCTGCCCTCGGATGTGGTTCTACTACCGTGGGATCATACCATGGGACAATCTCTCACCTGACTGCCCCATCGCTACCCGATCACCAAGGAGAAAAACGGCATCAATCAAAGCCTTGGCGTCATGTGAGATCCATGGGGCCAATCAACGCCATGTGAGATCCAATGGATTACACACTTTGGTATTTCTCTCTACCTCGCGCCTACTACTCTGTACTATGATGTGCTCTCTATTCAGCTACATCACACAATACTACAAAAAGGATTTTGGAGTGATTTACAAACAAGGGGTTCGGCCTATATTTATACCACTCTATCCAACAGATCACTATCATCTTGGATAACAACAAGAGATTTTATCTCTATCCCTCTTCTATCTCTATTCTTATCTTGGATAGTTCTTATCCTTATCTTGGATCCTCCTTATCCCTATCTTGGATCCTCCTTATCCATATCTTGGATGCTTCTAGAGTTGGTCCACGAGGTCCATTAGGCTTCACACGTACACACAGGCCCGGACGAAACCCAACCTACACACACGTACACACAGGCCCGGACGAAGCCCACACCAAACTCAGCTCAAGCCTAATCTCACAAGCCCAAACTAATGGTTTGAACAAAGGAAAGAAGAAGTCATTTATTAACCCACCAAAGACCATTCTCTTTTTCGATGTGGTACTAGAAACCTTAAGCATGTCAACCAACACCACCATTTGAAATTCGGGATCACCGAGGAAATTTCAGGGTTCACAGGTTTTTTCCAAGGAATGGAGGTCATCATGGCGAACATTGAGGAAGGAATTGCAATCACCCCTATTGGAATAGGAGCTTCAGGATATCGCCTCTATGACGAAACTGACTATAACTCGTCTAGGGAAATTGGCCCTGATTGGGCAGAAGCGAGGCTTGCCAAACAGCCTCCCTGACTTACATGAGAACTCTTTAACGCTACGGGGTGTCCCAAAGGAGCCACACCCCGATCCTTAAAGGACATATATAAAAAGTCCTCCAACCTCCTCCTTTCCCTGACATACTCTTTGGACGAATAATCTGACATCACAGGTCTGCGCTCAAGTTGAGACGGGGAAAAAAAGTCTGAATCATCTGCTCCAATCACCGACTAAATGGGACCACTCACCCCTACTGTTTTCCCTGATATTACCGGATATCTTATGATAGGATTAGTGATTTGATAGTCACCGAAACCGTATTTCGTCTTTTACGATCATTCCAACGATTTTATGATCTTTTGTCATTTCGTTTTTTTGAATTAATAAAGTTTCATATTTATTCTTGAAACAAAAATAGCACATCTCAATTCATAAAGATTCTCGAACTATCATTGAATTACTAACATGTTTTCACATAAGTTCACAGCCCGGAAGTGTACCTCGTAATCCCCAAACGGGCCCACCCACCTATAATCAGTGTCACCATAAAATCACAAGCTTAATCCTCTCGTCTCCCTTTTAACCATGTTTTCAAAATCAAATTTAATTAGGAAAATAAAAGTACGTCTCTAAACTGATTGACCGAATCTCAATTAAAACACGTAATGATGACGTCACGCAAAGCCCGAAACGGACTCTAAACCACGTAAACCCAGTTGACTTAAGGCAGGTCAATACGTGTCAACCTCCCCGAGACCGAGCCGCCGCACAGTTCCTGGATGTAACCGTGCCACGAGGACCACGTGTACTAAACTCAGCCTCGTGGCAAATATTTGCAAATCAGCCCCTGCCATGTCCATTACTTCACCCCCGAAGCCCACAAAGATATTGAAATTCTAATTTTGAGCCCCCATTTGTTTCGGCTGTTTCTCTCTCGCCATCAAAACCGACTAAACATAGCCATTTAGCCACAGCCACTCTGTTTCACAAGAATTGCTTGGTCACATTCACAATCTCAATTTTCTCATATCTCTCTCTCTCTCAAATCCTTTTACAATCACGATCTTTTGTGTATAAAACAGCCAAAAATCGAGTCTTTTTCTCGCATCACAATACACAGGTGATTTTCTCTTCTTTTTTCCATCTGGGTCTTGGAAATTTCAGCCCTTTTCGAATTGGGTTTTCCTAATTCTACGAGGTAATCATAATCACGATCCCGATTCTTAATTTGAGTCCTAATTGATATGTTTCTCTATTGTTGTGTGTTTCGCTTTTCACATTAATGCCATGTTGGTTTCGGAGCTGTGATATGCCTGTCATTTGGTTGACTAATTGGCAAATTGTTGGCAATTTGAAATAGGTTTTGTGATATGATAATTGACTTTTGTCTCTCCCACTAATCATTAATCATTATTTAGACGCCGCCTCTCATCAGCTCTTATCTCTTTCAAGTGGATGTTGTTGTGATTTCCATGTTGTTTTCTTCAGATTGTGCTATAAAACAACTCTCTCTCAAATCTCTGTTTTGTTAAGCTGTATCAGATAAGCTAAGGTTGCAGAAGAAGAAGGTTAGGACTTGCTCAAGTCGTGTGCTTAATATGGAGGCTACTGCTTACTCTTACAGACCTTATTTTGATCCTGATTTCGAAACACTGATCGAAAGAATTTACCCTCCCAGGTATACCCACTTCAGATTTCACTTTCTAGAGTTTGATTTTGAATCATGTTCATTGGTTTTGTCTCTGTTCTTTTTTGGTTTCAGGGTTTGTATTGACAACGATTCATGTGCTGACTGCACCCTAGTCAAGGTTAGATTCATGATTTCTGCATGCATCTTGTGTTGTAGATCAATTTGATTCGGGTTTCGATTGTGAATGTTGTTTGTCTTCCGAGAATCTAACTAAGGTTCTATCCATGGATGCCATAGCAACTTGAGAATATTCAAAAGGGTAGTCTAAGGATAGTAGTAGAAAAGTTTGATACCAATGTTGTTGTTGCTCTATAGTTGGCTAGTTAGGTCCCCATTAGCAATTTTGATTCCACCTACATACCACTTGACATTAAACAATTCATCTTTGCATATTATAGGATTAAGTTTACAAGTTCGGCTTGGTAGGTCCTTAACAGTCACCTTTAAGGGGATCGTAAGTGTTAAAGAACAGTCATTAGTAAGTCCCGAAAGCCTGAGAACTTACTGGGCAAGGGGACGGGTTACAATCTGGTTTTCGTATTCTAGTTTGATTGTAACCAGTGGAGTCCCTAGCATATAATGTTAAGAATGTGGTCCAAAAATTAAGGTGAGAAAAGCCGAACAGCCTTTTTATTTACATGTTGAAAATTGGACAGGTGGATAGTGCGAACAAGCATGGGATACTACTAGGGATGGTCCAAGTGCTGACGGATCTGGACCTTGTGATCTCCAAATCATACATTTCCTCGGACGGTGGTTGGTTCATGGACGGTGAGCTTTTGTCCTCCTCTTGCATCGGCTTCGTGTGTTGCGTTTTGCTGATATTTATTTGATTTCCATGGCTTTGCAGTGTTCCACGTGACTGATCAGCTAGGCAACAAACTCACTGACGAAAGCCTCATCCTCTACATTCAGCAGGTTTCTTTCTAGCCATTTTATGATTTTTCTTTACATGAATTTGCTAGTGACACGTCATGAAACTGTGTCAGGCACTCTGTGCAAGCAGAGGACGGGTTTCAAGGGAAGTGAGGCCGAGGCACGAGTCAGCCGAACACACAGCGTTGGAGATGACGGGGAGGAACCAACCGGGGTTGATGTCGGAGATCTTAGCCGTGCTTGCTGACTTGGGCTGCAGTGTGACGGCCGCCGTGGCGTGGACCCACAACGGCCGCGTGGCGTGTATAATCCACGTGGAGGACGGGTTGGGAGGCGGGGCGATCACGGAGCAGAACCAGCTGGGGCACATAAAGGAGCAGCTGGAGATCGTGGTGGAGGCCCATCACGCCAAGGGGGAGAGGAGGAGCGTGAGGCTGACGGCACCGGCGTCGAGCCGGACGCATACGGAGAGGCGGCTCCACCAGTTGATGTATGCGGATGGGGACTACGAGCAGTGCGGGTGCTGTGGCTGCTACAGGAAAGGTTGCGGGGGGATTCATGTTTCCATAGAGAGCTGCAACGAGAAAGGATATTCGGTTGTGAACGTGAGGTGTAGAGATCGTCCCAAGCTGTTGTTCGACACGGTCTGCGCCTTGACGGAGATGGAGTACGTGGTGTTTCACGCCGCCATTGGCTCGAAAGGACTCATGGCCGATCAGGAGTACTTCATCCGCCACAAGGATGGTTGCGCCTTGGAATCCCAGGCCGAGAGGGAGAAGCTCACCAACGGCTTGGTGGCTGCAATACAGCGGAGAGTCTCGCATGTAAGTAGATACCGCAACTTAATTAGTATATATACGTACATATGGATACGGATAATGAATTGAGTTGTGTGTTATTGCAGGGGCTGAGGTTGGATATATGCACGCAGAACAGGATGGGGCTGCTGTCGGACGTGACGAGGGTGTTTCGGGAGAACGGGCTGTCGATAACGAGAGCAGAAATCGAGAGACGCGGGGAGAGAACGGTGGGATCTTTCTATGTGACGGACACGTCAGGGCTCCAAGTGACGGAGAAGACGGTGGAGTTGATAAGGGAGGAGATAGGGGGGTCTGTGCTGGTGGTTAAGTCTCAAGGGTCGTCTGCTCCGCAGGATTGCAAAAGCAGAGGGATCGTGCAAGTTGATAGGCCGAGATTCTCACTGGGGAGTTTATTCTGGTCTCAGGTGGAGCGGCTATCGAACAATTTCGGACCAATTCGATTGTAAGCGAAAGGAGTTTGAGTTTGTATCGGGAATGTATAGGCCATGAGCCGCGCTTTTGCTATGCATGTGCAAACGTAGTACTATGTTCTGTGTAAATAAGTGGATTTGTACATATATTAGATGGTCTTGGTAAGTTAACTAATGCAATGCCAGTAGCGTCTTTCGCAATCTGCAAAACTATACTTTCTCTTAATCATCACCATTAATTCATACTCCAGGGAAGGACTTGGGCTCGACATGGTTTAAAAAAACTAAAAATAAGTGTTGTGCACCCATCTCTTCTACGTGGCAGCTTCAGCCGTCGACACACGCAATGAGACCTATGGCGCCAGTCAGGTGGCGGCTCTAAACGGTCCTATAGGCTACAACCATAAAGCAAATAAGCAACAGAATCAATAACATCAAATCCAATCAATGTTATGTACATGGAGTCAATCATTAGACTCCTTGTTTTCAGTATTAGAACTCACCCGCTCAGTACCTTGTGTATCAGCCGATTTAACATCCTTGCCTGACTCAGTGCCCAGCTTAACCCAATCTCATGAGTCTTGTGATGGAGAATCAGAGCCATCTTTCTCATCTCCACCATCATCAACCTCAAGATATGAAACAACACCCACAGCTTCTCTGTCCCCACCCACTGCTTCAGATAATATATATCTTCTTTCATCATTTTCATCTTCAGATTCTGAATGCTGCATTTTGGTTTCTTCCATCGCTTTCTCCTCAATTCTATACTTGTCCACTAACTTGAATCTCCATAACTTGGGACTGCATGCTTGTCTATCACAGAATCAACCACTTCAGTGCAAGGTGTTGCTTCCTCCGCCTACATTTGAGTGGCTGTGACTCGGATTGAACACTAGGCTGCACAGAACGATCTTCTTCTACTGCACAACTCACAGCTTCTTCAGGAACTGAAAGGGTCGGTTTCTTAAATCTGGTGTCAACAATGCCCTGGCTTCCATAATCAGCATGACAATTCATGCTGGTCAGAAATTTAGGAGCTCATGTTTAACGTCCAAGCTCACCAAACTTAGAGCAACATTACAATTATTCAAAAAAAGGGTTATAATAAAAATGAAGAAAAACACTAACAAATTCCCTCAGGAAATGTCTTGCGTTTAAGTCTTGTGAATAGAGAAAACAAATGTTGGGAGAGCTTAAAATCAGGTTCACATACAAAAGACGAAGAAAAGGATAAAACTTGATGTCTATGAGTCTACCTTCCCCGTAATCCATTTACCTGGGGAGTTGACACAAATAGAGCAATGTGTTTATCAAGTCTTGGATGCAAAAGCACAAAGTAAATCTTCCAAAAGCAAGCATCACTCATAAATCCAGGGCAAAGTTCCATTCTGAGAGCAACACAAGGTGTTCAACAGCTAGAGCATGCTTTTGTTAGACATGTCAAATTCTGAAAACGTGAATTACAATAAACACATTGAAACACCAAAATGAACTTACTGAATTATATAACATATTAGATGTTAACACAATAGGAATGATGTTTTGGTTGTACCAAAACAAGACAACCATGACATTAAGAAAATGCTATCTGATTATGCCAACCAATGCTAATGCTCTGACCTCCTACACGGATACTTTAACAAGTTTGCAGTAACATTTTGCTATATGGCCTGTAAGGCATTTCATTACTTACACTGTAAGTAGGCGACAAACTAGCCGGTAGCTGGCATATGGGTACGGCTAATATGTATCTGACAAGAATTGGTTGAATGCATGTCAATTAACTAACACCCCGTGTCATTCTTATCTTACTGGGGAAGAAGAAAAACACAGATGTTAGGAAATTAATCTGTATGACAAACAAAAGTACTCAAGTTATGATGATTGAGATATGATTATCAGTGAACAGAAACAAGAAGACAAAAAAGCGTGGTAGATAATTGAACCTCTTTCAGTTAACAATTTGGGACGGACTAGTGTTCCAAACAGCTCTTCTGTTTCTTATTACTACAAGATTCATTATTCCTGATACACAATACTCCAAATGCTAATAATGCAAACCCTTAACTATATTGCATCAACATTTACAAATTCCTCTAACAATCTACCCTTTTGCATCCCTAATTCAGTCCAATTGTAGAAATGTCACAGAATTGAAGCCTCATTAAATGAATGAACGAACACAAACACAGAAAACTTGAAGCGCAAGAAAAAATTGAAATCCCTAACCTTACCACTAAATACATCATCTTCATCAGGCAGAGGGAAATCCAGCCAAGTCTGTGGATGCCGTTCACAAACATCAGCACCTCCTCAGTGACGCCCATAGACTCGTACTTGTCCAGAGAATCTTCCTCAGATCCAATCTGAAAGAAATTGGAAGCGATCTCCGAAATTTCGATCTCGGAGAAATCGCTCCGGGTACCAGAAATCACTGCCTCGCCTCCTAATCCGGCTGATCCGGATACGAATCTGGGATCTGACGCGGCGAGGATGGGTCCATAAAGGAGGCAACGCCCCAGAGCTCGGTGGTTAGGGCTTGGGTGATCTCATAGAGGTCATCCTCGGGCTGTAGGAGACGAAGGTGAAGATGACGATTGGGGATGTTGGCCTTGGTTGTGTGGCGGTTTGGGATGGAGCGGCGGATCTGCGGCACCAGCATTGGCTTAGTCGAGCCTAAGAGAATCTGAGATCGAACGACATTGCATGTGTGGGTGGCGGTGCTGACGACGCGGCGACCTTGTGGTGGCAGCTAGAACCACAGATTGTATAGAGACAAAACTTGCTAATACGAGTCGGAGATTACTTCATTATAATCGATTTCTTTTTGCCCATCATATTTAAGTAAGTAATTACTGGTATGTCCAACTGTATAACCAAACGAGCATTCAATTTACGATAGTCAGTTTGTCTATCTGTACACATCAGTCACCCTCACTCTCCCGTGAAACCTATCAACGGATCACACGGGACGCAAACAGGCACACCCATCGTGTCTTTCTTATAGGCTTAGTGCAATGTTACGACACGTCGTGCGACTCCCGAACCGAACAGTATTTTTGCGGTTCGCAGGACACGGGCCATCGCATTGAAACGCGACGATTTTGCGTCATGCGAACCGCAAAAACGCGGTTCGTTGGTCAGACCGCGACTCGGGGTCCGAGTTTACGGTTCGCAGGCTGTGCGACCCGCGTCGTGTGAAGTCATTCGTGTTGCGACACGTTGTCATTCTGATTTATTTTTAAAAAAAACATAAAATCATATTTAATTAAATAGGATTAGTCCAAAATTAAAGTATAAATAGATAATTTACATTACCCAATATTTTTTGCCATGACGTACGAGATTTTTCGGTCATCCGAGGTCGTTTGGAGGGGAAAATTCGTACTTTTAAAATCTGATTGATTACTTTCTTTTTGTTTTAGGGTTTCGGAGGGATAAATTAAACACGCGATGCAATTATTAGTTATTTTCTTGTGTGGAGATTATTTACAATTTATTTATTTTATTACTAATTATTTTTATCAAATTTATTTCAATTTTATATAATGTTTAATGTTTTAATAAAGCATTTAATTAAATCAGCACAATATCAATTCAGCATCCACTCACAATCCGGACCCCTATTTGGTTTGTACTATTGTAGAGCACAATTTATTTCGGGTCCTGCAAACCACTATTTTGTACAGTCAGCATACAGTTTGATCATCCGGTTTCACCCGTTGTACATGCTCTTAGAGGCGAAATAAGCTAGAATCTCCCGATTACAAGAAAACTGTGACAACCCATCTTCACCGTCCATTCATTGTAGGCGACATCCACATCAAACCTATAATTCCTTTCTAATTTGCGTGCTTTTCTTCCTAACAAAGATAAATTAGCCCCCTTATATAATAAATAGCATGCACTGAATATGATCAAATTGATCGTTTTTTTCTCAAAGAATCAAGCTCCAAAATAAGGAAAGGTTCTCTGTTTTCTTGATTTGATCATCATATAATCAGTTTAGACCAATAATTATCAAAATACTTGTGTTCTTCACAACCTAAACCATGCTCTATTTTTTGCTTCTTTATTGTTCATCGCTGATTCATGCTGGTTCATCACTGAATCAAACTCCAAAACATGTGAAAATTTTCTAGGTGTGTACATGGGTGGATATCTGCTCGCGGGAAGGAAATTTCATCCGCCCGTGCGGATGCGGATTTGTTTTTTGTGATCCACGACCCACCCACGACAAATGAACATTTGACGGATTTTATCCGTAAAATAAACGGGTGGACTGGATACAATCCACATGATCCGCAAACTATAATCAAAATATAAAATGAAAGTTATTTAAAAAATATCATTTTTTATTCAAGTAATTTTCCGACACCTAGTTACATTATAAAAAGAGTACACATGATTTTATTACAAAAATATTGATTTCACACATGTAGTCGGGTCTACTGGTGATGACTTTTGTAGTATTGTTGGTTAAACTATATGTATTAAATTGAGTTTAGTACCATGTGCGGGTGGGTGGATCATCCACGAATCTATCTAGCCTAATCCACAATCCGCTCACATTGTTGCAGATCAATTAAATTTGATATATTATCCATCCACTATTATGCGGATGGATAGCAGACTGAGCGGATAAGCGGGTGAAACGGATTACCGAATTTTTTTCCACACCCCAAATAGAATCAATTAGAGGATCCAAAATCAAAATCTGTGTATAGTTCAAAAATCTGAAATCATACTCTATTCAAGGGTTTATCGATTGTTCATCACGAATTCAACTCCTCAACTAATCAAGCTCAAAACCAGGTTAGGAATTCCTCTTTAGCTGCTTCAATCACCATATAATCAGTTTGATAGCTAAAGATTAAAATATGTGTGTAGTTCAAAATTTTGAAATTCATGCTCTATGTTCATCATAAATGTTTCCGAGTTTATAAACCTTAACCGATAATTTTTTTACATCGAGTTGATAAAAATATTGTTCTATATTGATCATGAACCTTCTTGTGTTCATCAATTTGTAGATTTTATAAACATTTTACATCGAATTAAGATTATGACCTCTCATGTACATGTTATGAGCCTATAAATAGAGGCTATTATAAAGGATGAAATAATATTAATACAATAATCTATTCTACTCTTTCCATATTATCTTGTTCTCTCTCTAATGTTGTTCTTCCATCTACAACACATTGTTCTTCCATTCACAAGATATTGTTCTTATTTTCACAACAACATTTGTTTTTTTATCAATTACAAGTTCAAGTTTGTTTAGCACAATAAGGGAGATTTTATTGATGTAGAACTAGATGCTTACAACTAAAAGAACTGAAAAATGAGAGAGTAAGGCAAAGATCTAGTCCATAGAAATCGACCGCTAACTCTATGACAAAATGTCCAGCTATACTAGGATGGTTAAAGGGGAGGAAAATGCCTCGAGGGCTTGAGTATACAATAGGACGTCGACCGTAAACACTCCCTGTCTCGACCTGTAGATGCCTGAGACTATGGATTCGGGGCGCTTGATGGGACAATAGACATCTAGGGAGTAACACAGGGAGTGGGGAAAGTAGGAGTTTGGTTGTGATCCGAACGTGGCATGGAAAGGTGTATTTCCCCATACACACCTCGTTGTCGGGGAGGTCCCTCATGAGCTTTGACAAGACCGTTGAGAGGGTCTCTTCTTGATCGATCCTGGGATCCTCGGGGTTGTGCTTCCCTGTCCTGATAGGTCCGGCCTTGTAGCTCCAAGGGGGAGACCTTGGATGTAATAACCACTTCTGGTCAACGTCAGTCAAACTTGCGAAAAACAGGAAAATTTAAAAAATTTGAGACAGACACTAAACTTAATCTAAATTGACCCCGAGGGTCATACCGGACTTAAGATAACCTCGTTATCGACCAAAATGAGTTCCAGGGGACTCAGGGCAACTTTCTGATCAATTTGGGAAATGTTGACTTTTCTCTGGAAAGTCAACCGAGCGACGTTTTGGTCCATTCGAGGACCGTTTTGGATCCAAAAAGCTTAGCCGTCGTCGCAGCAGTCTTAGTTGAGCCGTTTCCTTGTAGCCCGCCAATTTTCGTAATTTCTTAGGAAAAGTGCCCGTTCGGGGCCCGAAACGTCCGATTTTCGCGAAACTGATTGAAAAATATCATCTAGATATTTTCCAAAAGTTGTGGGACCCACCTTGACACATGTCCTAATTGTGGTGGTGTTAGTTTTGGGGGGGAAATGGGTGGTGGAGAGTGGTGGCCGAACATAGGGTAAAGGGAAGGGAGTTTGGAGTTAGTTGTTAGTTGTTTTAAAATTAGAAAGAAGATGAGAGGTTTTAGAGAGAGAAGAAGAAGGAGAAGAAGAGAGAAGAAAGGAAGTGGAGCTAGGGTTTGATATTCAACCTTTGGATCGATTCAAAGCAAAGAGCAAATCTCTTCCCCTCGTCTTCCTCTCGAGTAAGCACTAAACCGATCGTCATTTCGATTATTTTCTTGAAAGCTAGGGTTTGGTTATAAACTAAGGGTTAGGGTTGTAGTGAGTTTGGGGGATAGTTGGAGACGTTTTGGAGGTGGTTGGAGGAGAAGAATGACGTTTTCCGGTGACCGGAGGCTCGGGAGGAGCTCCGGCCATGTGGTGGCTGGTCGGAGCTGGCAGCAGCAACCACATGGTGGCCGAGCCCCCCTCAAACCCTAGGGTCTCGGCCAAGCCTCTTGGGTGGGGCCCACGTGCTCGGTTGCTCGGGTTTTAATGTTCGGGTGGTTTAAAACGTTCCCCGGACCATTTACCCTAAACCGAATCGAAAATTGGAATTAAATTGGAGAAGTTGTAATTAACGGGTTTTAGAAACTTTAAACGTTAATAAATTGACTTAGAAGTCGGAATTCAATTCCGTCAAGTGCGTTGGGTTCCTTGAAATATTCTAAGACCGTAGAAACGAAAACGGGGGCTTTTGGAGCCCCGGAGGGCAATTAACCAAAACCCGGGCAGATTCGCCATGTCGACTGCAGTGGTGTCCCTGAGTCAGCCCGTGATAGTGCAAACACTTCAGTTTGTACCGAAAATTTTGCATGACCCGTTTGTATTTTCTTATAACCATCCGCTTAAGCGGGACATTTGTATAATAACTTGTACATAGAGTCCTACCCATAAGGTACCCACAAACCTCAAGTTCACACCATCTTGAACACTACAGTAACCCACGTGGGTCTTAGCAAATATCTCAATATTACCCGGTTAAATTTAACCCTTCGGGTTTTACTAATTAATTAACGGCCGACTCAACCGGCAATTCCTTCAATAATTAATTAACCAACGTGTCATAACCAACCCGAGCATCGCTCGTTCATCCGATCAAAATCCGATCTTAATCTCAATCTCAATCTCGGTCTCAACTTACTTTCCATTTCGAGCTCAAATTCAAATTTAAGTTAAGCCTTAGCTTCAAACTCGAAGTCAATTTCAAACTCACTAACGATTTCGACTCACTATCAAAATCAACTTTAATTCTCAAAGAACGGTGGGCACTTAGACAAGTCGACAATTACCAATTAATTTTCACAAGGCATTCAATACTTAGAGTTCTCATGCTCCGCAAAGTACACAACACAATCAATACACAAAGTTCTCATGCTTCGTAAAGTACACACACAATCAAATAGGGTGCAAGAATACTCGAGTTCTACTCTTTTCAAAAGTTATCCCAATTGGGTCATCTTTTCAACCTTGATTCCATAAACGATTCTCAATATCATAATCGAGTCAATACTCAAACAATTTCAAAATCTTAACAGTCCAAACCTTCCATAAGTTCACCCTTCGGTCAATCACCACTCCAACAATAACACTCCAATGACTCCAATCTCCAACCTCATCAATACCTCAATCACTTAACTCTTCAACCTTAACAAACATGAAACGACCAACACGGTAGTAACATACTTAACAGATAATTTACTCAACAATTAATATATAACGGTTCGCTCACTGCTAGTTAACCCAATACCGATCTCAACCGTTCGGTTTCACCGATCACTGTACCTGACAGTCCATAGGGTAAGGATACCACTCAAGCGATGTAACCGTTGTAGTAAAAAGATTCAAATTTAAACAACCATTGAAATTAGTAAGACTCGAGTCGTTCTCACTCTATGCATCAATGTTTTTAACTTGCATCACTGAGCACACGACTTAGACTTCCTAACTCTACCCACCTAATTTACGTTGGTCCGAGGTTTTGAAAACAAGTTCAAAATTTACAACCTGTTTCAAATGAAACCAGGCTCTGATACCAAATTGTCACGCCCCAAATCTGGTTTTGGCCGGACTCGAGACGTGACCTGAAACAATCGAGACAAAAGTAGTAAAACTGTAATAAATTCTTTTAAAGCTGAAAACGAGTCCAAAGTATTTCTCAATAATTCAATCCAAAAATTTAAATATAGTGTCAAAACTTGATAAGTAACATAAGGTAAATAGAGTTCAACAATGTGGACCAACACATCTCTAATACAACCCTCAAAACATCCGGAAGCTCCAGAGCCTCGAATTCCTCAGATCTCAAGTACACATGTACACACAATAAATAAACAAATAGGGGTGAGCTTACGCTCAGTAGGGAAAATCGTAAACAACTTTAGCCTCCAAGTTTAATAATAAAATTGCTTTAGTTCGATGTCACAAAAGTGCTTAAAACCCTTAGACCAAAAGATATAATAAACAAATAAAAGCAACGAGACCAATATCGCATTCTCAAGGATAACGATAACTTCCCAGAGAACAAATAGAGAACATTATAATAAAATAGAAAGCCATCACAACTGGGAACGATTAAACACTATTAATCAATGGAAAAACTATGGAATCAGTGTAATGAAATAGTATCGCTTTTTCAACGATAACAGTAACTTAAAAGATTCCATGAAAATACTATGACGAATCATAACTCATTAAAATGGGAGCAATTAATGTCACGCCAACCACTCGCTTTCTCAAGCCTCCGATCCATGGATAGATTCTGGGATCACATCAGTTCCCATATTCCGATCCACCAGAGTAGCCATATCATATAAGATTTTCCCTCGGTCCAGAGGAGGCACATACATCGGGGCACCGGAAACATCCCATACGCTCATCGTCGGGATTCTCGGAAATGCCTCCAAGGGACCATAAGTCATAGGGAACCAAGGTAGTGCTCCCGTAGGACGCATAAACTTGGGTGAAACCACAGTAACCATCTGTCATGAAGTAATCCAATCACTATCACGTAGGATCTGCCGAGCCCTTAGGATCCAATAATCAATCAATATCCCGTAGGATCTGCCGAGCTCTCAGGCTCCAATAATCAATCAATATCCCGTAGGATCTGCCGAGCTCTCAAGCTCCAATAATCAATTCTCGTAATATACAGTAACCAATGCCCTCAGGATCCAATACTCAACCAATATCTCACTGTATCTGTCGAACTCCAACCACCACAACGGCACCGGATTACCGCCCCCCCCCCCCCCCCCCCGGTATAGTACTGAACCAAAAAAACAAACATTTCAAGAATAAGAAGAAATAAACAAGCACTATAATTCATCCAACAATGAACACTTCTTAAATCACACTTTCATCACAGCAAAGACATCCAATAACACTCCACACTTACCGTATACTTACCTGTCACGAACCATCGGTCCATCGATCACATGATCGTGCCCCTTTGGCACAATCAGTCATACTCGATCATCCGTTCACCCAAACAATTAATCACCACTCAAAAAATCAACCAAATGTTCAAACATTCAAGTTCAATCTTTCAACACTCAAGCATGCGTTCGATCTAGTTTCCTTAGACTCTTGATTATCCTAATAACTAGTAACCAAGCATGTGAACCAAGCACACGACTAATCTGAGAGCTCAACACCGCCTCTCTACCAATAAGTCAATTCCCAAGTATTGAAAGCGAGTTACACTAGTCATCCTCATCCTAAGCATACATTCTAGACACTTTCGGTTATTAATAATTGAAAGACGATTATTCTAGTTATTCGCACCCTAAGGCAATTCTAGGACCTTTCCGATTTTATTAACCTAATATGCATACTAAGCGTTTAAATAAGAAATTAAGACTTTCCCTACCTCGTGGTAATCCTCTAAAACTCTGTTGTCAAACTCGGTAGTCACCACTCCGTTCTTCATACGGGTTCCAGCGTGATCTTCGTTCTTCTAGCTCGAGCCCAAGTTCTTCCTTCCTTCCTTACTCGGTACCACGGTCTTGGACCACAAACAAACTCTAATTAAAAACTAACTAAGTTGTAAACAAACAAGCTCAAAAGACTCCACCCAAAGTTCCAAACCCAAACTCTTGAAGTAGATTAAAAAGGATCGAAAAGGGGTTCAAAGGGACCAAGACTGGTCTGCCACGGATCTGGTCACAGATCCGTGGACTGGGCCGTCACGGAGTCGTGTCAGGCGCCGTCACGGTCTCCCCCACGGAGCCGTGACGTCCTCCGTCACGGTACCCGTCACGGGTCCGTGACACCTGGTACTGTTCACCCGTCTGCTTCCTCAAGCTTCGGGTTTTCACTATTTTAACCTTCCAAACCTCCATAGATGACCTTTTAAAGCTCCAAAAACAGTTCCTAAACGTCTCTACTTCAAAACTCACCATGGGTGTTCATCAAAACTCCAAAAAACATGAATTAAAACCAACATCTAACATCAAAATCCTCCAAAACCTCAATAACCAAACTCAAGCTTCAAAACCCAACAAGTTCTTCCATTTTCCACCAAAACCCATGAACCAAAAGTTGTAGAAACGAAAATAGATGAGAGATTTACCTTGAGTATGAAGAGTAGAAGAGAAATCAAGTGTTTTAGAAGGGATTTGGATAGAAGATAGCTTCAAGCTTCCATTTTTCCTCCTTTCTTCTTCTTCAAGCCTCCAAAACCAATTTCCTCATATCTCTCTCTCCCAATTTCGGCTGCCTTGGGATTTGTGCTGAAATGAGCCTCACATTGGGTCTTAAACCTAGAGGGGATAATGTCCAAAATACCCCCTTACTTTATCTCTTCCCAACCACAACTAATAAGGGCATAAGGGTCATATTACACCCACTTCTTCCCTTCCAAGCAGGCATGGACACTTGTCCATGTGTGGACCACTCCTAGCTTAATTAAATTCCAGCATACACTTTTATCGGATTTCTCTCTAAATCGAGTCACAGTTGACCGATAAAAGTCCCGGTATGACTTCATCAAAAATTACAGTCAACGGAAAGGAAACGGCCCAATTAAGCCAAACGTGATAGTGGCTAAGCCTTTTGGGCCCTGGAAAGGTCCCGAATGACTTCCGGAGTCATCGGTTGACTTTTCCGGCCAAAAGTCAAACTTCGTCCAAAGTCACCGGTTCGACCGGAGTCGATCGGGTGCGGTTCTTACAGTGTGAGTGTAGGTATCTCAGGTGATGTATACTTCACGGGGGTTGGGGCCTATATAATGGTACAGTAGTTGTCGGGTGAGGGAGACGTGCAGACAAAGGACGAGGCGACGCTAAAATACCGAGGGGGTTGAGAGAAAACGAGAGAACCCTATTGAAACAAATTTTTGTGCTTACAAATTCAACTTTAATTTCATTTTAGTTAATTAGTTTATTTATTACTTGATTTTATCAATTTTATTTCGTATTTATTGTTTTAAATCAGAATTTAATAAATTCAGCAAAATGTCAATTCAGCATCCACTCAACACATCTACAACTCATGAGTCACTTGCATGAGTCTAATACTGTGATACATGGTCCAATTTAAATAACTCAACCCACAACTTTATATAGTCAACACATAACTCATGGGTCCTTATTGTTTTATATCAGAATTTAATAAATTCAACAAAATGTCAATTCAGCATCCACTCAACACCTCTACAACTCACGAGTCACATGCATGAGTCTAATACTATGAAACACGGCCCAATTTAAAGAACTTAACTCACAATTTTATACAGTCAACACATAACTCATGAGTCCTATATGTGAGTCTCACATTGTATATACTCTAATAATATCCAATAAAAGATTTTGGAATTGCTTACGATTTGTTTAAGTTGACCAATCAGAACTTTCCATATGCCATATTTCTAAGTGAGGAAAAATGTCGTTGCTCATCCAGCGACTTCTTTCTTCTATAAATAATCAACTCTCACATACATGTTATTTTCATCTCTTTCAATTCTGACACTCATGTTCTCTTCCAAAGCAACTCCCAATATGTAATATGTAGTGGATGATAATTCCAATCGACCGCCTTTTCCATTGACCGACTCCTTCAATAGCCGCCCATAAGGTTAAGACCCGACCCAGAAAGAACTCTTACTTTTATTAACTATCACAACCTCTCTCTTACTTTACCAACCCTAACCCGAGCCTGCGCTCGCCGTCGATCTGGCCTCCTTTGGAGCCAGAGACGACGTCGGCGGTCTCCTCCCTCTTAACCTGTCGTTCCCCTCCCTTTGTTTTCTCCTCTTCTAATCTGATTTGTCCTTCCCTCACCTCTTTTTCCTCCTTCCCATCCCTCGCCGCTTCTCTGATTCTTCTCAAAGTCTTCAACCTTTTTTATGGTAGATTTGTAAGTGGGAAGTTTTTCCACATCTTCTTTAGAGTGGATGGCTTCAGATCTACCACTTCTTCGGTAGCCGGTGTCTTTTTCTCTCCTTTTTTGGCCGGGCGCGTGGTTCTATCTGGTTCAAAACCGACTCGAACAAATCTGGTGTGGGACGCTGTTCAACGTCTTTGATGGCTGCAGATCAGCTCGGTGTCGTGGGTTGGGCTTCAGTCGACGGCGCGTACAAACCACCCTTGCCCCTCAGATCTGGTGCTTCGTCTCCGGTGTACTCCTTCTCAGGTTTTGCAGTCTCGCTCTATCGGAACTCCGCCCTCGTTGATCGTTTGCTCCGTCTGTTGTTGGCGTGGACTGGACGGAGTGTTGGTACTTGGTTTGGAGCAGCTACCTCGAGTGTCCGGCTTTAATTTTGGGTAAGTATTCCCCCTTCTCTTCCGATTCCCCTTTTCCCCTTTTTACACTGGTCTCTTTTACCTGCTTTTCATTGTCCTTGATTCAATTCGAGTTTAGGACTTCATCGTTTTAAGGTGCTGGCCTGCGGTGACGGGTGATGACGGGTGATCTTCGGATCTCCGGTGATAGCATAGGCATTGATTCTGAGGACTGGCTTACTCTGGTGGTGGTTTATCCTTCGCCGGAGTATGGTTGTTTAACTGATGTTGGCCAACAACCGGTTGTCTCTCCTTTTTGGTGGAGACAACAGCTGGGAATTGGCGAGTTTTGGTAGGTCTAAGGGAGTGTGTTGGAGCATCTGTCTTCTGTGGTCGGTTTTGGGGACTGGCTGACTGGGTTTTCTTAGCTGTCTCTGCTGCTTCAGTCTTCATGGTGGTTAAAATTGGGCATTTTCAGGCCTTGTTATTTTTTTAATTTGGTTTTGCCCTTGTTGGCCTTGTCTGTCATTTGGGCCTGTTTGTAATGTGTTTTCTGGTTGAGTTGCCCTTGTTGGCAATTCCTGTTTTCCGTGGTTGTGCTTAATGGTAGATATATCAGGGTATATGTTTGCTAGACCCTTGTTCTGTTTATGGTTTTGGTTCTTACTACGCATTCGTGCACTAAGGACCACAGTGAGGTGGCCTTTGTTAGGTAAGTTACCATTATTGAGGGACTACCCTTGGCCTTGTTTTTTTTTCACAAAGACTTAGTCTATAAAAAAACTACTGATAAAAAAATCAACTATCACATGCAAGACAAAATAGACTTGGTTCACAATGATAAAGGAATTGGTAGACCTAACTTGTACGACACAACCAGAAACTTGTTATAAATAATAGTGGACCCCACCTCTCAACTCAAGCACAAAAAGGGGAGAAGATTGTGTTGACTTGTTTGGAAAAAGAAAACTTCCTCCATACATGTCATATCACAATTATATAGGATGCATTTATGTGAATATATTTTATAGTATTTTCTTCCTATAAATAGGATGCACCAGCAAAGAAAATGTACAAGAACTAAGACTTACATTCCCATATATTTCTCATCTCCTTGTGATTGTAATTGTGTAAGTCTTGAGTACAATTGAGTGCAACACTTAAATTATATTAGTTCATCATCTTTCGTTTTATCATTTACATTACAACACGTTATTAGCACGAATCGCTCAAACCGATTAAGGTACGAAATTTTGATATCATTACTAATTTAGTTTCGTTAATTTATTCTACTAACGATACTATTAAATTTATTTTTTATATTTATTTCATACTTATTTATATCTATTATTTATAAGTATGCTCTGTGATTGCCAATAATACATTGGATCTTTCACATCAGAAAATAATTTTTATGTGTTTATATTTATTTTCTATATTATGTTTACCCCACGAGCTTGCTCGGTGGATGGATACATTTATATTTGGTTACCCCACGAGTTTTAACTCGGTGAGTGGTTAAATATACATATATTTAATTTCTGTACTTATATATTAAACCCCGCGAGTTCGCTCGTTTGTGCGGTTATACATATATTTAATTTTCTGCGTTTATTTTGGTTACCCCGCGAGTTCGCTCGTTGTGTGGTTATGTATCTATACATATATTTAATTTCTGGATTTATATATTAAACCCCGCAAGTTTGCTCGTTTGTGCGATTATATATGTATACTTAATTTTATGCACTTATTATGGCTACCCCACGAGTTCGCTCAGTGTGCGGTTATATTTATACTAACCGTTTACGATTATTTTAGCCCGTGAGTTCGCTCATTGTGTGGTTGTATATATTTGTAACTTGAAGCTTACAAATATCATGATATTTTGGGCTAGAAGTTCCAAAAATCTAATACCAGCGACATGAAGTCGGGTATGATAAAATTCAGATATGTCATAGTAAAATTATTCTGACATACGATTGTTTTGATCGATATCCAGGATGGAAAACATAGCCAAGTGCATGTATGCACCACTCCAACTGGATGGAAAAAACTATTATGAATGGGCATTGGACACAACTCTCCATTTAAGATCTAAAAATCTTGGAGATACAATAAAAGAAGGGAATGAAGAATCTGCGCAAAGCAAAGCCCAGGCCACAATGTTTATCCGTCATCATATGGATGAAAACCTAAAAGGGGAATATTTGAATGACGAAGATCCACTCGAATTGTGGGTTAGGCTCAAGGAAAGGTTTGAGCACATGAAAGCAATAGCTCTCCCCCGAGCACTATATGACTGGTCTAATCTCAAGCTGCAGGACTTTAAGTCCGTAAATGAATACAATTCAGCCATGTTCAAAATTATATCCAAGCTTCGCAGTTGTGTTGAGAAGGTAACTGACGAATCTATGCTTGAGAAAACATTCCCCACGTTCCATCCCTCGAATATGGTCCTACAGCAGCAATATCGAGAAAAGGGGTATAAGAAATTTACAGATTTGATTGCTTGTTTGCTCGTTGCAGAGCAAAATAATGAATTATTAATGAAGAACCATCAAACTCGCCCCGTAGGTAGTGCTCCATTCCCTGGAGCGAATGTGACAAGATATGATGGTAACTCTGGACCCAGACGAGGCCGAGGACCCTTTAGAGGTCTAGGTCGAGGTCGTGGACGTGGTCGTAGTTAGGGCTATGGGTATAACAACTTCCAGCCTTATGGAAGGAACAAAAAGGTGTATCACCAGAGGTGGAACAAATATGAAAGGCGTGAGAAAGTAAAAGGCCCACAAAGCCAAGCTCCTAAAAACATTGAAACTACATGTTATCGATGTGGTGGAACATGCCATTGGGCTCATATTTGTCGTGTACCGGATCGTTTGGTAAAACCATATCAAGAATCGATCAAAGGGAAAGAGAAGGTCGTGGAGACGAATTTTATTGATCATACTGTTCATGTTGATCCAATCAAGCTTACTGTCTCCGACTTCTTCGAAGACGATGATGGAAATATAAGCTGTGGTGAAAATATGGCATGAACTTATAATTACTAGTATTTCCTTTTACTACTATAATGCATGTATGCTTACAAGTATTTCCTTTTGAGTATTGTAATGCCTTTTGTAATCCCTTCGAACTAATGTAATGCCTTTTGTTTTATGAAAGGATATGGATTTCAACAATGGGTTGCGTGCTTGCTGAAATGATGGTGATTTGTGTATTGTTGATTGTGCTACTATACACAATCCTGACTGACAAGAAATATTTTTCTTGCCTAACCTTGGTTGAAGCAAATGTTAACACAATCATGGGTACTGCAAATTTGATAGAGGGCTCGGGAAGAGCTACCTTGTTATTAGAAAATGGAACAAAGTTGAGTACCCATAATGCTTTGTATGCAAGTAGATCCAGAAGAAATCTACTTAGCTTTAAGGATATTTGTGACAACGGATATCATATCGAGACCAGAAATGAAAATGAGAATGATTTTCTCTATATCACCTTTGATAAGTGTGGTGAAAAGCGTGTACTGGAAAAATTACTTGTTCTATCATCAGGGTTGTATTACACAACCATAAGAATAGTTGAAAGCTACGCTACAATGAACCAGAAGTTCATTAATCCAGATATTTTTATACTCTAGCATAATCGTCTTGGTCATCCTGGATCAACGATGATGCGTAGGATTATTGAGAACTCATATGACCATTCGTTAAAGGACCAGAAGATCCTTTTATCCAATGAGGTATCCTGTACACCTTGTTCACAAGGGAAATTAGTGGTCCGACCGTCTCGAACCAAGGTTAATATTGAATCCTCATCCTTCTTGCAAAGGATTCAGGGAGACATATGTGGCCCCATTCATCCATCAAGTGGACCGTTCAGTTATTTTATGGTCCTGATAGACGCATCGAGCAGATGGTCTCATGTTTGTTTGTTATCAACACGAAATGTTGCATTTGCTAAATTGTTGGCACAAATGATTAAATTAAGGGCACATTTCCCTGATCATCCAATTAAGTCTATTCGTCTTGATAATGCTGGTGAATTCACATCAAAGACGTTTGATGATTATTTCATGTCTTTGGGGATTGATATTGAACATCCCGTTGCACATGTCCATACACAGAATGGTCTAGCAGAATCTTTTATTAAGCGTATACAGATAATTGCACAAACATTATTATTGCAATCACAATGATCTGTTTCTGCTTGGGGACATGCTGTATTACATGCTGTATCTTTGATTCGTTTAAGACCTAGTGCTTATCATCAATATTCTCCTGTACAACTTGTGTGTGGTCATCAACCTGATATATCCCATTTGAGAAGTTTTGGTTGTGCTGTGCAAGTTCCTATTGCACCTCCCCAACGCACAAAAATGGGACCCCAACGCTGTTTGGGGATTTATGTTGGTTTTGATTCACCATCCATTGTCAGGTTTCTTGAACCTCAAACAGGTGATATGTTTATTGCAAGATTTGCAGATTATCATTTTGATGAGATAATATTTCCACCTTTAGGTGACAAGAATAAGCCTCCTGAAGTAAGGCACGAACTCTCTTGGAGAGTAAATTCTCTATCTCATCTAGACCCACGTACATCACAATGTGGAACTGAAGTACAGAGGATAATCCATTTGCAAAATATTGCAAATCAAATGCCTGATGCATTTACAGATACATCAAAGATAACAAGGTCATATATAGATGCAAACAACGTACCAGCAAAAATTAATGTTTTGGTGATATTGCAAAAGCAGCAGTTGACTCCTCTAGTACAAGGCTTTACGCGGGAGGCCAGTTGGGGCCACGGACGTTGTTCCTCAAAAACAAAAAAATCAGACGAATAGAGAGTATGAAAAAATCTCATTATCAGAGCCGGTTCAAGAAGAACCAAACGTTCTGAAAATACCGGGAGGCCCTAGTACTCCTAATGAATTACAAGAGAAAAGAAATGAGGATATTCATATGAATTTTTCACACATAAATGAGACTTGGGATCGAAATTCGATTATTATTGATGAAGTTTTTGCATTTGCAGTTGCCAATGATATAATCAATGATTTTGATTTTGAGCCACGTAGTATTGACGAATGTCGTCAAAGGCATGATTGGCCAAAATGGGAAGAAGCAATTCGGGTAGAATTGGCTTCACTGGAAAAACGCCAAGTATTTGGGCCCATTATCAAAACACATGTAGATGTTCAACTCGTTGGGTATAAATGGGTGTTTGTGAGAAAACGAAATGAGATAAACGAAATGCTCGATATAAGGCGAGACTTGTGGCCCAAGGTTTTTCTCAACGACCTGGAGTCGATTTTGACGAAACATATTCACCTGTGATGGATATGATTACTTTCAGATATTTAATCAGTTTAGCAGTCTCTGAGAGACTGGATATGTACATGATGGACGTAGTCACTGCTTACCTTTATGGTACGTTGGATACCGATATTTATATGAAACTCCCTGAAGGATTGAAATTGCCTGAAGCAATGAAAAATAGTCCAAGAAATCTGTTTTCGATAAAATTACAAAAGTCATTGTATGGACTAAAGCAATCTGGGAGAATGTGGTACAATCGTCTTAGCGAGTACCTTACCAAACAAGGTTATAAGAATAACATCATATGTCCATGTGTATTCATAAAGAAAACAAACTCTGGATTTGTTATTGTAGTAGTGTACGTCGATGATATAAATCTGATTGGGACTCCAAAAGAGATCCTCAAAACTGCAGAATATCTGAAAAAAAGAATTTGAAATGAAAGATTTGGGGAAAACTAGACATTGTCTCGGTCTGCAGATTGAACATACTTCTGATGGCATTTTGATCCATCAATCTGCATATGTTAAGAAACTATTGAAGCGCTTCAACATGGATAGCGCGTATCCACTCAATACCCCAATGGTCGTCCGATCTTTAGATCCAAAGAAAGATCCATTTCATCCCAAAGAAGCAGATGAAAAGATAGTTGGTCCTGAAGTACCATATCTGAATGCAATTAGGGCTCTATTATACTTGGCACAATGCACACAACCAGATATATCATTTGCAATAAATGTGCTTGCGAGGTTCAGTTCAGAACCTACTAGACGACATTGGAACAGAATTAAACATATATTTTGTTACTTGAGTGGAACGAAGGACTTGGGTTTATTATACTCAAGGTCCAAAGATAATGTTGGCTTAGTTGGATATGCAGATGCTGGATATCTATCAGATCCCCATAAAGCTCCCTCTCAAACAGGATATGTTTTCACATGCGATGAGACAGCAATTTCCTGGCGCTCAACAAAGCAGACTTTGGTTGCAACGTCATCCAATCATTCAGAAATTCTAGCATTACATGAAGCAAGTCGAGAGTGTGTGTTCTTGCGATCAATAATTCAACATATACGAAGCATAATTGGCATCCCTCCAGCAAACTCTCCTTCCACAATATATGAGGATAATGCAGCTTGTATCGCTCAAATAAGAGGAGGCTATATCAAAGGGGATAGAATCAAACACATCTCTCCAAAATTCTTTTATACTCATGAACTCCAAAAGAGTAATGAGATAGATGTAAAGCAGGTTCGATCCAGTGAAAATCTTGCTGACTTATTCACCAAAGCTTTACCGACATCAACGTTTGAAAAGCTAGTATACGGAATTGGCATGTGTCGACTTAGCAAGCAACCAAAGTAACCCTGTCAATTTTCAGGGGGAGCAACGATCCAGAGGAGCAAAAATTGTGCGCTGCTCTCTTTTTCCTTTATTCAGGTTTTGTCCCACCCTGAAAAGGTTTTTAAAGAGGCGGTTTGAAGCACATCCAATTATTTTTATATCGGGTGGTGTGCAAGGGGAAGTGTTATAAATAATAGTGGACCCCACCTCTCAACTCAAGCACAAAAAGAGGAGAAGATTGTGCTGACTTGTTTGGAAAAAGTTAACTTCCTCCATACATGTCATCTCACAATTATATAGGATGCATTTATGTGAATATATTTTATAGTATTTTCTTCTTATAAATATAGGATGCACCAGCAAAGAAAATGTACAAGAACTAAGACTTACATTCCCGTATATTTCTCATCTCCTTGTGATTGTAGTTGTGTAAGTCTTGAGTACAATTGAGTCCAACACTTAAATTATATTAGTTCATCATCTTTCGTTTTATCATTTACATTACAACAAAACTCATATTATTGTAGGATTTATTCACATCAAAGAACATATAGGTTTTTTTTCAATATCGTTAATTTCAACAAAACCGTATATTTTTCCGACCATTTTTCGACAAACTTATTTTTTCCCATACCGAGTTGTAGATTGAAATAAGGGATAATTTCAAAATTAGTTTTCAAATGACTACCCAAATTTATCCCTTGAAATAACATGAAATACATGGTATTTTCAACATTAGTGTAGTCATTTAAAAATGCATATACTTGTCAGCGGATTACTGAAATTACCCTTAAAATAGCATGACAAACTGCACATTCAAATGATCTAGCACTATATTGCATATTTAAATAGGTTTAGGATTCAGATGACTGCGATCATACACGGGAGAGAATAGGAAAAAACCCACTCTCGCAATGTGAAGGCTTTGAGCCTTGGTTCAAAAATGTCAATGAGAAAGGACTCCTCTGAAAACCCTCCGAAATGAAATCGAGAATAGTAGAGCAGAGACAAAAACACTGACGAAAAACACAATCCAAGTGCACAAACAGCAAGCCAAAAGACCCTACACCCACATGTGGAGCTCGCTAGAGACTGAAAACGCCAACAGCAACTCAAAGATAATTGAAGGAAGGAGAGCTAGCCATGGCCCATGGTTCCGGTCCTGTTTCGGATAGTCCCTGCAAATAGTAACTCTTCCAGCTCGGCACATGTAGACAACTCGACTCCGGGGAGGACCTGCTTGCATCTGCGCCTTCTCCCTCTTCTTATATAGTCCAAGAACCACAAATAGATGATCTAGACGAATCATATTTGCAAACAAAACATAACGATATTTGCAAATAAAACATAACGACTAGACAGATCATACGCTTGATTGCATTGTACAGGTTCAATAGATTTTTGAAGGCAAAAGGCCCTCGAGTCTTTACACTTGAGGAGGCCATAAACAAAACTTCCACTAAACCCCAAGGAACATGGGTTGGCCTTGAGACCTAAACAAGAACGAGGAAGGCCTATTACAGTTGCAATTGCAAGCTCCACATTATAAATTGCTTATCCAACAACTATACCTCAACAAAAATCCATTTATTTTCCCTGATTGGATCGGCTAACGAGCAGAAATTCGTGTGCCCATTATGATCTTTCTTCATGTATGTTGAATCAATTGCTGGAGCTAATGTACCTATATACAGTAGAGCAACTTTTATGGCAACACCCTTTTCGTCATAAAATCCTCTCATTGGATTGTCCTGGTAAGTTTGCACTTGGAAATGAAGATGGTATCCGAGTAGTTAAGACTGCACAGCTTCAATAGCTCAGCAGATCGCTGCTTGAAGACAGGATTGCAACCGCTTTGAATCACAAGAAGGAGCTTCGCTGCAAGACCGGCATCCACAGCAATGGACGAGCATTCCTCGGGGGCAAGCTTGCATAAGGACCACAAGATCGACAATGCATATTGAGTACAGCTCTCTGAAACTCTCATTAACAGCCTCACCATATGTGGAATGGTGTTTGAGCAATCCTTCAAAGCTAAGCTTCCCTCTGGTAGAGAAGACAATGTATCCAAGATGTGGAGGGCCAGTTCTAAGCATTCTGTATCCAAAGCAGGCAATATAGCGACTAGCTGAGGAACAGCCCCAATACTCACAACTAAGCTCAAGACTTGTTTGTGGGAGCATATTGTTTTGAGAAGACTTAGCCCGGGCAAGAGTCCGTTCTTGTGTCTTTTATCCTTCACTAGCCTCATCAAACCAACCAAGAGGCTATGGCTCGAAACAGTTTCGGGTCGAAAATCGTCCACCTCCATCAAAGCTTGTATCAATTTAGTACAGTTGATCTTGGTCTCAATTGAGCCCTCATTCAACATATCCACCATTAAAGAGATCTTGGCAGGCTGCATCAGGTTGAGCTTGGATTCTGAATCGAGGGCTAGATGTACAAGGATGGCAATTGCTTCTGAACCCACAGCATGTGAGGTGAATGGACCTAGCAGCGATGAAATCAGAGGAACCCCACCTTCATCAATTACTGTCTTCCTAGCGGTGACATGAGCTCTCACAACATGATGCAGCTCCTTGAGGGCCAGAACCCGGCCCTGACCCTTCACTTTCTTAAGGCTCTCCAGCAGTTCTGATGCCCTCCCCTGCACATCTTCGGATTTCTTCTTCATGAGCAAGTACTTCTGAGAAAACCAAGTGACAATCAGATGGTGAAGGGTCTTGTTAGGTGTGACTGAATCGTCCCAGAGCTCTTGCATCGTGGTGGGGCAGGTCAGGTGGCCTAAGCTGAACCATTTAACAATGTTGGACCTCTCATAGGTCTGGCCTGTGCAAAGGGTCACAGGGTCTTGCATTGGCTCAAGAGAGATTGGGCATATGAACACAGATGGAACATCAGACAAGTTGAGCTCCTCAACCATGGTCTTCAGATCCAGCTTCTCACACAAACCAGCCCCAATCACACCACCCTCATCACTACCACCCAAAACACCATCTTTCACAGCAGTGTCCAGATCTAGGACATGCCCATCACCACCACCTTCAACCCCAACAACCCCATCCCTCATCAAGGACTGAAGCATACGCATCTTAGACAAAATTGAAACAAAACCCTTCTGGATAAGAGATGCAGAGAAGCAGAAAATGAAAGAGATCCCACAAGCTCAAAAACCAAAACCCATCAAAATCAGAGCAGTGAAAAGCACCCTTCAAGGCACATTACAACCAGACTACACCTACACATCATAGTGCTTGAAAAAGGGTCAATCCCACAACCTAGAACAAAATAAACCGCTTCTATTTCACAAATATTCCTTTCCCTTTCTCTTTAATCACTCGCTTTTCTCTCTCTGGTCAAAAGACCCAACTACTCACAAGCACACACAGCCCATCATAACACACATCATACACGAGAAAGCTTGAAAAGGGTCAAATCATTCAACCCCAAACAACAAAGAATAAAGACGCCAAAAGTTAGCAAAGGGGAATGAAGACTAGACCTGGGCAGAGCTCAAACAATTGCGCATCGAGAATCTTGGAAGGAGGCACAGATTCGGAAGGAAAATGGAGAGACCCAGATCGGAAAAATGAGTCAAAAAGAGAGGAGAAATGGGTCATAGGAGGAGGAGGAGCAGAGAAAAGCCATTTCTGCAAAGGCTCCTCCGTGTGCTCTTCTTTTGGGGCTATGGTGTTGCTGAAAAGTGAAAACCCTTGAGGCTTGAGCACAAAAAAATAAAATAATGAATTTGGTTGAAAATTGAAATAAAGGGCTACCGGCAAGCACGGGATAGAGCCGGTGAATCAGCCCCTCGGCCAGCGCACCACACGTGCACTCTTCTCTCTTGTCTCTTTAATCTCACGCTTCACCGTTTTTTCTATTTACTCATGTCGGTTGCGAAATCACGTTTTCACCCCTCCTTAATATTAACCTATTAATTACTGTACAGTTGGAGCAAACCTTGGTCTAAAAACTTGTACGATCTCGTTTCACTTTTCTTTTTAGGATAACTCACATTTCATTAGGGTTTTTTTTTTCAAAGAAAGGTACTATTTTTATTAACTATAATAATAATAATAAAGAATCATTATAATGACAGGTCCCTCGAAATGTCTATTTTCACAAATTTTATAACAAATCGTCAGTGTTACAAATTAATTTTCTAAAAACAGAAAATAAACATAAATCCAGTATTGTCGAGAACCGCTCAAAATGGTGCCTAAACATTGTTTGATCCTATAAGGGGGCTCTTATCGTCGTGAGAAATGTGACCGAACTTGATCTCAATAGTATCAAGGGGAGGACATGCTCGTACCAAGGACCCCTCCCGGGTATGGTCCCTGAAGTTTGGGTAGCTATCATTCCTCTTAGCGAGGCTGTTTTTCAGCCCTCGCTTGATCTTCTCGGCGTTCACTAGTTGCCCCTTTCTTTATGCCCATCATCGCAGATGGGACAATCCATGAAGTGTCGGTCGACCCACACAATGAGTAAAGACCTACTTTCCGGGTGGTCCAGACTGGATCCCTAGTCCCATCCATTGCACCCCATGGATAGGTACAGTGTTTGGGGTTATAATTGGTCCCCTTCTTAAGGCAAGGTTTCCCTAGGTACAGTGTTTGAGATCAGAGCCGATAACCCCGGTGGGATGGGTGATTTCGGCTTACTTTTCAAATTAAAAGCATAGCTCTATCCCTGCATATCTTATTTGAACTCCAAAAGAAAAGAATCAGAACGAGGGATTTCAGCATCTCTCGGTCGTACTCGCTAACTCCATTTCCAATCCTTCCATAGTTGAAATAGAAATTGGGCAGCTTGGTATAGGTCAGAGAGACCCGAACCGCTTCCTGAAACCTCAATAGCAGGGAACGGTTCAGCGGACGATCCAAGTTGTGCCAGAATCACACCTTGGCTGCCCTCCCCAAAAAAATCTCCACTAGTCGCACGAGATGTCAACACATTCTCCAAGGGCTGCCCCGATAGTCTCTTCGGTAGCCTTCGTTCGAACCAAATGTGGTAAGCGTTGGCATAGACCCAAAGTTACAACCGGTCCAAATTTGGGAGGCGGTAGGCTCCTGATTGTCGTGCAAGTGTGGAGGTTCATATAACCTAAAGTATTGGTCATTATTAGAGGCATGCAAATTATTTGTGACAAATTTATAAGACATGTAAAAGATATGTGATCCATTCAAAAATGTATTTAAATGATATGTGACCAATTCATTAAGCATGTGAATAATATATGACAAATTCGTAAAGGCATGTAAATGACATGTGACCAAAACATAAGGTCTTTCATTATGGTTCGAGGCTCGGTGGAGAGACTAGAGCTCATCTATGGCGGAGAGGCTCGAGCTCCAGATCTGATGGATTGGTGGGGAATAATACTTGGTGAGAGACTTCAAAATTGACCTAAAATCCCAAAACAATCATTTTTTGGAGTATGGGTGGGATGCGAACTTGAACAACAGGATTTCCTAAGGTCTGGCGAGCTATGGAAGGAAAAAGGGCATGCATTCCTGTAGAATTTCCCTGGAAATCTAGGGGATAGGTAGATGTTTTTTTTACTTCTTGAGCTACTACAATTGGGTTTGGAGAGATCAGTTTTTTAACCTGTTTGAACAGCTCGTCCAGGTGCTTTTAAGCCATCATTAGTAACAAGTAGAAAAAATCTCAGCTTCCAATAAAACAAAAAAGCAAAATACAATTGTGTTTTTTCATTTGGTATTTTTGGGGTTTTGGTTTGTAGAATGGGTTTGGGGTTTATTATTGTTGATTTATGAAAGCGATTTGAGAAATTAAAAAATAAATCAATATATATATATAAGAATTATTGAAAATATAAAATGTATTAAAGAAATATAAAAAATAAATAATAAAGAAAATCATGGAAGTGAAAAATTATAAAGAAAACTTTAAAAAAATATTTAATGATATATGTATAGGGACAGTGTGCAGTACAAACCGTTCATACTGACAGACCATGAACCATTATGGATCGTTAGATCTAAACAATGGACGGAGGAGATCAAAAGGCTAAATTTGAATTTTTTTCGCGATACTGTAGTATGTGTTGACTTCTACTATAACGCGGTTGACCGTTACTGTAGCACGTGTTGGCTACGACTATAGCCACTCTTGCACCAGGTGTGATAGTACGTTACATACAAAAGTGTTGGTACTTTACATATAAAGTGTTGGTACTTACATGAAAAGGGTCGATACCTCAAATAAAAAAAAAGTGTTGGTACCTTACATACAATGGTACTAGTATCTTACATACAAAAGTGCTTGTACCTTGCATATACATGTGTTAGTACCTTTTGTGCGATGCATGCATAGTTAACACGCATTACAATACGGTCAAAAGGCGGAAAAAATATATAGTATCACTATCAAATATAAACCGTCTCCTATCATGCAAACTATGAACTAATTAGATCCCTTGGATCGCTAAATATGATGGTTTAGATCTTGGAGCGCGCGGTGGCTATTTTTTAAATAATGCGAACTTTTCACACATTGTATTGCATGTTGATTACAATTGTAGTACACAAAAGCTACCATCACCCTTATACAGGGCCGACTCTAGGCTTAAGCCACTTAAGCCTTTGCTTAAGGCCCCCAATAAAAGAAGGCCCCTCAAAAAAAAATTCTTCAATAAATAAACTTAAAAGCTCAATTACAAATCTATTTAAAACTCAATATAAATCTTATAATATATAATAACAAAGTTAACAATTGACATGGCAACTGACGTGGCGTTCTATGCTTACTAAAAATCTCACTTCTTGACTCTAAGAGCATCCACATCTCTAGCATTATCTTAGCATCACTTAAGGAGAGAAAAACAAGTGCCACGTGAAAAAGAGATAATACTTTTTAGTGATGATTAATTTTTTGTTTACAATGGAGAAATGCTAAGGTAAAATTAAAATTTTATTTTATTACTATGTAATTTATTTTTTGAATTACTTAATTTATTTTTATTTTCCAAATAAAATAAAATGTAATGTAATAAAATATCTTATAATATATAATAGCAAAGTTAACAATTGGCATGGCAGTTGACGTGACGTTCTATGCTTACTAAAAATCTCACTTCTTGACTCTAAGAGCATCCACATCTCTAGCATTATCTTCGCATCACTTAAGGAGAGAAAAACAAGTGCCACGTGGAAAAGAGATAATACTTTTTAGTGATGATTAATTTTTTGTTTACAATGGAGAAATGCTAGGTAAAATTAAAATTAAAATTTTATTTTATTACTACGTAATTTATTTTTTGAATTACTTAATTTATTTTTATTTTCCAAATAAAATGTAATGTAATAAAATAAATATGTAATTTATTTCAAAATATCGATTGCACATGAAATTGAGCTATAAAAAATATATTTTTGGAATTTAAAAAATGTGTCAAAAATATATATTATGAAAATATAAAATTTTAAAACCTATTATATTTTTAATCTTTGAAATAAAAAATTAATTACTCTTGAAACTAAAAAAGTAATATTATATTTTACAAATCTCAAAAAATGATTTGATAATTGATGGTTTGAAAATATGGTTGCATTACACTTCAAAAAGAATTTATTTTTAATTTTCTTTGAATTAAATCAGTTTTTCCCTAATTTTTTTAGTGGGTCAAAACTCAAAACCAATTAATGTTTGTCAAATTTCAATTAATTCCGAAAAATTAAAAAAAAGACATTAATGCTAATACACGACTGATTGTAAAATTTAAAATAAAAGGAAAGACATTGATATCCAACCGCTTGGATAAAGTTGAATAAAAAATATAAAAAAAAAGTAATGATAGCGCTACGGGCACATATGGCGTTGGCGGGTCGAGACCGTTACCCAACCATTGGGTTCTGCAGCCCAGACGTTGGTGTGGCATTGGATTAGCGTGGGATTAACATCTCACGGTTGTGGATGCTCTAAGTTTGTTCGGACTCGGCTCCCTCTTCCTTTTTCAGTTTGGCGTTCGTCTGTTACGAGTCTTAAACTCTTCCTGATGTTATCCTTCTATCAATGTGAAATTAAACTGTTCTCAAAGGTGCTAATCCCTCTAAGCCCTCTTAATTAGGTCATAGGTTTCAATTACTTTCAATGCTCGGTCGTTTCGTTTTTCCCTTCTCTCAATTCATGTCTGATGCGTTTCTGGTATATTAGGGCCGATTCTGGTTGCGATTGTCATAAGTAGAAGCCAATAGAAACGAGTTCAACTCTGATAGAGAGTTTCACCCAAGTACTGTTCGTGGATCGATGGATTGGATCGGAGATGTTGAAATTGACATGGGAATGGACGAGCCACGAAGGCGGATGAAGAAGAGGAAGAGTTTCGGGTCGTCCGGTTCTGTATAAGAGTTCGGCTCCGATCATCTCTGATTTCCTCTCCGTAACTTCTTACCTAACTTCTAGATTTCTATGATTTTGACTTTGGAATGGTATATGGTGCGTGATTTGTGAGTCTGCGATGCTATGCAGATGTGTTTTTTTTTGTTCAAGTCTCTGGTCTTTCCGTTGCACACGCCATTGATTGGGTAATTTAGTTTCATGTTCTGACGGTTTTGAGCCAAATTTAGGTGTCCAAACATTGATAGGTTTTGATGTTTTCTACTTATATTGGGAGTTGGACTACGTACTTAGAGAATGGGAAGAACCAGAGACTTGAATTCTACATACAGTTTGCATTCAGGTGTTCAACCATATTGCGCCAGTTTTGTGATTTTAATTCTGCATTTGCATTCATCTACTTCTTTTTATTTATTTATTATACTTGTCCTTTTTATACAAACTTATATTAATTGTGATTTTAATTTTTACTTTTGTTAACAATTTCTGTTAATTGATTAATAGTATAACTAAAAATGGTAGTGGTTGTTCAATATTTTGATGCAAGATTTCTCTCAGTGAGTCAAAGAAGGACAAAACTATAGAGGCTATCCCTCTTTTTGTGAAGATTGGTGACCCGAAGCTTGCTCATGGAAGTCTATCCTTAACTAACACTTCACAATTGAGTTGACTGAAATGTAAGCCTATTCTACGATAACCAAATTGAATTGAAGAGCTTTGTTACAAAATGTCGAGCCTTCTTGCATATGCAGATGATCGATGGTTTAAGTGTATGCCACTTGTATGCATGAGTGTTAGCAATGCTTGCTATTCATCTCCGATTGAATTAAAACCGGGTTTTTTTACACTATCTTGCAATTTGTAGTAGTTAATGATTAGATTGTGATTATTCTTCTCGATTTTTGCAATTTGTAGTATTTATTGATTAGACTATAATTATGCTTACTAACAAATAATAATCTTTGCTGATTGTTAAGAACTAGATGATTTACATATTTGTTTTGACACATAATGGAATATCAATACTTTTATTTCAAGTGTTTGATCTGGATAAAATGTGGGCGGTTTTCATCATCAATGTTAAAATAAGTTGTCTCATGAGTCATGACAGAAGAGCAATAGTAAATTATGTCGCCACAGTCAGTATAGTTGTATGGTTACTACAAACTTGAGGGTGCCTTAAATTTGTTGAGTTTATCCAATAGTGTCGACAACAACTTAAAGTAGTACTATTATAATATGATTGTTGAACGTACATTCAGTTATCGATTTTATCTTTACCGTCAATAAATATGGCCCAAAATAACTAATTGGCATGTTGTGATTGTTAGACCGTGGTACAAAAAATTAAAATGTACTACATTTTAAACTCTCCGATATTTTATTTCACTTACTTTCATGTATTGTTTTTAGGTTCGATTTTGCTCAATTATTTGAGCCTGGATTGACCTATAGAAAAACGTATAATTTATCTAATAATATACCGCGCATAGCGCTGTGCTCACACCTAGTTAGTATAAAGGCCCAAAAATATGATTTTTTAAAACCATATTACAAATTAGTCCCAATATAAATGTGTAGAGGCCCAAAAAAAATCTGATTTACCCTAACAACTTCTCTAATTGTTGACCAAATCGTAAAATAAGCCAAATTGTCGACCAAATCAGAAGCCAAATCGCAAATTCGCAATCCTTGATTCTTTCCATCTTCTCCACGACATGTTATGGCGATTTTTTTGCAGGTAATTTCGTTAATTTTAATTTTTATACCCTTTGCTACACATCCGTTGCTTCCGTTGTTGTTTTTCAATTTCATTCATCTTCAATTTCGATTTTTTTCCACCTATAAATGCCGAAACTTTGTGTTTTTTTTCATCACTTCCTTCTCTTTATCAACTCTCTGATCGAATTTCTCCCTAAAATCCTCAATCTCTCAACTTCTCTTGAAACCCCTAAATTCTGAATTGTGTTTTTTTGTTGAAGCTCTAAATTCTTCTCAGGTATGTGTGTTGAATGTTCTATTTTTTTAATTATGTTAAGAACTCTTAATCCTAGTTTAATATTCACTGTAAAAAAATATGAATTTTTTGTGTGGATGTGTTCAATTTTCAGTGTAAAAAAATGAATTAGTTTTTGTGTATCTTAGCAACGGATGGTAAGAGTTTGTGTAAAAGTATGAGTTGATGTTTGGTATCTAATTAGAGTTTGTGCTATACTGTTATTTCATAGCTCTAAACCTTCATATTTGTAATACAAGTTATGTTAATTACAAATCAGTTTTTTTTTCTTTTCTAATTGGATAGATACAGAATGTAACTTCAATAGTTCCTGATTTGTGTCTATTGTCAAAGTAATTGAAGCCTAATTAGTTGTTCCTGCTAACTTTCATGTTAGAAGCTAGCACACAGTAGACTTCGAACTATAGGCTTCAACGTGTAGGAATTTAGAATAGATACATTTGAGTAAAAAGGGGGTGTTATTTGATTTTCTAGTAATTCTCAACATTTGTTCTTACTTGTTATGTGATTTTCCTAACTCAATTTCTAACATTTATTTTTATATAAATTCTACAGTGAAAAGAAACGAGATACGAACTGTGAAAGCTTGAGTGCTATTGAAACACTTCAAGTTGCTTATACATCAGGTTCTATTTTAAAATTTTAATTTTTTGTATAATTTATTTTATCAATGTCTTGTAGAAAGTATGAATCGGGCTACACAAAATTAATGAAAAAGAGAAAAGTAGAAGCTTTAATAGAATCACAAAAAGGTGCTTTAGATAAATTTATAACATCAAAAAAGGATAAATTGTCAATAGATGAACAAACTAATATTACCAATGCTGATGATCATGAATCCATAGATGATGGATTAGACAACCAAATAATTCATAATGAAAATGGATATTTTTTTATTTAGTTGTATTGATGTACTTAGATTTGATTTATGAGGTAAGGTTTATTATGTCCCCTCATTTAGGTGTATTTTGACTATTATATTAATAAAATAACAAGAATATCGATTCTTTTTTTTTTTTAAATACAAAAGGCCTTATATAAATGTTCGCTTAAGGCCCCCAAATCTGTTGGGCCGGCCCTGCCCTTATATGTAAGGTACCAATAACAAGGTACCGACACTTTTTGCATGTAAGATATCAACTTTTTGCATGTAAGTACAAACCTTTTGCATGTAAATACCAACACCTTTACATGTAAGTACCATCACACTTGTCTATAAGGTACCAACGCTTTATATGTAAGGTACCAACACATTTGGTGCTTGAATGTGTTAAAATCGTATATCGATAAAAAAAAACGCGCACTACAGAAACCGTCAACCGAGCTACAATAGCGACTAACATGCGATATAGTAGCACAAAAAAGTCAAAGTTTGTCTTTTGATCTCCTCAATCCATTGTTTAGAATTAACGAACCACAATGGTTCGTAGTTTGCAGGATAAGGATGAGTTGTACTGGATACAACCCATATATATAATAATAATAGTTATTGAATTTAAAAGGATTAATAAAAAAAATTACAAAAATTATTTTTTGAATTATTTTTTTAAAATAAAAAATAAAAGATGAATTGCTGAAAATAAATAAAATTGATGTCATATTTTGAAAATTTGAGGATAATTTAGTCATTTCACTAATCTTATGTTTTTAAAACCTAATGACAGAGTTTTGAAAATTTGAATGTTAGTGAAGGGTTTTTTTGAACGTTTTACGTTTTTTAAACGTTTTATTTTGGATGGAAAGTTAACAGAAATGTGTAAAGTGAAACGTATGAAACATCTGAGTATCACTTAAAAAAAACGAAAGTCAGGTGTATGAGAAGAGACTTTTCTCTCTAGTCCTTGCGAGAGAACACCCACAAATTCCTAGCCGACGGTAACTCTTTCTTTACGACCTAGTTCTCATTCTTCTTCTCTCATATGCTCCTCTCCTCTGTCACTTTGTTTTTTTCTCGTTCTGCCTCCTGTTTTAAGGTTGAAAGAATCGAGGTTTGGCGGCCTTTATGGGTAGCGTATCGGGGACATGTTCGTCGATGAAATAGAAAAGCTAGAGGTGGCTTTGGGTGGTAGTAGGAAGGCTCATACACTTTCTGGTTCGACTAGCAATATCGGGGCGACTATATCTCAACAGTACCCCTCCTATTTATGAGGAAACATACTACCAACGAGCACCCGAGTCGACACCTTCACAACCTTGCAAGAGGCCTATCGGCGGGTCTGAAATACACCCCGGACAACCTCGAGATGGTGTCAAGCTGTGTCATTTATTTTCTATTTTTTCGTTCTATTTTACTACACACAATGTATTTATGAGAAAAAGTAAAGTACCTCTATGGGGTCAGTGCGCCCCTCGATAGGGTTCTAGACTATAATCTGGATCTCAGATTCTATGACCCTCTATCTATATAAAGATTGTATTAACACTGTTTAAGGTGTAATAAAAATTGTCACGTTAAAAAAAATTCAAATGTAGTTATATGAAAAACACGTCTATTTAAGTAGGATAAAATGCAATATCCCCCCTTTTTTTAATCATTCAAAATTAAAATCCATTTAGAATTTGTATTTTGATAATTTTTTTACTCAAAACCTTATATATATATATATATTCGGTATCAAGTGAGAACGCGTCTTTATTGTAAAAACTATGAATATACTGAATAGCAACACATATCACTTGCGCGTGCACAACTCTTATTCGCGCGTGCACATCTCTTTTTCGCGCATGCAAAGTACCGGTACAACATGCAAAACATTGATATCTTTCATACAATGTTGACACGTATCTTTTTTTTCGTGTATGCAAATTTCTAGTAACAACCTGACAAAGTGCAACCTGGTACCGCCACAACTTTGCATGTGCGTAAACTTCACACACAATGTATTGGTACCAACATACAAAGCTGTGGTGGTACCAGGTAAAGTACCAGTACTTTTTTATTTGTTTATGTAAGGTACAAATATTTTTAATGAGGAAAAAAATAATTGTGTGCGTGTACAAAAGATACGTGTCGCTCAGCCGTAAGTTTACGGTTTGTACAATAAAAATGATTTTTAATGTATATCGACTTTATATATAGATATATATTTATTGTGTGAAATGTTCATGGTTTCATCTATAATCCCACATTTAGTGGAAGTTATCTCCGTTTCACTAACGCCAAAAGGAATAGTGTGATACTGATCTTGAGAAAAGAAAGGAAAGAAGGTCATAATGGTAAATTGAGGTAAAAGTGAATAGAAATTAGCGAATCCACACGGGGACTAGGGAAGTAGACACGTGCCGGGGTGGTCCTCGGCTGTGGACCATCCGGTGTACGAAAAAAGGCACATCTCGATTCAACCAATTCATTTACAAATCATTATTATAAAATGCTCTCTTTTATTTATGTATCAGATTTCGGGAATTAAAAATTAATTAAAAGACAGATCGTGGGTGTGGGGCCCGGTCAAGACTCTTTTTATATCATTAATTTTAGCTAAAATGCCAGATAAGCGTTTGACCGTGACAGTTTTGCTTTGACCACACAGTCTTTCTCTCGTGTGCGGGCTTATCCAATTCTTGCTTTGCTTTGACTGCTTTTGGTCTTTTCGAGTAATTATTTTATTTATTGTTTGAATTTTAGATCTAAAAATAGAGTAAATTAATTCTGTTTTTAGCTGCAGGGATGCTCAGTAAATAAATCAGAATTGATCAATTAAAAATAAATAAATAAATCAGAGTTGGGGATTCAAAATCTCTTCTAACCTTCGGGTTTGGTCTCTACCGTCGCCGTTCTTTTGATCGGAGTCGGTTTTCGTCTCAACTTCGGTCGCTTCTGCATCATGGATCCAGGTAACCAGATTTGCTCCAACGCTACCCAACCGCTCGCGTCGACTTTCCACCCTGACGTCCTCATCCGTCTGCAACGCCCTCGGCCTGACCTTCTACGAGGGCCACCATAGCGTACCCATCTAATGCCGGGTTGGCATATGATCGAGCCTTACCGATATGGAAATCGGCTGATCTCCCCTCCAATTCCGGTTGGCGACGAAGTCGGCGGACAGACAGGGCCGGGCACGATCGGAGCCCAACTGGGGGCGGGGGTGGACGTCCTGGGATCCCCTGTGTCGCCTCTGCCGATGCTCTGGATTCCTATTGAAAAAGGGAATCCTAGTAGGGTTCTCAGTCGTATGGTGTCATCGCTGGCGTCACCTCTGGACGGAGAGCAGTAGATCCCGATGTGACCGGCGAAGGGTCAAGCATCGCAGATAGAGGTTCGTGCAGGAGCAGCTGGAATGCAGTTGGAGGGACTTGACCCTCCGCAAGACGAATGATAGGACCCGGCGGGGGTGGAATGGTCACTTTGGGACCTATATCCACAGACCCGGGGCTACCACTGCCGGGGAGTCTCGGGAAATCCGCACCAAAGGCATTACTTTCTGATTGTTATTCTGTTTTAGGTCGAATAAACTTTTGGCTAGCTAGGTCATTTAGGTTTTTTCATTTAATGTCTCGTTGTTTTGAGACGCTGGTAAGGAGTTGTCTTGAGTTTTTGCCTTCGATGTCAAGAAGGGTACTATTATGGGTCCATGAGTGTCGGGCCTGCTACGGTCGGCTCAGACATAAATCTGGAACCTGGGGCGGTAACGTCCTATCTTGTTTGATTACCTTTGGGTAGTAATGAAATTCTCCGGTTACCCGTTTCAAAAAAAAAACTAGAAAATAAAACAAAAAAAGCTCCCCTAGGGTTTCGAAAACCGCTGTCGTCCCCTCTTTTTTCTCGACTTCTACATCGTTTCTTCCCATTCTTGGTGCATCTACTCGATCATCGTCCCTCACTACCGATCACCTAGCCCCTACTATCGATCATCAAGTGTTTTCTCGATCATCGATCATCTTTGTTCAGACCAATCGAAGATGGATGAGGCGAAAGAAGAAGGACTCATAGTTATGCGCCCAGATGGCGGCATGGAGGAGACCCAGGAACTGAAGGTGGAAGTGCCCCAGCCTCCTTTGGGGAAATGAGAAGACCCGACGGGGGTGGGCAGGCCTATTTAGGACCTCTGTAAGAAGGACTACCGGTGCTGGGAAGTCTCGGGAAAGCCGCAATAAAAGCACTTTTATCAGCTTTACGTTTTGATGTTCCTTAGTTTAGTTTGTTTTGGTTAGGACCATTGATTATATTGATTTGGTTAGGACTTTGGATTAGTTTGATTCCATATGGTTTGAACGTTTATTTTGGTATGCTTTTCCCTTAGGTTTTGCAATAGTGGAACGGGATCTCAATTATTTGTGTGCCTGTGAAGGTTAAACAGACTAGTTCTACGGGTCCACGAGCGCCAGGTACCCTAAGGGGGACCTGGACTTTATTCTGGAGTCCAGGACCTCGGTCGTACTTTGTAAATCTCTTTTTGCATTAATGCATCTTGATCTCGTTACCATTTAAAAAAAAAACTAGAAAAAAAAAACTAGTTTAAATTGATAATTTATTTTGATGAAATTAATATTTGTAAATATAAATTCGAACTCCTTAATCTATTTTGTAGGAAGTAATAACTTTTTATTGCAAAATTAGATAGGAGGACGGGTAACCCAACTGATAAATACAACCAACAAGAAAATATTGAATCCCCTGTATACTTTACTTTAACGGTGGAGAAAACCTGATAGATGTGTTTGGTGTCCTGATAGTCTGCATAGACTCTTGAGTAAGGGGATCCTTGAAGAATGTTGTAGGGATGATCATGTTAACCAGAGACCATACAGCTGAATCCTGCCTCCCGCCCAACCCAAATCGGACACTCATGGATCCCGACGGGGCTGCTTGTCAGTCCTTGTTTGTTCCAGCAACTCTAGAATACTATTCAGAATCACTTCTCTTCCTCAAAGTCCCTCTTACGGAGGTCCTTGAACACAAAATTCATGGAGGCCTTCTCTTTTACTCACACCTTCCAGGTTTTGCATACCCCTTACTTGGGGCAACGCTTTCCCATGTCTCAAGGTACCGACGGTGCTCCTCCCGACCCGTCTATACCCAAAGCTTCATGGGGTTCCACCGATAGATGTATAGGGACTTTAAGGGTTAACCCATAACATGCCCCCCCCATAATAGGGGTAGACGAATCTTTGGGCTGGGTCATGAGGTCATGTCCATTAGGTGAGGGCTCAGAGCCTTTCTTGTCCTAATCCGAGCCCGAGTTTTCCATCAATTCGTTGTTAGCTTTGATAGGGGTAGACGAAGCTCTATGTTGCTGGGTTGGGGGCAATTCCAGTAGAGTGTGAGGGACGCCAAAGCTTGAGTTTGGGCCCACGACCCGAGGTTGTTCATTTTGTTGGGTTTTGTACCATAGGACAATCCACATCAACATATTACATCGTATATGTGATTAATAAAATGGAATTAGTTTTCATTACCATTCGATGTAATGTTAACGATATGAATACACCACTCTTCCCGAGGTATCATGGTGTCATTTCTAGATAGTAGAACTCCTAGGAAAAAAGGAATGAGTTATTCATACGTCTATAGTATAAACTGATTATTAGAACTAATATAATGATTGATTGGTAGATCATGTTTTAATAATAATGCATATCGATATATGAGTCAACATCATACATGTTAAGAGCATTAACATTAGATGACCCACTTTGAGAATACTCCATAGAATAGGGACATGAGTATCCCTCAACTACCAAAGTATTGTAAGAATATATTTATATATTTAATACCCTAATTAAATATATAAATAATATCTTCCTATTATATGGTCAATTAGGAATCCATCACTTTTAAGAAACGTGCTATTCTAATTGAATGGTAATTCCCAACTGATTGGTAAAGAAGTCTTTCCTAAATCCAATATCTACTTTGATGGATGGTAGAGATTGAATCCTAATGAAACCCTAATAAGGAATCTTGGTCCTCTCTCCACCTATAAATACATGTAGCTTATTACGTCATAAGTACACAATGCACAAACACCTAAGGGGGCGTATAGGAAGGGGAGAGAAACCGAAGTTCCCAAGAAAAACTACGTGGACTTTGATCTCTCACATACTATTGGGGAGTACGTATGCAATCCGTGTACGTTCTGGATACAAGTCCGTTATGTCCAACCAAGATCATCTACAAGTGCATCTACAACCATGAATGAAGGTATTCTTAGAAGCTCTCTCCATCTATTTTCATCTTGTGATTGATTATAATGCCTAAGATTTAGGATCATGTATATTATGTTTAACATGTGGTATTAGAGCAAGGTTTAGGGCATACTTTTATTTCCTTGATGAAATTAAATTGTTTTTTGATATATGATGCATGTTATATGTTCTATAACGTTCATAATCAAGATGTGTATTAAGTTTTGGATGAATAACAATTTTAGGATGAATGAACCAAAAAAAGAGAGTTCAAACATCGTTTTATGAACAGTAATCAGATTTAAATAGTAATCTGATTTGAATAGTGTTCTACAACCAGATTTGAATAATAATCTGATTTGAATAGTGTTTTGTAATCTTATTTGAATAGCGCTATGCAATTAGATTTGAATAGTAATCTGATTTGAACAATGTTCTATAATCATATTTGAACAGTGTTTTACGAACAATAATCGGATTTGAACAGTAACTGGTATGAACAGTGGTATAAATTTTTTCTCTTAAATTTGAAAAATTATGGTTATTGCACTTGAATTTCTAAAAATTATGTTTATTCCACTTTAATTTCGAAAATTATGTTCATTGCACGATAATTTATAAAATTATGTTTATTCCACTTTAAATTCGAAAATTATGTTCATTGCACTTCGATTTTGAAAAAAAGTATGTTTATCCAACTTTAATTTTGAAAATTATGTCCATTGCACTTTAATTTTGAAAATTGTAATTCTTACACCTTAATTTTAAATTTAAGGAACTTACACTTCAATTTAAAAAATAATGATGATTGAATTTCTAAATTTCTAAAATAAATTTTATTTATTTGAGAATTATGACAATTTCATTTTTTTATTCAAAATTTGTGTTTACAAATTCAAAAAAATGATTAATGCAATTTTATCTCGAAAGTTATGATTAATGAAATTTCATTTCGAAACTTATGTTAGTACAATTTTTATTTCAAAACTTATGGTTATGGATTTTTTTATTTCGAGATTTATGGTTAGTAAAATTTTTATTTCGAACATTCCTTAAATTTTATTTCGAAACTCATGGTTAGTGCAATATTTATTTCGAGAATTTCTTGATTTTTTTTATTTTGAAACTTCTGACTAATGCAATTTTATTTCAAAAATTACGATTATTGAATTTTTATTTCGAAACTTATGATTAGTACATTTTTTATTTCAAAAATAAATAAATCTATGACTCTCTAAAGTTTCCACACTTATGTTTTGAGTCTTAAACTTTTAAAAATTAAGAATTTGGTAAAAAAATTCCATTCTTGAAAAGTTTTGATGCTTTCCTGAATATAAAGACATTCATCCCACACATGACATTTTTAACATCGTATGTATTCTTCGTAACAATTGTATTATGGTGTATAATTGTTATTGCTATTGCAAAGTTCATGTTAAGAATCACCACAATGATCTTATCCTGTAACTATTTGCTAATTGCATGTTAAATTAAAAAAATGTTATGTTTAGTTTCTAAACATCATCATCGTCCTCCAACAGGTTGTGAGGATGAAATATCTCTCACCAAGGTGAGGTTCTGAACGTGTTACGCTGAAGAAGAAGCAAACTTTTTTTCCTTCTCTACATTCTGCTCAGATCTAATCGCCTGCTACGATGCATATTGTCGTATAATATCGCAATCGAGGGATGAACTCAAGAAACAGGCCGGGGTCGTCCTCAGCGTAAGGCACCAGTGGGAAAACCGGTTGTAGCGAAGGCTGGTCCAGAAGTGGATCTAATGAAACCCAATAAGGATTCATGTAGTTCCGGCAAAGAGATACCGCCAGCACAGACACAAGTTGTGGCCAAAACCCAGGCATCGTTAAAAATCAAAGCTTCAACAAAAAACAGAGCATTAGCTGTTCAATCACGGCATAAACGGACGGTGAAGGAAGCACGCCCTCCCAAGTCGCCTCTGGTTGATGGTGGGAAGGTTGCTGCTCAGAATACGGTCTCGCCAGGTGATCTGTCCGGTGCCGGCGAGTCTAAGAAGCCTCTTGGTGAATCTCGAACCATTGTTCGCACTCGCCGATCAAAAGCGATGGAGCATCAGCTGCAGAGGGATGAAGTATTCATCTGTAATTTTTCATGTGGTACCAAGCTGGAATGGGTTCGGAATGTGTTTGGTGCTTATGGCGTGATTTCATCGTGCCCTGTTTTGCTCCGGCCGGATCGCAGTGGCAACTTTTTTGGGTTTGTTCGGTATAACTCTCAAGACGAGGCAACTCAAGCAGTTACCATTCTTAATGGGTTTAAGATCGACGGGTTTAAGTTGTTTGTAGCAATTGCTAGGCGCCGGAAAGCTTCATCGGAGTTGAAGGTTTTGGAACAGAGTGAGAGTCACAACAAACTCGTCATGGCGCTTTTGGTGTGTCAATGAACGGAAAAGAAACTCTCTTGGATGGACTTCTCACCGGAGGGTCGTCGGAGATTACCGTCAATCTTTTTGTTCCTGGTGAGATTCGCGATCGCGTTAATCCTGTGGTTTCAAATTCTTAAATTCATGTGGATCCGGCTGGCACACGCGAGACGCTTGCGTCTGATCGTGATCTGCGTGAGGATTTGGCTGGATTTGATTGTGATTTGCGTGAGGAAAGTGGCCCTGATTTGGCTGGTTCTGTAGATATCGCGCGCTTGATTTGTGGAGAATACACAGACATGCTGTGTGCAAATTCTGGTCCTGGTGATGTTGTTGGACCCGGGTCTACAGTTGAGCCTAGTGATGCTGTTGGGCCCGACTCTACGGTTGGGCTTGACTTGAGCCCAATTTTGCTGACAGACCCGGATCCAGTAGTAAATGGCTCGGATGTAGGTTTGGTAATGGCTGGTATGGACGATGTTCAGGGAGACGTTAGTTCATCGGGCCAGTCATCACAACATGTGATTTTGAGCAATCCTATCAGGGATCATCGGAGTAGTCAGTGGAAGGAAGTTCTTCTTCAACCTCCGAAATTTAAATCTTCGAATAAGGATCGTCAGTCGATGCAGCCGCCGTCTAGAGCTTCGAATCGACATAGTCAGCCTCCTAAGTACTTAGGGGACTACTATACTTGTCACGCCCCAAATTAAGTAGAACCGAACCCGGAACGCGAACGGTAAAACAATAAAACCATTTTTTCAAACATTTTAAATAAATCTCTTAAAATCACCATTTAGTTAATCAAAATAATAATTTACAACTCAAAAGCACGTCCAAACAAGCGGACCAAAGACATGGCGTACGTCGCTAAACTCAAAAGGAAACCCGGACTCCTGCTCCCAGCTCTTCAAGCTTCGAGAGCTCCCCTAGTCCGTCTCGCGACCAATACCTGTAGGAAAAGCAGCTAGGAGTGAGCGTTCGCTCACCACCACGGATACCAGACTGACTACGGCATACTAGCAGACAATGCCGGAAACACCAACAACAACCCAAACACCGGGGAGTACTATCCCCAACTCAAGTAACCCGACTAACACACAAACTTTTACTTTCCCCAACCAACTCAACACTCGGACATGTAATGTAGACCCGACACAACGGTTACGACCTCCACCAAGATCACAAAGGATCGCACACCAAACAAGATCACAAAGGATCGCACTCCAGCTGCTCAGTACCGGTTGCTAACCGGATGGGCTTGAGCCTGCCCCACGCAACTTCCCCCAGTCTCTGTCGCGCCAGGCGGTCGACCTGTTAGCGATATATACAGAGCTACTTTTCCGGTAGCTAGTCGGAATGGGAGCAACCCTCCATCGTCGAAGAATGCACAACTTTACCGGTGGTTAACCCGGAAGGCGAGCCAACCCCCACGACACGTGGCCACATGACCCCTTTCTTGTCAGGTGGGCCCCCAACCTCGTTTGAACAATGCACACGCGCGCGACCACGGGACCCCTTTCTTGTCAGGCGGGCCCCCAACCTCGGGCAGAGACAGTCCACAACCAAAGTTCAACAAACAGCACAACACAGGTTCAACAACCCCATGGGCACTCATGGCCACCCAAGACACCAACAGTAAAACACGGGCTCAACAACCCCACGGGCACTCATGGCCACCCAAGACACACCAACAGTAAAATACGGGTTCAACAACCCCACGGGCACTCATAGCCACCCAAGACACACCAACAGTAAAATACGGGTTCAAAAACCCCACGGGCACTCATGGCCACCCAAGACACACCAACAGTAAAGTACGGGTTCAACAACCCCACGGGCACTCATGGCCACCCAAGACACCAACAGTAAAATACGGGTTCAACAACCCCACATGCACTCATGGCCACCCAAGACACCAACAATACAATCAACCTCCGGGCATAACCATGTGCCTCAAGTATTTCTAATATCAATACGTTCACTGCTCCTACGACACTACTAAGTGTCACATGCATTTTTATTGTTCGATACGTTCCCGTATCATACGACACCACCCGATGTCTCCTGCCTTTATATTGTTCGATGAACTTACTCAACCCACGACACCCAAGTGTCACATGCATTTCTATTGTTCGATACGTTCCCGTATCATACGACACCACCCGGTGTCGCCTGCCTTTCTATTGTTCGATAAACTTACTTAACCCACGACACCCAAGTGTCACATGCATTTCTACTGTTAACTTTCACTAGTCAGGGACGAGATCCGGCTACTTTTCCCTACCTCGTATGCTTTCCCAAAAGCTCACAACCAAGCTCCGGCATGCTCACGATCACTCGCCTAGCTTTCCCTTTCCTCTGTCGGTGGCACGATCTAATAAGAACACAATTCAAAACACTTTTAAGTTCGCATGCATAAACTGAATTTTAATACACTTGATGCCCAAACGCAACCCCGACAATGTCGATCACTCCCAAACTTCCCAATTACTCGACATTGTCGATAATGGTCCCGGAAAGGCCCGTTTCGCCCGACCCGGCGAATCTGCCCGGGATTGGAAAACGTCCTTCCGGGGCTCCGAAAATTCCCGTTTTCATTTCCATGATCTTTGAATAATTCAAGGGTTCCAACGCAATCGATGGAATCAATTTCCGACTTCTGAGCAATTTAATTCACGTTTAAAGTTTCTAAACCCGTCAATTACAACTTTTACAATTTAATTCCAAAATTCGTTCCGGGTGTGGATTAACTACTTGGAGAATGGCATAAACAACCCGAACACGAAAACTCGATACCCGAGCATGTGGGCCCCACCCGGCCCTTAAGACCCGAAGGTGGTTGGGCCGGTTTTGGGCCGGTTCACCATAGTGGTGGCCGGTTCTATCTCCGGCCATTCACCACCCGGTCCGGCCAGCCACCTTCCACGGTGGCCGGAGCTCCCCCGAGCCTCCGGTGTAAGAACCGCTCCCGGTCAACTGCAGTCAAATTGGCGAAAAACAGGAAAATTTAAATTTTTTGGACAGACACTTAAATGAACCTAAATTTGACCCCGAGGGTCCTACCGGACTTAAGTTAACCCCGATATCGACCAAAGTGAGTTCCGCGGGACTCAGGGCAACTTTCTGACCAATTTGGGAAATGTTGACTTTTTGTTGGAAAAGTCAACCGAGCGACATTTTGGTCCATTCGAGACCCGTTTTAAATCCAAAAAGCTTAGCCGTCATAGCAGTGGTCTTAGTTGAGCCGTTTCCTTGTAGCCCGTAAAGTTTCGTAATTTCTTGGAAAAAGTGCCCGTTCGGGGCCCGAAACAGCCGAATTTTGCGAATCTGATTGGAAAATATCTAGGAGATATTTCCCAAAAGGTGTGGGACCCACTTGCCACATATCAATTATGTGGAGGTGTTAGGGTTCTTGAACAAAACAAAAAGAAGAATGAGTGGTAGTTTGTAAATAAGTAGAAATTGGTGTTTTTAAAACAAAACAAAAGGGAGGAAGACTTGTAAGTCTCGGCCACACTTAGAAAAAGGGGTAGAATTAGATAGATAAAGTGGAGAGAGGAAAGAGAAGGAGAAAATGGAGAAAAAGAGAAGAAATGGTTGGAGCTTTGCGATTTCCCGACGATCCAACCGACGGATCGTCTCAACGATCGAAGAATCGAGTTCCCGTCATCATTCCATACGGTGAGCACCTAATCGATTTTCGTTTTGTTACGTTTGAAAGTTAGGGTTTGGGTTTAAATGGGTTAAATATGGATGAGTCGAGGTGTTGGGTTCGTTGGGAACGTTTTGGAGCGAAAAGGATCGGTTTCCGGTGACCGGAGGCTTGGGGGAGCTTCGGCCACCGTGTGTGGTGGCTGCCGGAGTTGGGAGGTGGCTGGCCGGAGCTAGGGCCGGCCACCATGGTGGTGAACCGGCCCAAAACCGGCTCAACCACCCTCGGGTCTTAAGGGCCGGGTGAACCGGCCCAAAACCGGCTCAACCACCCTCGGCTAGTCGAACCGGCCCAACTTCCGAGTAATTTAAATACTCGGAAGTTGGAATTTTATTCCGTTGAGTGCATAGGAACCCTTGAATTATTCTAAGACATAGAAACGAAAGCGGGAATTTTCGGAGCCCCGGAAGGACGTTTTCCAATCCCGGGAAGATTCGCCGGGTCGGGCGAAACGGGCCTTTCCGGGCCCATTATTGACAATGTCGAGAAATTGGGAAGTTTGGGAGTGATCGACATTGTCGGGGTTGATTTTGGGCGTTGAATTCATTACAATTCAGCTTTGTCTGCAAACTTAAAAAGTGTTTAATTGTGATCTTGTTAGATCGTGCCGAGGACCGCGGCAAGGGAAAGCTAGGCGAGTGATCACGAGCACGCCGGAGCTGGTTGTGGACTTTTGGGAAAGCGTTACGAGGTAGGGAAAAGTATTCGGATCTCGGCCCTGACTAGGGAAAGTTAACAGTAGAAATGCATGTGACACTTGGGTGTCGTGGGCTAAGTAAGTTTATCAAATGATAGAAAGGCAGGCGACACCGGGCGGTGTCGTATGATAAAAGAATGTATCGAACAATAGAAATGCATGTGACACTTAGTAGTGTCGTAGGAGCAATGAACTTTCGATATTAGAATTATTGGAGGCATTTGGTTATGCCCGGAGGTTGATTGTTTAGTTTGTGTCTTGGGTGGCCATGAGAGCCCGTACTTTATTGTTTGTGTCTTGGGTGGCCATGAGAGCCCGTACTTTACTGTCTGTGTCTTGGGTGGCCATGAGAGCCCGTACTTTAATGTCTGTGTCTTGGGTGGCCATGAGAGCCCGTACTTTAATGTCTGTGTCTTGGGTGGCCATGAGAGCCCGTACTTTACTGTTTGTGCCTTGGGTGGCCATGAGAGCCCATGTTTTACCGTTGGTGTCTTGGGTGGCCATGAGTTCCCGTGGGGTTGTTGAGCCCGTGTTTTACCGTTGGTGTCTTGGGTGGCCGTGAGTGCCCGTGTTTTACCGTTGGTGTCTTGGGTGGCCGTGAATGCCCGTGGGGTTGTTGAACCCGTGTTTTACTGCTGGTGTCTTGGGTGGCCATGAGTGCCTGTGGAGTGTTAAACCGGTGTTATTGCTGCTGTTGAACTTTGCTTGTGATTGTGACTGTGGTTACCTGGGGTTGGTGAGTGTGACAGGTCGACAGCCTGATCCGACTTTGTGTCGGGAAAAGTGCGACAGGTCGACCGCCTGATCCAACCGTCGCGTTGGGAAAAGGGCAATAGGTCGACAACCTATCCGATTGGGGTCGGGAAAAGTGCGACAGGTCGACAACCTGATCCAACCGTCGCGTTGGGAAATGTGCAACAGGTCGACCGCCTGATCCAACCGTCGCGTTGGGAAAAGGGCAGAGGGTTACTTGTTGGGTCTCGAGGTAGGGTTGGAGATGAACCAACTCGCAGCGGAAAATCAATGAAAAGCAAGAGACGATTAAAACCATGAAACAACTAACAAAGAATGGATTCACAAGAGAAAAATTCAGCACTAGTTCTTACCAAAACAAGAACACCGGGTAACGAATGATTTACTTGAGTCTCCAAGACGCCTACGTATCCACATAGGAATCAAAGCCACGTAGTTCTTCTCTTTGAGGACTCAAGAACACAAAAATGGAGGTGGGAACTTGCCAAACCCGAAATTGCAAGGGAAGGGGGAGAGAAGTTGTGTTTCCTATTCTTGTCTTGTGTTTGTTATGTTGAAAAAAGATGACTTAAACATAACAAAACTCATACTTGTCCAACTAAAGGCATGGGACAAGTATGGTGTCAAGTAAGGTGTAAATAGGACAAAGTATGGCAAGAAAAGATTGGGTTAGGTGGTGAATCACCAACACCTTAATCCTTTTCCTGCTTACTTAGTACTAATTAATCAAGACTTGATTAATTAGTTCCATGGGCCTTGGTTGCATGGGCCTTTCATGGGCCTCTTGCAACATGACCCGTTGCCATTTCCAACGAGGTCCCGTGATTCGCTCATCGCCTCCAAGCCTTCCATACCGAAAATGTCCAACATTATCCGACACGATCAATCCCAAGACTCCAATCCTTGTCTCGATCCGTAAAGTCCTATTCACTCACGGGCACATGACCCAAAACCCAGTTTTGGTCATGTCCCGAGACAACTCCCTTTTGGCCATTCTCCATAAATGTGTCAATGAGTTTCATCCTCCGGTGTGACCCTTAGGTTTATGCATGTCAATAGATCAACGTAAAATCCCAGTTTACTTGATCCTATTTAAGTGGCAACTAACGAGACTTTAGTATTGCCTGACACGGCATAACGAATCGACCCTGTCGATTCTAACCTTTCCGTCGTCCCTGTCATTATCCTTTTATCTCCGATATCCTGATTGAGATAAGGCATAGAGCCGTCATCCTTATTATTCTCAATCACGGTTCCTTGATATGTGAGATGACTGAATATATGATACCCAGTATCATGTGCATGGCCATGCTATTCTTTCAGTCACTCTCGATCAAGCGGCCGAGAATCGATATCTTTCTCATACCTCAGTATGAGGGATAAATCCCTTAGCCGTCTTTCGTGTCACTCATGTAGCCCATCCCCAAGCCAATCCTGGCCGTTATGGAAGCCCTGTTACGGAAAACGTTAAGCTCAGGTCAAACTCAGTTGTTGACTACATAGCGATCACAAAGACTCATTGGTCTTAGGATACATGACAAGCTACGACAATGAATATGTTCATGACTTGAACATGTTGGGACGTACACCTTGTATTTTGTCCGCTTGTTGGGACGTACTTTTGAGTTGTAAATAATTATTTTGTTTAACTAATTGGTGGTTTTAAAGCGATTTATTTAAAAGATTTGAAAATGTTTTATTGTCTTAAACGTTCGCGTTCCGAGTTCGGTTCTGCTGAATTTGGGGCGTGACATCCGGTCACCGGAAAACGTTCATCCTTCACTCCAAAACGCCTCCAACGAACCCCACACCTCAACTCATCCATAAACTACTAGTTTTAACCCAAAACCTAAACTTTAAACTTAACAAAACGAAAATCGGATAGTTGCTCATCGTAGGGAATGACGGTGGGAGCTCGATTCCTTGATCGTTGAGACGATCCGTCGGTTGGATCGTCGAGAGATCGACAAACCCTAACCTTGTCTTCTCTTTTTCTCTCCTCCTTCTCTCCTCTTTCTAACTCCTTTTTCTCTCTCTAAAAACTCTTATTTTTCTCCTTTTTTGAATGTGTGGCCGAATACCACATATGTGGTCTTGCTTTTGTTTTGTTCAAAAAACACAACTAACACTTAATTCCCAAACTAACACTCATGTCTTCCTTTGTTTTGTTCAAAATTTACCTTACACCACCACTTGTATGACATGTGGCAAGTGGGTCCCACCCCTTTTGGAAAATATCTTCTAGATATTTTTCAGTCAGATTCGCGAAATTCGGCCGTCTCGGGCCCCAAACGGGCCCATTTTCCAAGAAATTACGTAACTTCACGGGCTATAAGGAAACGGCTCAACTAAGACCGCTGTGACGATGTCTAAGCTTTTTGGATCCAAAACAGACCTCGAACGGACCAAAATGTCACTCGGTTGACTTTTCCAACAAAAAGTCAACCTTTCCCAAATTGGTCAGAAAGTTGCCATGAGTCTCCCAGAACTCATTTTGGTCGATATCGGGGTCAACTTAAGTCCGGTATGACCCTCGGGGTCAAATTTAGGTTCATTTAAGTGTCTGTCCAAATTTTTTAAATTTTCTTGTTTCTCGCCGATTTGACTGGCGTTGACCGGGAGTGGTTCTTACAATACTCTTGAAGTTAAGCCAGTTCGCTCTTTGGTCGTGAGAGGATGCCAAAATAAGTGGGTGGGAAACAATTTTTCCAAGCTCGATCGGCCCAGTTAACAGAGCCTGCTCAAGAAAAGGCTTTCGATGATCCAACTTTGACTTCGGAAGGTTAAGAGTGGGTGTCTAATGAGGGTTAAGTGCTCGCTTTTTTATTTTCGGGTTCTGTACCCGCAGCTCCTTATGAGAGCTCCTCTGTAATGGTAGTCCTTTGGTCTGATCCTACTTGGATCATATTTTTATCTAATATAATTCTTGAGCTTATCCAAAAAAATACTTTTCTGAACATAATGACATGCGTGATGTTTAAATATAGTAAATTTTGTAACAGTTATTGTATGTTATATGATTGTTATTACAAACATTTAGGTTAGGGATCACCACATTGAACTTACCGTATAATGATTTGCTATTTGCATGTTTTCACCATAATTATGTATGCAAAATTGATCAACATATGTAGTATTTAGTTACCCACATGAAGAAAGGGAGAGAAGGAGAAGAAGGAAGAGAGAAAGCTAGGGTTTGGGCACTATTCACGCCATATCCAACCCTTGGATCGTCTCGAGGCAAGGAGCAATCGACTTCCCCTCGTTCTCCTCTACAGTATACACCGAACCGATTCTCGTTTTGTTTAATTTTGGAAGTTAGGTTTTTGTAAAACTATTAGTTTAAGGTGGTTTTGATGTTGGGTTAATTGTTGGAGACGTTTTAGAGGTGTTGGAGGTTTGATTGAACGTTTTCCGGCGACCGGGGGCTCGGGAGAAGCCCCGGCCACCATAGGAGGTGGCTGGCCGAAGCTAGGGCCGGCCACCACCATGGTGGCCGAGCCTCATTTAAGCCCTAGGGCCCATGGCTAGGTTGGGCCGGGTGGGGCCCACGTACTCGGGTGCTCGGGTTTTGTGTTCGTGTGGATTAAAACGTTCCCCGGACCATTTATCCATAACCGAATCGAATTTTGGAATTAAATTGGAGAAGTTGTAATTCATCGGGTTTAGAAACTTTAAACGTCATTTAATTGACTCGGAAGTCGGAATTCGATTCCGTCAAGTACATGGGGACCCTTGATTTATTCTAAGACCGTGGAAACGAAAACGGGAATTTTTGGAGCCCCGGAAGGGCATTTACAAAACACGGGCAGATTCGCCATGTCGGGCGAATCGGGCCTTGACGGGTCCCTTATCGACAATGTCGAGTAATTGGGAAGTTTGGGAGTGATCGACATTGTCGGGGTTAAGTTTGGGCATCGAGTTTAATGATTTTCAGTTTATTCCTGCAAGTTGTTAAGTGCCTTTAAATTGTGTTCTTTTAGATCGTGCCACGGACCGAGGCAAGGGAAAGCTGGGTGAGTGACTGAGATCATCACCGGAGCTCGTTCTTTGGCTTTTGGGAGAACACGCACGAGGTAGGGAAAAGTAGCCGGATCTCGGCCCTGACTAGGGAAAGTTAACAGTAGAAATGCATGTGACACTGGGGTGTCGTGAGTTAAGTGAGTTATCGAATATAGAAAAGCATGATACGGGAACGTAGCAAATATTGGAAATGCATGTGACACTTAGTAGTGTCGTAGGAGCAGAGAACTTAGCGTTATTAGAATTACTGGAGGCATATGACCATGCCTGTGTTGGGTCTCGAGGTAGGGTTGGAGATGAACCAACTCGCAGCGGAAAATCAATGAAAACCAAGAGACAATTAAAACCATGAAACAACTAACAAAGAATGGATTAACAAGAGAAAAATTCAGCACTAGTTCTTACCAAAACAAGAACACCGGTTAACGAATGATTGGCTTGAGTCTCCAAGACGCCTACGTATCCACATGGGAATCAAAGCCACGTAGTTCTTCTCTTTGAAGACTCAAGAACACAAACATGGAGGTGGAAACTAGCCAAACCCGAAATGGCCATGGAAGAGGGAGAGAAAATGTGTTTCCTATTCTTGTCTTGTGTTTGTTATGTTGAAAAAGATGACTTAAACATAACAAAACCCATACTTGCCCAACTAAAGGCATGGGACAAGTATGGTGTCAAGTAAGGTGTAAATAGGACAAAGTATGGCAAGACAAGATTGGGTTAGGTGGTGAATCACCAACACCTTACTCCTTGTCTTGCTTACTTAGTACTAATTAATCAAGACTTGATTAATTAGTTCCATGGGCCTTGGTTGCATGGGCCTTTCATGGGCCTCTTGGAACATGGCCCGTTGCCATTTCCAACGAGGTCCCGTGATTCGCTCATCGCCTCCATGCCTTCCATACCGGAAATGTCCAACATTATCCGATGCGATCAATCCCAAGACTCCAAGCCTTGTCTCGATCCGTAAAGTCCTATTCACTTACGGGCGCATGACCCAAAACCCAGTTTTGGTCATGTCCCGAGACAACTCCCTTTTTCCCATTCTCCATAAATGTGTCAATGAGTTTCATCCTCCGGTGTGACCCTTAGGTTTATGCATGTCAATAGATCAACATAAAATCCCATTTTACTTGATCCTATTTAAGTGGCAACTAACGAGACTTTAGTATTGCCTGACACTACATAACGAATCGACCCTGTCGATTCTAACCTTTCCGTCATCCCTGTCATTATCCTTTTATCTCCGATATCCTGATTGAGATAAGGCATAGAGCCGTCATCCTTATTATTCTCAATCACCGTTCCTTGATATGTGAGATGACTGAAGATATGATACCCAATATCTTGTGCATGGCCATGCTATTCTTCCAGTCACTCTCGATCAAGTGGCCGAGAACCGATATCTTTCTCATACCTTAGTATGAGGGATAAATCACTTAGCCGTCTTTCGTGTCACTCATGTAGCCCGTCCCCAAGCCAATCCTGGCCGTTATGGAAGCCCTGTTACGGACAACGTTAGGCTCAGGTCAAACTCAGTTGTTGACTACATAGCGATCACAAAGACTCCTTGGTCTAAGGATACATGACAAGCTACAACACTGAATATGTTCATGACTTAATCTATGGCACATATTCAGGGCGGGTCGTCCAATATCATGTCCCACATGATATCTATGATCAGACTCCGGAATCCCATTCCAATGACTAACAGAACGTAAGCCATAAAGAGCCATCTTTCATACTAGTCGCTTCTAGTGAAGCTTTGTTGACTAGGGACCCATCGAGTGTGATCTATCTCGATCTATGGTTCTATTCGCATGGTGGGCATAGATCAGAGCACACATCGTAATATTACTCCAACACATAAGTAATATAAAGCCGCTTTAACTTTATTGCTAACGATGATATATACATTTGGACATTTAGGATTGAACTACGGGCACTAAGACTAACAGCCTGAAGGTTGATTGTGAACTTATCGATATTAGGAGTACTGGAGGCATATGACCATGCCCGGAGGTTGTTTGTGAAACTGTTGATATTAGGACTGCTGGAGGCATTGGTTATGCCAGAGGTTGACTGTTTACTTTATGTCTTGGGTGGCCATGAGAGCCCGTGTATTACTGTTGTGTCTTGGGTGGCCATGAGAGCCCGTGTATTAATGTTGTGTCTTGGGTGGCCATGCGAGCCCGTGTACTAAGGTTGGTGTCTTTGGCTGGCCTGACCGAGTTAGAGTCTCGGGGGGTTGCAAGCATTCGTTGGCTGGATTACGAGTTAGAGTCTCGGTAAGTTGCAAGCGTGTATTATATTTTGAGTTTTGGGTGGCCATGAGTGCCCGTGGGGTCGTTGAACCCGTGTCTTTACCTTTGGTGTTTTGGGTGGGTGGCCATGAGTACCCGTGGGGTCGTTGAACCCGTGTCTTTACCTTTGGTGTTTTGGGTGGCCATGAGTGCCCGTGGGGTCGTTGAACCCGTGTCTTTACTGTTGGTGGTTTGAGTGGCCGTGAGTGCCCGTGGGTTTGTTGAGCCGTGAGTTACTGTTGGTGTGTCTTGGGAGGCCGTGAGTGCCTGTGGGGCTGTTGAGTCCGTGTTTTATGGTTGGTGTCTTGGGTGGCCATGAGTGCCTGTGGAGTGCTGAACCTGTGTTGTTGCTGTTTGTTTAACTTGCTTGTGATTGTGATTGTGGTTACCTGAGTGAGAGAGGTTACTGAGACAGGTCGACCGCCTGGCCCGACTTTGTGTCGGGGAAGCGCGTGAGTGAGGGAAGTTGTAAGACAGGTCGACTGCCTGGACCGACTGGGATCGGAAAGAGCGAGGGACAGAGAAGTTGTAAGACAGGTCGACTGCCTGGACCGACTGGGATCGGAAAGAGCGACGGACAGAGAAGTTGTAAGACATGTCAATCGCCTGGACCGACTGGGATCGGAAAGGGCGAAGGACAGAGAGGTTACTGAGACAGGTCGACCACCTGGCCCGACTGGGATCGGAAAGGGCGAGAAACAGAATTGGTTACTGAGCAGCTGGTTTGCGATCCTTTGTGATCTTGTTTGGTGTGCGATCCTTTGTGATCTTGTTTGGTGTTGCGTAGTTTCTTTTGAGTCCTTGGAACAGGTCGTGATCGTTGTGTCGGTCTACTTACTCGTTTGAGTGTTGAGTCGTTCGAGGAAGGTCACCGTGGGTGTTTATCAGTCAGAGTACTTGAGTTGGGGACAGTGATCCCCGGAGTTGAGTTTGTTGTTGGTGTTACCGACATTGTCTGCTAATTATGCTGTAGTCAATCTGTTATCTGTGGTGGTGAGCGAACATTCACCCCTAGCTGCTTTTCCTACAGGTACTGATCACAGGACGGACTGGGTGAGCTCTCGAAGCTTGTGGAGCTAGGAGCGGAGTCCGGGTTCAATCTTTTAAGTCTAGTGACGGATACCTTGTACTTTTGTCCACGTGTTGGGACGTATTTTTAAGTTGTAAATATTATTTTGGTTAATTAAATGGAGATTTCAAAGTGTTTATCCAAAACAGGTTTCATTGTTTTATTGTTTTTAAAACGTTCGCATCCCGAGTTCGGTTTACTGAAATTGGGGCGTGACAATACAACTCTCAATAAAGTCAACTTTGAATATTACGACGTTGGTATAATGAAGAAATATGTTGACTACCCACATGAGCACCATAATTTCTTGTTGTAATATTTCAATTATGTTATGTGTGTTTTGTTGCCTACTTAAATGTTTGTTGTGTCTCTATAAATTGTATCCTTTTTACCTGCTAATTTGGCATCCTTCATCTCAATTGTTCCAATCCTCACTGTAACCAACTTTTTAGAATGGAAAGAGAAAGTTGAATTCACTTTATAAGTACTTGATTTGGATCTGACATTTCATTTAGAAAAGTCGGATCCACTTACTGTATCTAGTACTGAGGTTGAAGGGATTTCCCATGATGTTTGGAAAAAAATTTGAACAAATTGAGCTTATGTTCGTAAGGATGACATTTCTAAGCATATTAAGAGTTCTCTTTCACCGCCAGAGAACACTAAAGATTATCTAGAAGACATGAAAGAACGGTTTAAGACTCATGCAAACCCCTTACAGGGAAACCTATGACAGATCTTACAACCATGAAGTTTGATGGCACATGGTCTGTAATAACCACTTCTGGTCAACGTCAATCAAACCTACGAAAAACAGGAAAATTTAAAAATTTTAAGACAAACACTAAAATTAACCTAAATTGACCCCGAGGGTCATACCGGACTTAGTTGACCCCGTTATCGACCAAAATGAGTTCCAGGGGACTCAGGGCAACTTTCTGATCAATTTGGGAAATGTTGACTTTTCGCTGGAAAAGTCAACCGAGCGACGTTTTGGTCCATTCGAGGACCGTTTTGGATCCAAAAAGCTTAGCCGTCGTCGCAGCGGTCTTAGTTGAGCCGTTTCCTCTTAGCCCGTCAAGTTTCGTAATTTCTTGGGAAAATTGCCCGTTCGGGGCCCGAAACGTCCGTTTTTCGCGAAACTGATTGGAAAATATCAGCTAGATATTTTCCAAAAGGTGTGGGACCCACCTTGACACTTGTCAACTAATTGGTGGTGTTAGTTTTGGGGGGAAAAGGTGTGGTTGTGGTGTGTTGGCCGAAACTATGGGTTAAAGGAGGAAGAGTTGGAGTTAGTTGTTAGTTTAATTAAATTAGAGAGAAGAAGAGAGGTTTTAGAGAGAGAAGAAGAAGGAGAAGAAGAGAGAAGAAAAGAAGTGGAGCTAGGGTTTGATATTCAACCATTGGATCGATTCAAAGCAAAGAGAAAATCTCTTCCCCTCGTCTTCCTCTCGAGTAAGCACTAAACCGATCGTCATTTCGTTTATTTTCTTGAAAGCTAGGGTTTGATTATAAACTAAGGGTTAGGGTTGTAGTGAGTTAGGGGGATAGTTGGAGACGTTTTGGAGGTGGTTGAAGGTAAAGAATGACGTTTTCCGGTGACCGGAGGCTCGGGAGGAGCTCCGGCCACCGTGGGTGGTGGCCGACCGGCCATGAGGTGGCTGGCTGGAGCTGGCAGCAGCCACCACATGGTGGCCGAGCCCCCCTCAAACCCTAGGGTCTCGGCCAAGCCTCTTGGGTGGGGCCCACGTGCTCGGTTGCTCGGGTTTTAATGTTCGGGTGGTTTAAAACGTTCCCCGGGTCATTTATCCTTAATCGAATCGAAATTTGGAATTAAATTGGAGAAGTTGTAATTAACGGGTTTTGGAAACTTTAAACGTTAATAAATTGACTTAGAAGTCGGAATTCAATTCCGTCATGTGCGTTGGGTTCCTTGAAATATTCTAAGACCGTAGAAACGAAAACGGGGGCTTTTGGAGCCCCGGAAGGCAATTAACCAAAACCCGGGCAGATTCGCCATGTCGGGCGAATCTGGCCTTTACGGGTCCTTTATTGACCATGTCGAGTAATTGGGGAGTTTGGGAGTGATCGATATTGTTGGGGTTACGTTTGGGCGTTAAGTATATTAATTTTCGGTTTATTCGTACTAGTTTAAAAGTACTTTGAATTTGTGCTCTTTTAGATCGTGCTGCAGACCGAGGCAAAGGGAAGCTCGGCGAGTGACTGGGTCTACTTCGGGTTTTGTTGGAGCGCTTTTGGGTTTATATACGAGGTAGGGAAAAGTAGCCGGATCTCGGCCCTGATTAGGGAAAGTTAATAGTAGAATTGTATGTGACACCGGGGTGTCGTGGGTTGAGTAGATTTATTTAAATATTAGAAAAGCATGATACGGGATTGTAGCGTTTAAGAGAAAAGCATGTGACACTTAGTAGTGTCGTAGGAACAGAGAACTTAGCGATAATTAAATTACTGGAGGCATATGACCATGCCCGGAGGTTGTTTGTGAAACTAGTGATCTTAGGACTGTTGGAGGCATCGAGTATGCCGGAGGTAGTTGTGCGCTATTTATTGTTGAGTTTGGGTGGCCTTGAGAGCCCGTGTTATTTATCGTTGAGTTTGGGTGGCCTTGAGAGCCCGTGTTATTTATCGTTGAGTTTGGGTGGCCTTGAGAGCCCGTGTTATTTATTGTTGAGTTTGGGTAGCCTTGAGAGCCCGTGTTATTTATTGATTGATTTTGGGTGGCCTTGAGAGCCCGTGTATTTAAATTGGTGTTTTGGGGTGGCCGTGAGTGCCGTGGGGTTGTTGAACTCGAGTCTTGACCGTTGGTGTGTCTTGAGTGGCAGTGAGTGCCGTGGGGTTGTTGAACCCGAGTCTTGACCGTTGAGGTGTCTTGAGTGGCAGTGAGTGCCCGTGGGGTTGTTGAACCCGAGTCTTGACTGTTGAGGTGTCTTGAGTGGCCTTGAGTGCCAGTGTGATTGAACTTGCATGTGATTGTGATTGTGGTTACCTGGGGTGGGGAGTTCTAAAGGTCGACATCCTGATCCGACTTAGTGTCGATGAATTGCGAGTTCTAAAGGTCGACAGCCTGATCCGACTTAGTGTCGATGAATTGCGAGTTTGAAAGGTCGACAGCCTGATCCGACTTCGTGTCGAGGAATTGCGATAGGTCGAACCCTGACCTGATTGAGATTGATTACTGAGCAGCTGGTGTGCGATCCTATGTGATCTTGTTTGGCGTTGTGTAGTCTTTCTGTCGTGTCCTTGAGGAGGTCGTCGATAGTTGTGTCGGGTCTACATTGTGTTATCGAGGGTTGAGTCTTTTGAGGAAGGTAATGGGTTGTGGGTCAGTTTGGGTTTGGTGTTAGTGTTACTGGCTTTATCTATTAATTATGCCATAGTCAGTCTGTTATCCGTGGAGGTGAGCGAACGCTCACCCCTAGCTGCTTTTCCTACAGGTACTGATCACCGGACGGACTAGGTTAGCTCTTGAAGTCCATGGAGCTTGGAGAGGAGTCTGGTCTTTACTTTTGTTGAGTCTAGTGACGGATGTTGTACCTAGTCCATTTGTTGGGACGTTTTTGTATTGTAAATACTATTATTATTTTTGAGAAGTAAATGGAAATGTCAAAGCTTTTATTGAAAACAGGTTTTAAGTATTCATGTTTTAAAAGTTCGCGTCCCGAGCTCGGTTCGCTGAAATTGGGGCGTGACATGGTCTATGCATGAATATTGCATTGAAATGACCAACCTAACGGCTAAATTAAGAAATTTGGGAATGACAATGGATGAATAACTTCTTGCCCAATTCATCCTAAGTACACTCAGGGCCGACTTAACCTTTAAGCGAGTTAAGCAATCACTTAAGGCCACCGATCAGAAAAGGCCCCGTAAAATAAATAAGAAGCCGTTTAAGACGTCGGGTAAAAAATACCCCATAAAACTAAAAATATGTTATTATTTGATCAAACTTAATCAAGTGAAAATATTAGACTTCTAACCTTGAAATTAGAATTTAATACTAGTTAGGCCTAATTTTAATCTCTATTTAAATTTGTTTTTCAGAAAAGTATTTTTCATCCAAATGGAAGACAATTTTTCTTGATGATTGAACATTCTAACAACCATGTGGATGTTTATTTCGTAGTGAAAACTATCGTTAACGAAACAAAACATGCAAGTTCCATTTATCAATGAATTAGAAGTAAGGATAAAAAACAATGGAATACATGGATATTTATATATCAATACACTATAGTACTTGTTTGAGGAATCACAATCAATTTATCAACTTCATTACATAAATGATCAAACAAAAATAATCTGGAAAAGTAAGCTGTCAAAATTGGAAAAAGAAAATTAATATTAGATATATATGTCTGATCAAAACAGAAAAAATGCAAAACAAACATACGAGAAATCCATTGAATATTTGATTTGATATCTCATACTTCCCTTAGTATTTTATAAACCAATTTCTCAGACATTCAAATACTGAAACTATGAATCAAAAGATGAATATTAAAAATATCAATATTCTCTTATTAAAAAGGAAACAAGACATGCACACATTAACAACCAGTGCCAGAATGTATGGTTTTTGTATGCATATGTTTAGTAAAAAAGAGCATTTACCGAAGAATAATCCATAGAGTTCATGGACTAAAAGCATGAGTCTCGGTGTGTTTGACAATATTGAAAATCGGGGTTACTAATATACACTATAAATTGTCTAGAAAATATTTTAAGGAAATTTTTAGAAGTTGATGATAATAGCTAGCCATACACGACGTCACATATAAGCTGGCATAATTTGGTGTAACTGTCTAAAATTATCTTAAACATGTCATATTTTAACTTGACATGAACACATTGTGTTTTTAGACAAATGTGAATACATAAGCTTTTAGATTTTTGTATAGAATTCTAGATAATACATCTTATCCATGGAGGATGTCTTGTTAGAAATTAATTTTCATCATTCATTTAAGATTTTGAGTGTTATAAGTAGAAGCTAAAGCTCATTTGTTCAACATCATCTAGTATAATCTTTCTATACGAACATGTTTACTTATTTTTTTTATTATATTTTTTCATAAAGGAAAAAAGACATCGATCAATCTTGCTTTAGGCCCCAATAATCATTGGGCCGGCCATGAGTACACTACCTCCTCAGTATGGTCCATTCCATATTCATTATAGGGAAAACCTCGGTTCCGTTCTGTATTTTAGCTTTTTTTCGCACGTCCAGACTGTGTGCCACCTTTGAAATCATGTCCTTGCTGTCACCTTTTCCATATTATCAATTAGAGACAAAAAACATTACACAAACCGTTTCGAAGGATGGAAACTGCACGTGCTTAGCACGTGACATCGAAATTGCATCTAAATAGAGGGAGAAGTCGAGAGAGGGAGAAGTCGACCGGAGATGCATACCTGAAATCGGCCGGATGACAAGTCCATAAGGACAAGGCCATGAAGGACAAAGATGAAAAGTTTAATAGGGTATGTACAGAATTTCTTTGTTGTTGTTTTAGGGATTTCTGAAATTTCAATCTTGAAAATTTAGGGCATGAAAAACATGAATTTTTAAGGTTTAGGGGTTTAGGGAATTTCAGTCTTCAAAATTTAGGAATTTAAGGGTTTCATCATTTAGGGATAGTCATATTATTGTGTATCCATAAAATTAAGGGTTTTAAAGGATGAAGATTAATTTAGGTGGACTGAAATGTAACTCTTCACAATTATGTGAACTGATTAGTCAGATTACCAATTTTTTGAGGATTGTAATTTAGGGGATTTGTGAAATTGACAAAGGTGATGTTTCAGAAATTCTATTTATGTGTATGTTCAGGGTTAACATGATGTTAGTATGTGTTAGGAACAAGTAATTTGTGTGTGTATGAGGTTATTAAAAAAACATGCTATGCTGAAATGCAAGTTCGTGGAGTGTAGTTTTTGTTTTGGTTTGTTCTTGTTTCTCTGAGAGTTATTGTGTTTGCATGATCTTCAATTCAACTATCAGATATAATGAATAAAAAACATGCTATACTGAAAAAGCTTTAGGTTCTTCATATTAAAGCTTAAAGAACCAGTCAAGATCGACAAACTTGACAGAACAGTTCAATTTTGTAGAATGCATATAGACAATTGCAAAGAGTATATAATTTGTTAGAATGCATACAGTAATAACAACAACCATTTGAAAAATCAATAAACTATTATTCAGGTACATTGCTAGAGAGTAACTCCAACAGGATAGAATTTTCCCATTACATAATAGTTATATTTAATAATAGCAATCGACAATCTAATTAACCACTTCAACACTTTACATTAGAGGACAAATTTACTTGTATCTTTTCCGTGAAAAATGTTATAAAATGATCTAACTACTGGATAGACCATAAACGTGGAAAATAATGAGACAAAGCAACATGTACATTATGGTAATGCAATAAAGACAATGTTCTCGTATCATTCATCATTTCCATAATAATATGCTGAATAATAATCTATTGAATAATAATATGTTGAATAATAGTCCATACTTGAATAAAATTGCTGACCGAATGTTTTTAATGTAGTTGCATATGAAATTAAGTGTGATTAACTCCATACAGTTTATCTTATATTGTTAGGGTGGAAGAACAGATAGTGAAGGAATTGTGCGTTGCTATTATGGAGTACCAGATCCACTTTGAATGTCGTTCTCTAGAGAAAATCTTGGTAGGAGGTTTCTTGGTTGTGGGAATTTTTATGTAAGTACACATAATTTCTTTCATTCACTGGGTTGATTATCAATATACTAATTCTTTGGTAATGTATATTTGTAGACTGGTCGAAAGTGTGGATTTTTCAAATGGGTTGATTCGCCTTTGAAAGTTTGTAGTTGGGGAAAAATAGTGTTGCGTGAATTGTATGACAGAATTGAAAGAATGGAAGGTGATCTAAGGAAAGAAGAATGGAAAAACGTGGTGTTGATGAAGAAAGCAACATGGAACCATAATTGTGGTTTTGTGTTGTTTGTTATTATTGTGATTCTCTGTTATGTAATATTAGGTCGTAGGTTTTAGTGGATATGGGAACGTAGGTGGGAACAAACAGTTGATGTATCTTTGTGTAAGAACCACTCCCAGTCAACGCTAGTCAAATCAGCGAAAAACAGGAAAATTTAAAATTTTCGGACAGACACTTAAATGAACGTAAATTTGACCCCGAGGGTCATACCGGACTTAAGTTGACCCCGATATCGATCGAAGTGAGTTCTGGGGGACTCAGGGCAACTTTCTGACCAATTTAAGAAGGTTGATTTTTTGCCGGAAAAGTCAACCGGGCGACGTTTTGGTCCGTTCGAGGTCCGTTTTGGATCCAAAAAGCTTAGCCTTCGTTACAACGGTCTTAGTTGAGCTGTTTCCTTGTAGCCCGTGAAGTTTCGTAATTTCTTGGAAAATGGGCCCGTTCGGGGTCTGAGACGGCCGAATTTCGCGAATCTGATTGAAAAATATCCAAAAGATATTTTCCAAAAGGGGTGGGACCCACTTGCCACTTGTCACACAAGTGGTGGTGTTAAGTAATATTGAACCAAACAAAGGGAAGACCACATAGATGGTTCGGCCACTTAGAGAAAAAAGAGAAAAAAAAAGAGAAAAGGAGAGAGAGAAAGAAGAGAGAAAAAGGAGAGAAGAGAAAGGGAAAAAGAGAAGAAGGAGTTAGGGTTTGTCGATCTCCTGACGATCCAACCGACGGATCGTCTCAACGATTGAAGAATCGAGCTCCCGTCATCATTCCCTATAGTGAGAACCTATTCGATTTTCGTTTTGATACGTTTGAAAGTTAGGGTTTGGGCTTAAACGGGTTAAATATGGATGAGTCGAGGTGTAGGGTTCGTGGGGAACGTTTTAGAGCGAAAATGATCGGTTTTCGGTGACCGAAGGCTCGGGGGAGCTCCGGCCATCGTGGGTGGTGGCTGGCCGGATCTAGGACCGGCCACCGTGGTGATGAACCGGTCCAAAACCGGTCCAGCCACCCACGGGTCTTGATGTACGGGTGGGGCCCACGTGTTTGGGTCTCGGGTTTTCGTGTTCGGATGGTTTAGGACGATCCCCAAGTCATTAATCCACACCCGGAACGAATTTTGGATTTAAAATGTAAGAGTTGGAAATGACGGGTTTAGAAACTTTAAACGCGAATTAAATTGCTCGGAAGTGGGAAATTGATTCCGTCGATTGCATTGGAACCCTTGAATTATTATAAGATAGTGGAAACGAAAACGGGAATTTTCGGAGCCCCGGAAGGGCGTTTTCCAATCCCGGGCAGATTCGCCGAGCCGGATGAATCGGGCCTTTCCAGGCCCGTTGTTGACAATGTCGAGTAATTGGGAAGTTTGGGATTGATCGACATTACCGGGGTTGCGTTTGGGCGTCTAATTCTTTAATTTCAGCTTTTGCCTGCAAACTTAAATAGTGTTTTAATTGTGATCTTGTTAGACCGTGCCGAGGACCGCGGAAAGGGAAAGCTAGGCGAGTAATCGTGAGCACGCCAGAGCTTGGTTGTGAACTTTTGGGGAAAGCGTTACGAGGTAGGGAAAAGTAGTCGGATCTCGGCCTTGACTAGGGAAAGTTAACAGTAGAAATGCATGAGACACTTAGTAGTGTTGTAGGATAAGTAAGTTTATCGAACACTAGAAATGCAGGCGACACTTAGTGGTGTCGTATGATACGAGAACGTATCGAACAATAGAAATGCATGTGAAACCTAGTGGTGTCGTAGGATGAGTACGTTTATCGAACACTAGAAATGCATGCGACACTTAGTGGTGTCGTATGATACGTGAACGTATCGAACAATAGAAATGCATGTGACCCTTAGTAGTGTCGTTGGATAGGTGAACTTATCGTATAATGGAAATACTGGTGGCATTTGGTTGTGCCCGGAGGTTGATTGAATTGTTTGTGTTTGTGGGTGGGCATGAGTGCCGTTGGGTTATTGAACCCGTATAATACTGTTGGTGTGTCGTGGGTGGCCATGAGTGCCGTTGGGGTGTTGAACCCGTATATTACTGTTGGTGTGTCGTGGGTGGCCATGAGTACCGTTGGGGTGTTGAACCCGTGTATTACTGTTGGTGTTTGTGGGTGGCCATGAGTGCCTGTGGGGAGTTGAACCCGTGTTTTACTGTTTGTGTGTCATGGGTGGTCAGGTGTGCCTTTGGGGTGTTGGACCCGTGTGTTTACTATTTGTGGGTCGTGGGTGGTCCCGTGGGGTGTTGAACCCGTGTGTTACTGTTACGTGTGTCATGGGTGGCCATGTGTGCCTATGGGGTGTTAAACCTGTGTTGCCACTATTTGTTGAACATTGGGTGTTGATTGTGATTGCCTTGCGGTTGGTGGCCCGCCTGACAATAAAGGGTTCCTGTGGTCGCGCGCGTGGGGGTTGGCTAGCCTTCCGACTAACCACCGGTAAAGTTGTGCATTCTTCTGCGATGAAGGGCGACTCCCCTTCCGACTAGCTATCGGAAAAGTATTGCGGTATATGTCGCGAACAGGTCGACCGCCTGGCCCGACTGCGTGTCGAGGAAAGTTGCGTGGGGCAGGCTCGAGCCCAGCCGGTTAGCAACCGGCACTGAGCAGCTGGAGTGCGATCCTTTGTGATCTTGTTTGCTGTGTGCGATCCTTTGTGATCTTGGGTGTTGCATGGTTATCTTTTGTGTCTTTGGTGGAGGTCGTAACCGCTGTGTCGTGTCTACATTACAAGTCCGGGTTTGAGTTGGTTGGGGAAAGTAACAGTTTTCGTGTGACAGTCGGGTTACTTGAGTTTGGGGATAGTAGTCCCCGGTGTTTGGGTTGTTGTTGGTGTTTTTGGCATTTTCTGCTAGTTTGCCGTAGTCAGTATGGTATCCGTGGTGGTGAGCGAACGCTCACCCCTAGCTGCTTTTCCTACAGGTACTGGTCGCGAGACGGACTAGGGAAACTCTCGAAGCTTGAAGAGCTGGGAGCGAGAGTCCGGGTTTTTTTTTTGGGATTTTAGCGACGTACGCTTTGTTTATTTTGTTCGCTTGTTTTGGACGTACTTTTAAGTTGTAAAATATTATTTTGATTAACTAAATGGTGATTTTAAGCGGTTTACTTAAAAGGGTTTGAAAATTGTTTTATTGTTTCACCGTTCGCGTTCCGGGTTCGGTTCTACCGAATTTAGAGCGTGACACTTTGGTATCAGAGCTCGAGGTTTCACACCTCGGACTGTACGTCAATTAGGTGGGGAGAGTCGAGTCATTAAAAGTCTCGTCGTGCGTTGGTTGCGCAAGTCGGAAACCTTGTGTAGACCCGTAGTGACATGAGTCCTGTTTGCTGTTGTGTGTATGTGCAGTACTGTTGTTGCTGGCATAATGATTGTGTGTTGCTGCGTGAAACGTTTTAAATCTGTCGCGACTCGACTCAGGAGCGCTCCTGTAGTCGAACGTGACAGTGCTGATATCAAGTGGGCACAATTTAGTTCGGGGACGCCTGGACCGGGTTGTAACTACGTGATGTCAAAAATGAGATTTTATTATGAAAGGGAGAAAAGTTTTAAAATTGGTTGGCCCTGTGGGCGTGTTTTTAAATTTGTCGCCCCGATGGTCGTGTTTTGATATTGGTTGGCCCGGTGGGCGTGTTTTTATAGTGGTTGGCCTTGTCGGCTTGTGATTGAGGTTGGGTGACTTGAATTTGTCTATGAGTCGTGTGTAGTTTGTGTGTTGATATTGAGTGACGTTGTTCACGACTGTGTCGGGTCGTGTTGAGGTCTCCTTTACGTGAGCAAGTAACTGAGGTGTTAATAGCGTGAGCAGTTTGGCGTTTTGGTAACGAGTACGCTATAGTAGACGTAGGCGGTGTGAACGCTAGTATATTGAGCATTCCGTCGTTGTATAAGTTCGCAAACTAAGCGTTTACGTGTATCCGTGCAGAGGATACCGACTACATGGCACGTGGCAGGAGAGGACGATCAACTGTGACACCGGGACGGGCGCCCACACGTAGCAGGAAGGGACGGTCAGCTTGGGCACCGGGACGGATGCCCACCGTCAAACCCACTGAGTCCACGGAAGCCCAGGGTATTCCCGTCGAGGAGGACAGGAGGAACGACGCAGGACCATCTGCGGGCACGCCCAGCGTCTCACCGGTCGCAGACCCACCCACTGCGACCGCTTTAGACGAGCTGACCCGGACGGTGCGGAGCTTGGTGGCGATCATCGCCCGTAGGGAGTCTGCATCGCCAGCTCCGGAGACAGCAGCCGTTCCAGCGAGGCCCGTTCAGGCCGAAGGCCATACGGCCCGGACACTGCTGGATTTCCTGAAGCTGGGCATACCTACGTTCGTCGGGGAACCGAACCCTGACATAGCCGAGAGATGGTTGGAGTAGGTCACTCGGGACCTGGACACGTCAGGCATAGAGGACGGTCACACCAGGGTGTCCTTTGCAGCCCATCAACTGAGGAACGGCGCCTACCACTGGTGGGGGCGCGTACGGGATAGAGTCGGGGAAGACTACAGTATCTTCGAGACGGTCTTTCTAGAGTAGTATTTCCCCGAGTCGGTCAGGGTGGACCGACATCAGCAGTTCCTGGAACTGCAATAGGATGGTGCTTCAGTGGCAGAGTGTGAGGCCAGATTCACGGCCCTGACGTGATTTGCACCAGAAATGGTGGCGACAGAGCTGAACCGTTGCCGGCGGTTCGAGGTGGGGCTGAGGCCGACGATTCGGGATCGAGTCCTCGCCCTGAGGTTGCAGGTTTACTTAGAGCTCGTAGACACTACAGCGACAATGGAGCAGGGTCTCCGAGAGGCAGCGAGGATCCGTGAGGTTCGGCAGCGAACGACCAGTATTGCGGAACCGTCCGAGTCCTGAGATCAGAGGAGATAGAGGACCGGAGGTTCTTTCGGCCACAGGCTCAGCAGAGCGGATCGAGACAGATGGGGTCGGTGGCGTCAGTACGGCCATTCGCTTCAGAGAGGGGGCCGATATGTTTTACCTGCAGGCAACCAGGCCACATGCGGCGAGAGTGTCCGATGGGAGGAGGGCCCGCGGCACCACTAGTGGTCAGACAGACAGACCAGGGCAGGGGATCGAGGGGCGGCGGTGCCAGATGCCACCAGTGCGGCCGGATTGGACACCTAGTTGGGGCATGTCCTGAGCGGGGCGGGGAAGCGTCGGTGCAGCGATCACGGTTATTCCCACACAGTGCAGTCACCGATCTGTTCGACTACGGAGGTACGTTTGTTTTAAATTTCGCGGAAGAAATTCCTTTAAGGGGGGTAGATTGTAAGATCCACTCCCGGTCAACGCCAGTCAAATCGACGAAAAAAAGGAAAATTTAAAATTTTGGGACAGACACTTAAATGAACCTAAATTTGACCCCGAGGGTCATACCGGACTTAAGTTGACCCTGATATCGATCGAAGTGAGTTCTGGGGGACTCAGGGCAACTTTCTGACCAATTTGGGAAAGGTTGACTCTTTGCTAGAAAAGTCAACCAGGCGACGTTTTGGTCCGTTCGAGGTCCATTTTGGATCCAAAAAGCTTAGTCGTTGTTACAGCGGTCTTAGTTGAGCCGTTTCCTTGTAGCCCGTGAAGTTTCATAATTTCTTGGAAAATGGGCCCGTTCGGGGGCCGAGACGGCCGAATTTCGCGAATCTGACTGAAAAATATCTAGAAGATATTTTCTAAAAGGGGTGGGTCCCACTTTCCATTTGTCACACAAGTGGTGGTTTTAGGTAATATTGAACCAAACAAAGGGAAGACCACATAAATGGTTCGCCCACTTAGAGAAAAAAGAGAAAAAAAAGAGAAAAGGAGAGAGAAAGAAGAGAGAAAAAGGAGAGAAGAGAAATGGAAAAATAGAAGAAGGAGTTAGGGTTTGTCAATCTCCCGACGATCCAACGGACGGATCGTCTAAAAGATTGAAGAATCGAGCTCCCGTCATCATTCCCTACGGTGAGAACCTATTTGATTTTCGTTTTGATACGTTTGAAAGTTAGGGTTTGGGCTTAAACGGGTTAAATATGGATGAGTCGAGGTGTAGGGTTTGAGGGGAACGTTTTGGAGCGAAAAGGATCGGTTTTCGGTGACCGGAGGCTCGGGGGAGCTCTGGCCACCGTGGGTGGTGGCTGGCCGGAGCTAGGACCGGCCACCATAATGGTGAACCGGTCGAAAACCGATCCACCCACCCACGGGTCTTGATGGCCGGATGGGGCCCACGTGTTCAGGTCTCGGGTTTTCGTGTTCAGGTGGTTTAGGACGATCCCCAAGTCGTTAATCCACACCCAGAACGAATTTTGGATTTAAATTGTAAGAGTTGGAAATGACGGGTTTAGAAACTTTAAACGCGAATTAAATTGCTCGGAAGTCGGAAATTGATTCCGTCGATTGCATTGGAATCCTTGAATTATTCTAAGATAGTGGAAACGAAAACGGGAATTTTCGGAGCCCCGGAAGGGCGTTTTGCAATCCCGGGCAGATTCGCCGAGCCGGACGAATCGGGCCTTTCCGGGCCCGTTGTTGACAATGTCGAGTAATTGGGGAGTTTAGGAGTGATCGACATTACCGGGGTTGCGTTTGGGCGTCTAAGGACCGCGGAAAGGGAAAGCTAGGTGAGTGATCGTGAGCACGCCGGAGCTTGGTTGTGACCTTTTGGGGAAAGCGTTACGAGGTAGGGAAAAGTAGCCGGATCTTGTCCTTGACTAGGGAAATGTAACAGTAGAAATGCACGAGACACTTAGTAGTGTCGTAGGATAAGTAAGTTTATCGAGCACTAGAAATGCATGCGACACTTAGTGGTGTCGTATGATACGAGAACGTATCGAACAATAGAAATGCATGTGACACCTAGTGGTGTCGTAGGATGAGTACGTTTATCGAACACTAGAAATGCAGGCGACACTTAGTGGTGTCGTATGATACGTGAACGTATCAAACAATAGAAATGCATGTGACACTTAGTAGTGTCGTAGGATAAGTGAACTTATCGAATAATAGAAATACTGGTGGCATTTGGTTGTGTCCGGAGGTTGATTGAATTTTTTGTGTTTGTGGGTGGCCATGAGTGTCGTTGGGGTGTTGAACCTGTATAGTACTGTTGGTGTGTCGTGGGTGGCCATGAGTGCCGTTGGGGTGTTGAACCCGTATATTACTATTGGTGTGTCGTGGGTGGCCATGAGTGCCGTTGGGGTGTTGAACCCGTGTATTACTGTTGGTGTTTGTGGGTGGCCATGAGTGCCCGTGGGGAGTTGAACCCGTGTTTTACTGTTTGTGTGTCGTGGGTGGTCAGGTGTGCCTTTGGGGTGTTGGACCCGTGTGTTTACTGTTTGTGGGTCGTGGGTGGTCCCGTGGGGTGTTGAACCCGTGTGTTACTGTTTCGTGTGTCGTGGGTGGGCATGTGTGCCTCTGGGGTGTTAAACCTGTGTTGTCACTATTTGTTGAACCTTGGGTGTTGATTGTGATTGCCTTGAGGTTGGGGGCCCGCCTGACAATAAATGGGTCCTGTGGTCGCGCGCGTGGGGGTTGGCTAGCCTTCCGACTAACCACCGATAAAGTTGTGCATTCTTCTGCGATGAAGGGCGGCTCCCCTTCCGACTAGCTATCGGAAAAGTATTGCGGTGTATATCGCGAACAGGTCGACCGCTTGGCCCGACTGCCTGTCGTGGAAAGTTGCGTGGGGCAGGCTCGAGCCCAGCTGGTTAGCTACCGGCACTGAGCAGCTGGAGTGCGATCCTTCGTGATCTTGTTTGTTGTGTGCGATCCTTTGTGATCTTGGGCGTTGCGTGGTTATCTTTTGTGTCTTTGGTGGAGGTCGTAACCGCTAAGTCGGGTCTACATTACACGTCCGGGTTTGAGTTGGTTGGGGAAAGTAGTTGGGTTACTTGAGTTTGGGGATAGTAGTCCCTAGTGTTTGGGTTGTTGTTGGTGTTTCTGGCATTTTCTGCTAGTATGCCGTAGTCAGTATGATATCCGTGGTGGTGAGCGAACGCTCACCCCTAGCTGCTTTTCCTACAGGTACTGGTCGCGAGACGGACTAGGGAAACTCTCGAAGCTTGAAGAGCTGGGAGCGGGAGTCCGGGTTTTTTTTGGGAGTTTAGCGACGTACGCTTTGTTTATTTTGTCCGCTTGTTTTGGACATACTTTTAAGTTGTAAAATATTATTTTGATTAACTAAATGGTGATTTTAAGCGGTTTACTTAAAAGGGTTTGAAAATTGTTTTATTGTTTCACCGTTCGCGTTTCGGGTGCGGTTCTACCAAATTTGGGGCGTGACATTTTGAGGTTCGACCATTGTAAGGCGTGGTCCGTATGTGGAAGTGGCTGACATTATTGAACACAATTGATCTAATCTTGTAATGTATTGTTGGTATGTTATTTGATAACATTTGTGTATGAATAGATTAGTTTACGTACTAATATCATAATCTCGTTGATGGATAGTCCATTAGAAATGCTAAACAAGTTATAAGTTCAACAACATTAAGGTCACTTTAAAGTTCCAAAACTAAGAGACACATTCTCTCAACCTGCTACCGTAACCTCCAACAAAGCTACAGTACTCTTGAAGATTTTGAAGCTCATGTTCATCCTTCACCCCCCTTCATTGGTGTAGTGTTCATGATGATCTCACATAGATCACCGAACCACCAAGGAGTACTGAACTAATTGGTGTTGCTGCTGCTCACTATTCAACTCAATCCTCGATTCTACCATCTCCATTCTCAAATCATTCTCTTCTTCGAAGCTCATTTCTCAGGGATCTCTTCTCAACTCTTCTATCATGATGGTGCTACATTCAGCAACGCCTCTGGGAGCTAGCCTCACTCATTTGGAACTCTGTGGGGAGCCTACTGAAGTATTGACTCAATCAAAAACGTTGCAGATACAGAAGAAAGGAAGGAAGCTCAAAGGAAGAAAAAACAGAATAGCCTCACCTGTATCTTCAGATAAAACGCAACAATACTCGCCGGGAGGATGCACTTAACTGATCCAAGGTCCAAAAATGTTTTATGACAGATACTTTCAACCGGTTTCTTCGGGCAATGATTCAACCCCCTCCTTTCAAGACAAGCAACTAGGAAGAACAGCTCTAACAAACTCCTTTTCTCCCCTGCTCAATCCGGACTTGATGAATCCCTTGAAAAGGTATCCTCCTCTATGGGGTATCGTCCTCCTGGTTTTGAAAAGGTCCAGCCTCGCTCGAATCCCCTAAAAAGGAGACTTGTTGATTCTCCTTCCACTCCTTTCACTGCCTTTGTTCATCATTTACCATAAGATCCTAATACGGCTTGGTTGGATGCTATTTTTGGACAACTCCCTGGGTTCATAAAATCAATGGTCAGTTCCAAGCCCAAGGCCAGAGGAAATTGGTATGGATTCACTTATTTTTCCACAAACAAGGACCTGCAGCAAGCAATACAACAAATAAATGAATACAAGTACAAGAATCAAACCCTCTTCGTAACTGAAGCTTGGACAAAGGACATGACAAACTTCAACAATACTAACTTCAGATCCCATCCAAGACCAGTTTAACAAGAAAGAACCTATGAAGAATTCCAATCTCAAGGCTCCATAGTAACAGCCAAGGCCCAACTTTGTGATAAAGCTCATTTGGCCATAACTCACCTCAACCTCTTAGTGGAAGCAATTATGCAGGAAATAGCTCGAGAAGGTGTCTGTGAAATACAGCTCAAGGACCTTGGAAATAAGACTATTATGGTTCATTTCCCGGATCCTCTATTTGATAAACAACTTTTCTTTGATGAAGGGGCATGGCTACAACAATGGCTTACTTTTATCCCTGGCAAGGAGGACTTAATCAAGAAGGGAGGCAAATTGACTTGGTTTGCAATAGAAGGGATACCCTATCAGGGTTGGTGCATTGAGACCTTCCAAGCAGCTGTGCACAAACATGGAAAGATCATCTTCACACATCCACAATCAGAGCAAGAAATACATATTCCCACTGCTTTTGTTCTTGTTCATACACTCCAAATGAAGGCAATTTCGGAAGAAGCACAAATCTCCCTGGGAGGAATTAATTACAAAGTTTGGATCTCTACCTTGGAAGCAAACAACATTCCCCATCTTCATAATCCAAAGATCAAGAACTACTACAGTCACTTCTCAGAAAATAGCTCGGCTTCTCAGCCACAAAATGTCATAGGTTCTGGCTCTGAATATATAAGTGACTATTCAAAGGAAGGTTCAGATGAAGAATAGGAAGAAGAAGAGGAGCCCTTGGAAAATCAAAATCAAAGCCTTAATCTTCATTCAAACCAAGAAAGCCCCACAGAATTTATAGCTAAGGAAGTTGGTGTGATGGTTACCACATTCAGTCATGCTGAGTTATATCAGCTGGAAGATCCAATTATTGTAACAAGGGCCATGTATTGTGAAGAGGTAGGTCAAAGATTAATTTGCATTAATGATGTCCTTGGCTCTGAAAGGATCTTCAATAGCAGTATACATACAAATTCTCAGAGCCAAAAGGATCTTATTGTCAAAGATACCTTTGGTAGTGAAGATAGAGCCCTTGCTGATACAATCACTAAGGAAGCCTCAGTCAGTTTACCCCTACAAGATCATCACAGCAAAATTACTACAACACTTGTTTCCGAGCAATACTCAACTTCACCTTCTAACCAATCTCCTACAGTACTAAGCCACATTCAGTCTGAAACAATTCTATGTCAGATTCAATTACACCAACCCTCACCAACAATTCGAATTTCATCAACTCAAGGGCAACCAGAATCTGCAGACATCACTCGTGTACTGACATAAGCAAGAGTTAAATGTTCAGAAGAGGCAAGACTTACCTTGGAAAAGGGTGATCATTTAATGAAGCAAAAGACTTTAGCTTTACATGACCCTACTCAGCAAAAAGGGTTGCTAATTACAGCTGCCACTTATGGGAAATTGGTCATCAACTCTCAAAACCCTTCTCAAGAGGGTCCACAAGGGCTAGACTTTTTGGAAACTAGGACTACAATCCTCAACAAGCCTTCTTCTCCTTCTCACTCTCCCCAAATTCTAGAAGTTGCAGGTTTTCTAGGGCTAAATGAATCTTCTCCTATTACTGCTTTAAATCCCATTCGAAAAGTAAAAGGGAAGAAAAAAAACCCACTAAAGCTCAATCCAGGTCTTATGACACAAGATCAAAGCTGAAGGATAAAGGGGCAAATGATTCCTCTCAGTTGGCCAAAAATTCCCCAAAGTTCATGAATGAAGATACTGAAGCAAAGAGGGCTCTAGGGTTTGCCAAAGACATTGGCCTGAAGTCAAATTTGGTGGAAGAAGAAACCTTACTCATATTGAAAGGGCTAGATGAGTTGGTGCTCTTTGAAGGCCTTGAGGATGATCACTTGGAGGACTCGGAAGAGGAGATCTTGGGTTTGGTTTCTGAGGACATAGCTTTTTCCTCTACATTGGTGGGAGTCACTCCCATTAACCTCTCCTCTCTATAACACAACAATGATTTTCCTCTCATGGAATGTGAGAGGAATCTCCTCAGACCAAAAGAGGAGGAGCTTCAGTTGCTTGGTCCGCAAGCAATCACCTGATTTTATACTTCTTCAAGAATCAAAATTAAAATCTTTCCCAATCAATTATCCAAGGTTATGTGGACTTTCTTCTGATTGGGAAGCTACTGCTCTAGATGCTATTGGCTCTTCTAGGGGATTAATCACAATGTGGAATGCATCTGAATTTAAAATGACAAACATCAAGCCTATACAGGGAGCTTTACTTTGGTTTGGTATAATTTCTCAACTCAATCACTCTTCCTGTATAGTGAATATCTATGCTCTTACTAATCCACAACTCAGAGCTGCTTATTGGGATATTTTGGAGAATGAATTAGTCTTCCTCCCCTCTGATCAGTTGATAATTTTGGGGGGAGATTTCAATGCTATACTATCAGTTGATGACAGGGCAAGTAGAAGAATTGGGGGTTCCTATATGAGAAACTTCCAAAGACTGCTGGATCACCTTGGTCTTATTGATCTGCCTTTGCAAGGGGGAAATTATACTTGGTTTGGCCCTAGCTCACAAGCCTCTAGAATTGATAGATTTATAGTAACCTCTGAAGTCCTATCCTTGCTTCCCTCAATTACTCAGTCTTGTCTCCCAAGATCCATATCTGATCACAGGCCCTTGTTATTGTACAACAATGTAAAGGATTGGGGTCCAAGACCATTCAGATTTCTAAATATTTGGCTAGATGATCCAAGATTCGTTCTTGCTGTAGCAAACTTCTGGACAAGCTATATTGTATCTGGCACACCTCAATTTATTCTTTGGAAGAAACTCAAACTACTTAGAGCTGATCTAAAGCTCTGGAATAGCCAAGTCTTTGGAATCCTGGAAACTCAATTCCAACAATTATCCTCTACCATCAATACCCTGGACAACTTAGTAGGTTCCAGTACTTTTAGATCAAGAAATCTCTGCAAGATGGGCTTTAAAGGCAGAACTCATTACAAAATACAAGTTACTGGCTAAACTATGGAGTTAGAAAGCTAGGAGGAAGTGGTTTGATGATGGGGACAAGGGCTCTTCTTACTTTCACAGAATTGCTAACTTCCAAGGTGCCAAGAAAAATATCTCCTCTATATCCTACAATGGGACTACCCTTTCAGAACCCGAACTCATAAAAGCAGTTGCATCAGAATATTTCAGCGCAAGATTCCAAAATGATAATGAAGAATTTATGGGACTTCAGGATCTAGACTTCAGTTCTATTTCAGCTCAAGAACAGGTTTGGCTAGAAAGACCTTTCTCAGAGGAAGAAGTTTTGCAAGCTATCTTGGCTTGTAAGGGGGATAAAGCTCCAGGTCCAGATGGTTTTACCCTTAAATTTTTTCATACTGGATGAAATATCATCAAGGGAGATCTTATGAATTTTCTCAATGACTTCTATAGCACTGGCCAACTTAGGAAAGGTCTCAACTCCTCATTCATGGTTCTCATTCCAAAAGGTACAACACCATCAACCTTTGCAGACTACATGCCAATAAGTCTAATGGGAGGACCCTACAAAATTCTCTCTAAAATGCTCTCATCCAGGCTCAAAGTAGAGATCAACAATCTAGTGGGAGATGAACAATCATGCTTCATTGCTGGAAGGCAGATAATAGATGGAATACTAATTGCTTCAGAAGTAGTTCATTCCCTCAAAAAATCCAAGACAAAGGCACTGATCTTTAAGGCTGACTTCCAAAAGGCTTTTGATAAGGTTAATTGGAGATTTGTGATGCTGATCTTATCCAGGATGGGGTTTGGTTGCGGATGGAAGCTTTGGATAATTTCTTGCCTCAGAGCCTCAGTTTCAATACTTATAAATGGAGCCCCCACCAAAGACTTTCAATTATCAAGAGGTTTAAGACAAGGCTGTTCCCTCTCCCCTCTACTCTTTGTTCTGATAGCTGAAGGACTAAATCAAATTATGAAGGTTGGGATCACAAACAATCTCTTTCAAGGAATACAACCATTCCCAACTGGTCCTAAGATCTCTCACCTTCAGTTTGCAGATGATTCAATCTTTTTTAGCAAGGCCATACCAGATAATGTGATGTGCCTCAAATATTCCTTAGCAATGTTCCATTCAGCCTATGGGCTAGCAGTCAACTATGCCAAATCCCAGATCATCCCTATGAGTCTTACTGAAGGTGAAGAAATAATTATCTCATCAATTATTAATTGTCCAATCAACACTCTTCCAATAATCTATCTGGGCTCTAGGAGCAAATACTAAGAGGGCAAAAACCTGGGAACCTATTATACAAAAATTCAAGAAAGCTCTAGGTTTATGGAAAGTAAAACTCCTATCGTTGGGGGGAAGAATCACACTTATAAAATCAACACTTGGAGCATTGCCACTTGTCACGCCCCAATTTCAGCGAACCGAACTAGGGACGCGAACGTTTAAAAAATATAATACTTGAAGCCTGTTTTCATTAAATCACTTTAAAAGCCAGTTTAGTTCCACAAAATAATAATATTTACATCTCAAAAATATTAGTCCCACACTTGGACAAAAACGAGGTACACGTCACTAGACTCAAAACACCCAGCAACCCGCTTCAAGCTCTTCAAGCTTCAGAAGCTCACCTAGTCCAGACTGCGAACGGTACCTGTAGGAAAAGCATCTAGGGGTGAGCGTTCGTTCACCACCACAGATAACAGACAGACTACGACATAACTTAGCAGACAAAGCCGGTGACACCAACAACGACTCAAAAGACACACACACGACCAATACTTTCCTCAACTTACTCAACCCTCGGACACGTGAAAGTAGACCCCACACTACGATTGACGACCTCCTCCAAGACACGACTGACAACCACACAATACCAAACAAGATCACAAAGGATCGCAAACCAGCTGCTAAGTAACCAATATCTGTATCTCGCCCTTTCCGATCCCAGTCGGGCCAGGCGGTCGACCTGTCGTGCAACTTCTCCCGATCCCAGTCGGGAGGCTAACCCACAACCTCTCCGCATCACCTGATCCCAGTCGGGTGGTTAGCCACACCCGCGCGTCCTTCCCCCGATCCCAGTCGGGGAGCTAGCCCACAACCTCTCCGCTTCTCCCGATCCCAGTCGGGAGGCTAGCTACACCACACAACCTCCACCAGTATCAAGTAACCAATCACAATCACAAACAAGTTCAAAAAGACAGTAACGACACCGGTGACAACTCCACAGGCACTCAAGGCCAACAAGACACCAACAACCAAACACAGGTTCAACAACCCTACGGGCCCTCATGGCCACCCAAGACACCAACGGTAAAGTACGGGTTCACAACCCCACGGGCAATCACGGCCACCCAAAACACCGAAACGACAACACGGGCTCTCATGGCCACCCAAGACTCAGCAATAAATAACACGGGCTCTCAAGGCCACCCAAACTCGACAATAAATAACACGGGCTCTCAAGGCCACCCAAACTCAACAACAAATAACGCACAACAACCTCCGGCATAATCAATGCCTCCAACAGTCCTAAGATCACCAGTTTCACAAACAACCTCCGGGCATGGTCATATGCCTCCAGTAATTCAATTATCGCTAAGTTCTCTGCTCCTACGACACTACTAAGTGTCACATGCCTTTCCAATAATTACTAAGTTCCCGTAACATGCTTTTCTAATATTCGATAACCTAAATAACCCACGACACCCCGGTGTCACATGCAATTCTACAGTTAACTTTCCCTAGTCAGGGCCGAGATCCGGCTACTTTTCCCTACCTCAACCGAAGAACACCCGCTACGTTTCCTAGCAGCTGACGTTCTGGCTCGCTACCTCCGGGCTTCACTTCGATCGAAGCCGGACGCTAAAGAAAACACGAAATCCATAATTAGAGGCAGTTCCCAGGTTAATTCAAAGGTCATGATTAGTCCAGTTTAAAACCGACAGTTGTCCTTTAAACTCGAGCGGGATAAAAGTAGGATTACGACGAATCGGGTTCGAGCACCCGTGCACCGAACTCAGATTTGATCTAAAACCCAGTTAAAACCATTTTCAACTCAAAACCGTCTTTGAAACTCCTTTGCTTTATTCAATTCGGACTTTATTTTAAAACAAAACGATTCTTTTCTGCTCTTTTCCAAACTCAAGATTTAGGTCCAAAACCCTTCTAACTACGATCTGATTTCGTTTTCCCTTTTCGATTTAACTTAACTCAAGTTTAATTTTACCAACAGATTTTCGTTTTAAAACCTTTTTAATTAAACCAGATCTAGTTTTAACATTTTTTTTCTTAAGAAACTCAAAACCTGATTTCCTTTTTCCCTTTTTACCTTAGACAATTGTTTTTCGTTTCAAATAACATTCCTTTTTAATTTCTTTTGGTCTTACAACTAAACACTTCATATCCAAAATGGAAATCGGTTTAAACCGAGACCAGATCCAGAACAAGTATGGAACAACAGTAAAGGGAAAGAATTTGGCAACGAAAGTAAGGAGAGACTCAGTTTTCACAACCGGCTGACCACCGGCAAGGGCGTAGCCGGCCGAAGTCTCACCATGGAAAAAGAAACGGTGGCGGCGGTGGGAGCGGCGGAGCTCCTCGTAACGGATCTGAACGGCGCTTCAAGCTTCCGTCTCAGATCCGGCGAGGATGGGACGAACGGAGAAGGAGGCTCGGGTAAGAGGGAGACGGTGGCGAGTTAGGGCTCGGGACGGGGAGGTCGGAGAGAGATCGGGATCGAGGCTCGTTTGGTGTGTGAAGAACGGAGCAGAAGAGAGAGGTAGGGAGGACCGGGAGAGGGGCGGTGGCGTGAGGTCGGCCGGAACCTCGCCTGAACGGGAGGACGGCGGCTTGGTTTGACGGGGAAGATGAGGAGAGGAGGTCCGAGACTCGGGCGACGAGCGAGAGGAACTCGGGACGACGACGGCCGGAGCTGGTGGTGGACGGAAACGGTTCTGCGAGGAAGATGAAGGAGAGAGAAACGGGATCGGGAGAATCGAGAGGGTGAGAGGGTGAGTCTGCGCGTTTTTTGACGCTGAAACCCTAGGGTTTCAGCTTATAAGGGACGCGGGTTGGGCCGAACATCTCGGGCCTCAGACGAAAAACGGGCTCAAGGCCCAAGCGAGAGGAAGGGAGGCCTGCTGCCTACCGAGTCTGGCCTGGCCTGCCCAGCTTTCTTTTTTTTTCTTTTTTTTTACCACTTGTTTCAAAAACCTACCCTAAGGTTTTCAGATTGCAATTTAATACCCTTTTGAAACCGAAGCGGGTTTTACACCACTGTACTATTTTTCTATTCATGGAGCCCCAAAAATTGTCACTAAGAGAATGGAAAGCTGGCAAAGAAATTTTTTATGGCATGGCAAAATCACAGGTAAAGGTTGCTGTAAAATTAATTGGGGCAAGGTTTGTGCTTCAAAAGCTGATGGGGGTCTTGGCATCAGAAATTTATCAAATATGAATATAGCTTTAATGACCAAGTGGTGGTGGAGATTTTCCCTTGAAAAGAATGCTCTACGGAAATTGATAATCTGTGGAAAATTTGGTTGGGGGCCAAATGAATGGGACCTCTCAAACTTCTCAGAATTGGGTTCAAACAGCTTCATTACTCATATTTTACATCTAGCTAAGGACTCAAGGTTTGAGGATATCTTTGGAACTAAAGGTCTGCATTGGAAAACTGGCAATGGGGAGAGAGTCTTCTTTTGGAGAGATGTTTGGTGGGGGGACTCAGCCTTTAAACTTTTATCCCCAAGACTCTTTGAGCTCTCTCAATCTAAACAATTGTTAGTTGCTGAAGGTTGGAATGGGGCTGCTTGGGACCTGGACTTTGCTAGAGCTCCTAGAGGTAGAGCTGAAAATGTTTGGGCCATTCTCTCCTCTATACTCTTGAACCTAAGGCTTGGTGAGCAGGAGGATGTTTTAGTTTGGCTTTGGGATCCAAAGGGCTTCTCAGTTAGAAAACTTTATACCTTACTTGAGCAACAAGGCACCCAATCTGCTGCAATCTCTAAATGGACTAAACTCTTTTGGATCCCTGGTATTCCCCCAAAAATTAATGCCTTCTCTTGGTTGGCATGTCATGAGGCAATTCCTTCGAAATGCATTCTTGAATCAAGAGGTGTGACTTTTTCCTTGGAAGAACTTCTTTGCCCTATCTATCATTGGGACTTAGAAGATGGCAGCCACATTCTATTGCACTGTACTAGGGCCTGGCTTGTGTGGGGGTTGATTGCAAGGTGGTGGGGCTCTGTTAATATCATTTCAGGATCAGTTATGGATCAACTGGTAGCTTGGCCTCATTTGCAGAAAAGAAAATATCAGAAGAATTAGGTACAGATTTTCCAACTAACTACTTGGATGTTATGGTTATCCAGAAATGAAAAAATCTTTAGCGATGAGAACTCATCTACTGAGGAAATTTTTCAAAAGATACAACATCAGTCATATTCATGGGAATGGTATTCATTTCAGAAAACAAAAAAAAATTCTTTTCATTCAGCTCTTGGTGTTCCTCCCCCAAAGCTTGCCTGAATTGGAAGTTTTGATGCATTGGCCTGGTTTTGTTCTTGAGGAGTCTCACAAGCTCTCTAGTTTGGGGTTTGGGGTCCTGGGATGGTTTTGAGGGTGGTTTTGGTGAGTGATGTGAGTGGTGAGGCTTCATCTGACTTGGGTTTCCTCCTCCTTCTGAGTGTGGTTAGTGCCTCTTGTTAGGTTGGTGTTAGGGTAGCTCTTCTTAGGTGAGTGGTTGTTCTTCTTTTGCAGGTATTTTTTGCAGCCTGCCCTGCTTCCTGGTTGGACACTTCTTCAAGACCAACTTGTTTACAACACAGATTTACCAACAGTTACTGGATCATCTTGGTTCAATCAGGAGATGAGCAGTCTCAAGCTCATTACCTCAATTCAATCCCCTTCAACTGGTACATCATACCTGCTACATCAACAACACAAAGTCAATCATTCATCCTCAACAGCTCAAGCCTTGGTCTACACTGAATTTCCTCAAAAACCCTGAAGAAAGAATGCATTACAGCAATTTGGCAATGTCTTCAATTGGATCACAATCACAGCCACCTCAACATTCAGTTTCAAAGCATCTACACATCAAGTTCCATCCATCTTCAGTTCAATTCCACTCCTTGCTTCTTAAGTTACCTTGGTTTGGATAATTACTTTTAATTTCACTTCATTTAGCATTAGTTCTGGGGGCTCTTCATTTTCATGCCCTTTTGTTCTGTTCACGTGGGTATTTTTTGTGCTTGTTATGTAGCTAGACAAAGCCTTGTACTCCTTTTTAACCTCCAAAAAGGTTTTAATATAAATTCGCTTTGCTCATAATAAAAAAAAACATTAAGTTCAATAACATTAACTTCTACAACATTTAAGCTGCGAGCAGACTGTTGAGAATACGCTCTTCCATTTCTCTGTTCTCTTCCATCCATTTAACATAATCCTTAAACCACGCAGACTCCTCTATAGGTAGAAGGCCATCCGCAACCTGGTATAACCACGGAGGCCTCTGCCTCACGGTTATACCTTTAGGTGGTGGAGGAAGGTCATCACCTTTCTCGTGCATTAGGCACTGAATGTAGTCCAAGCGTTGATTGGCTTCCTTGAGTAGTCGGTCATACTGTTGCACCCATGCTGGGCCATCTACAGGGTTGTCTGTTTGTGGACTGGGTATTAGTACCACTGTTCTTGCATTTTCTCGTCGATGCCACCTACGCTCGAGGCGAGGATCAAGGTTTGGTTCCATCCTGTCACAAACATATACATGTTTACAGAACTCAATCAACAAACACATATAGTTATACCAATCCTCAAATTAAGTAAAAAACATACGTAGGTAGCATTCATAAACAGTAGTGTTCATGATCAAGACCAAGTCATAAAAAGTACAATACAAAATCAAACTTCGTTAAGTCCTAATTCAAACATCCATTAAATGCTGAGTACTAAACTAGAGCATTTAGTCTTCAAACTCGCGCTCGAAGTTATCTTTAAGCCACTGGACATAAACCTTTTCTTGATGCTTTAGACCACGCATGGAGGTCGCTCCATAAGATGTACGAGTTCTTGTTTGAGCAACAACCCTTTTAGCAACAAGCCTACCTCTTTTAGCAGCAAGTCTTTGGCCCTCCCTGTTAATCAGGCCCAATATCTTCATGCGAGCTGCTGATTCCGCTCTCGTGGGTATGTCATCATGCAATTTCTTAAACACTTTCAGCATCTCTTTATGCCAATCAAGCTCCCTTTTTATTAGCTGCTCATATTCATCATTTGATGTCATGTTTTCACCGATACTATTGTTCATGTACTCCATTGACTATATGAAAGCAAAGCTCAATTTCAATCCCTAAATTCAAAACCACTAAAAAATAAAACTTAATTGAAACCCTAAATTTCGTGAGCCTAATTGAAACCCAAAATTGTATAATACAAATCAAACCCTTAATTTCAAGCTTCATATCAACTCCTAAATTGTATAATACAAATCAAACCCTAATTTGCATAATACAAGTCAAGCGCTAAATTGCATAATACCAATCAAACCTTTAATTTCATAATACAAATCAACTCCTAAATTTCATAATACAAATCAACCCTTACATTGCATAATACCAATCAAGCATTTAGTTTCAGAAGGGTAAACTACAAATGTATACCCTGAAGTTGGCACGTCTAACCAATGATAACCCTGAAGTTCAAAAACTAATGATGCATACCCTGAAGTTACAACTTGTAACTAGAAACCCCTTCTGTCAGCTAAAATGACGAAGATAACCTCAGTGACTTTTTAAATAATTTTTTAAAAATAAAACTGAAGTGATTTTTTATATAAAAATGAAGTCATTTCATAAGTATATATATATATATATAGGGTGGCTATCCAGTAAAAACCCTCCTTATTGTGCAAACTACGAACCAATCTAAGCCACAGGATGCGGTCAAAGTGACGTCAGCAGAGCGCGCGTGAGCGTGTTGACCACGCGCGCGCACGGTGCTAATAGTTTGGCGCGCACAGTGCTAATAGTTTAGCACAATGCCAACCTATTAGCACTGTGCGCCCAAACTATTAGCACTATGCGCGCCACGTGTCAGCACTGTGCCCGCGCACCAGCAGCGCGCGCGCCCATGTGTCAGCACCTGGTGAGTTCGTAGTTTGCACAATAAGGGGTGGTTTTTACCTGATACCAACCCTATATATATATACATATATATATACACATATATATACATATATATATATACATATATATACATATATATATACACATATATATACATATATATATATACATATATATATATATATATATATATATATATATATATATTTTAAAATAATTATTGAAGTGTAGTTCAGGGTATTTTCGTCATTTTAGCTGACGGAGGGGTTTCAAGTTACAAGTTGTAACTTCAGGGTATGCATCACTAGTTTTTGAACTTCAGGGTAATCATCGGTTAAACGTGCCAACTTCAGGGTATGCATTTGTAGTTTACCCATTTCAGAATACAAATCAAACCTTTAATTTTGGAATACAAATCAAACCTTTAATTTTAGAATACAAATCAAACCCTTAATTATAGCATACAAATCAAACCATAAATTCATCAATACAAATCAAACCCTAATTTCAGCATACAAATCAAACCATAAATTCATCAATACAAATCAAACCATAAATTCATCAATACAAATCAAACCCTAATTTCAGAATACAAATCAAACCATAAATTCATCAATACAAATCAAACCCTAATTTCATAATAGAAATCAAACCATAAATTCATTAATACAAATCAAACCCTAAATTTCATAATACACCATATTTCTTCATCATACATTGAAACCCCCATAACCCCCAAATTACAACCCTAATTTCACCCTTCATTTCGAAACCATAACCATGTAATTGACATTTGTTCCACATCAACATCTGCACTGCCTAAAACCGTTCTTGCACGACCCATTCGCTATATTTCAAGCTTCATATACATGATGAACTAGAAAGCCCTAGTTTGATTTCATATTAAAACTTATGAACGTAAACTCGCCTCCAATCCTCTCTGAAGAGCAGTTCACACACGAGCAGTAGCGATTCCTACGACCTTCCGGACCTCACGCCACCAAGCTTTGCTGTAGTTTAGTGCTTGCGATTTTCAGAGAAGAAGAACAAATGGAAGTGTAAAAGAATGGAACAAGTGTAGAAGAAGATAGTGTTGCGTCAAATATACCCATTCTCAAACGTAGGGTTTCAGACGTAGGGACAAAACAAGCAATTCCAAAGCCAGTTTGACGGTGCCGTTATCAACTCACGGTTTTTGGCTTTATTGGAAAACGATAACTGACTTACTATTAAGACATAAAAAAAATGTGGAGGACTTTACATATTTGAAAAATGACCTTTGTCCATAGCACCAAAATGTGGTTTCCCCTTCATTATAATGCCATTAAGGAATAATGAGCATTGAATGAATTGGCTAATGAACTGGTACAAGAGGAAGTCATATTGAACCGTGAAGGTATAAGGTTTCCAATCATATTTAAGAAGTTTGACCTAAAGCGGGGTACAATGCCATTCAAGCCAGAAAAGAGCACCACTCAGGTTAAATGACACCAATAAAGCAATCAAGAAGGAAAAGAAAGTGGAAAAATGCAAATTTTGCAGAAAGCTTGACCACTTTCAGAAGGATTGTCCAAAAAAAGGAGGGGTGATTCGAAAAGAAAGGTAACATTTTGGGTTTCGTAAGATTTTTGAATCTAATCCCACTTGTGCTTTATCAACAACTTGGTGGATCGATAGTAGTGCAAATGTCCACATTTCTAATTATATGTAGGGATTTCTTACGAACAAACCATAAGCCTAAGTAAATTTTATTTTTTTATGGAAAACCGAGACAAAGAACCAGTGAAAGTTATTGGTATTTACCGTCTCATTTTGAAGAAAAAAAGGAAGAAGAGGATTTTACTTAGATTTATTTAAAAATCTTTATGTTCCATATATTTCTCGTAAATCATTTTCAATAAGCAAACTTGATAAAGTTGGTTTTAAAATGTATCATGTCGATGACACTTTCAAATTTATTTCAAAATTCTTGTCACTTTAGCTTGGAATTTCAGTTGATGGACTTTACAAATTACATTATCCTGCATATTTATGGAGAAACTGAACACGAGTCATAAAGTCGTGGCTCTTATTTCTCGTGGCACAAAAGATTGGGACACATCTCCCGTGAAAATATGGGGAGATTGGTAAAGAATGAAGTCTTTCCGAATTTGGACTTTACCAATCATAAAGAGTGTGTAGATTGCATTAAGGGATAAAAAAACTAAACACACAAAGAAAGGAGCCACAAGAAATAAACAACTTCTTGAAATTATTCATACATACACTGCAGACCTTTTTGATGTTCCAACTTTAGGGGTGAGTGAATTTAATGGAAAATATTATGAAACAGGACAACACCCTTGATCTTTTGTCAAATTACTCCAAAAACTTGGAATTGTTGTTCAATACACAATGCCTAGATCTCCATGGTAGAATGTTGTAGGCGAAAGACGTTAAAGAAAATCAATAATGTTAGATTTTATGAATGACGATATTAGTGGAGTGCTAAACATGTAAGCATTCAAGAAGTTCGGGTTCATATTCCTTTACCCCACTTCTAAATGTTGTTATGAATCTTATCATTGTTGAAACATTGGACAATGACGATTACCTACACATGAATGTTGACTCCATTCACACAATATAACCCATAATGATCATTCTAAACCAAAAGAAGAATTAAAGATCCGATTTATTTTTTACAAGCCATTATTAAGTCGGTCATTATGAGCTCGAGCCACAATAAATGGATGTGTAAACCGTCTTTCTTAAAGGAGACTTGAAAAAGAGAGTCTACATGCGTCAACCTGAAGGTTTCATAATCAAAGGTTAGTGAGACATGGTCTGCATATTTAAGCAATCAATTCATGAACTTAAGCAAGCTTTGAGGAAATGGTATCTAAAGTTTGATGAAATCCTTACAGTTTTCGATTTCAAAGAAAACATTGTCGATCCATGTATATACCCCAATACCAGTGGGAGTAAGTTCATATTTCCGATTATGTATGTTGATGATATCTTATTAAATGTAATGTTCTTCTATTAAAATCCAAGGGATTGCTAATTGGCAAGTTGCGAAAAAAAAGGTATTGAGATACTTAAAGGAAACAAGGTACTATATGCTAACGTATAGAAAGGCAACACATCCACAGATGGTTGGATTTTTGGTTCATACTTCGGTGGATAGCATGATATATACATATACTATGAAAGTTGAATACTTAGCATGTTATGGGGTTTTTATTTAAAGATCGTAATTGCAGAATAGGTTTGAGTTTTGAGGAACTATTTCATCCCCAATTTTCTATTATGATAACGAATGTGCAGTTATCTAAGATATCTAAGGTAGTACATCAATCACCTTAAATATCTATCATTGTAAAAAAGATGTTAAAAGAGGAAATATTGTCATTGAACACATAGACACATAGGTTATGGTTGTGACATATTAACAAAAGAATTACCTTACAAAGACTTTTCAGAAGCGCACTGAAAGTATGAGTCTTGAAATTGGTTCTTACTTAAGTTGTCCGTGAGTAAGTATGCTTATATTTGACATTTATATTATGAGCTCTAAATTTTTTCTTATACATCTTACTTTCTATTTTCCGAAGTACAACACATTATCGTGGGATGTATGATAACATAATGTGTCTCTTACAAAGACATTATGGGACATGTATGACGACTTCTTATTATGGTCTTGTTATGAAGGTAGGCAATGTTTGTAGTACATGGAAGGAACCACATCGCAAAGCGGATTTTCTACTTCGATGTGTACCCGCCATGACTCCCATTGCCAATTAGTTTAGTCAGGACACTTATGACTATCGTATAAAGGAATTAAGTTAACACTTTATGCCGGCCTTATGATACATAAAAGGATGGATAAAAACCATTCCTAAATGACCAAGAGGGAGACTGTAAGAATATATTTATAAGTATATCTTAGTCCTTTGACCTTGAAATCACCATATCTCCTATATGTGTGTATTCATGTCTTCACACAAGCAAACGATACACCGGAAAGATAATTATAAAGGTTGTACTCAGATATGGATACATGTGTGAGGAGTATGACTGATTGTCATTGATATTTGTCTCTCATGTTACAAACATGAATTAGATATCATCGACTCCCTTAATGAGTAAGGATTATAAAAATAAGCATGAACATACGAATGAATAAAGATTTGTAACTTACAATCTAAACTTGAGATCAAGAAATGAACGACTAAACAAAAGTAAGGTTGATGCTTCTATGCCCTGTGTTCTGGCCTGATATCGCAAAAACGACAAAGGATAAGAATACTTATGGTAATTGGTTCTGACAAGAGATTGTCAACCTTCATATGACTTAGGTCTTTATGGAACTTGCTAGGAGTTATCCACAACTCGTGAACGAAATGAAAGTTTCGGCTCATTGCCAACATCATGTGAGCATAAAGTGTCACACACAATAGAGAAAAAACCCCCATAATGAAATGGACCTCGGAGGTCTAAATTAAATAAATAAGAATAATTATATTTAATATAATTAACACATCTATTTAATTATTTATTCTCGACATTAATATAATTATTTGCATTTAATTTATATGTAGTATGATCTTTAAATGAAATGAACTATAAATATATTAAATAAAGGGTGGGCCAAAAATCCTATTAGGATATGTGACAAGGGATTTTGTCCAACCTTAGTTATTTATTGGTCTTTTATTTGACTTAAAAGAATGAAAGGAAAACTCTAGTTTGATTAGAGCATCCACATCCCTAGCATTACCTTAGCATTGGTTAAGGAGAGAGAAACACTTGCCAAGTAGGAAAGAGAGTTAATTTTTGGGTGATGCTTAGTTTTTTACTTACAATGGGGTAATGCTAAGGTGAAGCTACACTTGTTATTTTTATATTAGTTTATTCCATTATTTTTAATTTATTTTTCATTTTATTTTCTATGTGGTATATATAACTAATGTGGTCAAAGTTGTTATATTTTAAAACCAAAAAATTGATTGAATTCTAACAATAAAAAATTTTAATTTTGAAAAAAGAATAATCAGATTTATTAAATTTTGAATTTTCCAAAAAAATCTGATTTATTAGGTGGAAAAACATAACTTAGGAATTGAATTAGTTTTAGTTTTAAAGAAAAACAGGTTTTGTAATCCTCAATTAAAAAAATCAGATTTTTAATCTTGAAAAAAAAACAGATTTATTAAATTTAAAATTTTTTAAAAACTGATGTTATCAGGTAAAAATTACTTGAGAATTTGATTAATTTGAACTTAATTATGTCCATAAAATTTAAAAACATACTCACTTTACTTAATTTCGAAATCTAAAATAAGATAAAAATTTGATGTCCATCCAATTATATGAATCCTAATATATTCGAAATTTTGGAAAGAAGAAAAATTAATGTTTAATTAGTACACGTGATTCTCATATCTTCCATTAGGCATTTAATATCATTTAATTAGACTGAATTCGATTTTTTTTAATAAAAAATTATCTTAGCGCTATCGGCTTGTGTATCGGTAGCGGGCCGGGAGCATCGGCCCAGCGCTGCTACTTGCAGTCCTGGCATCAGGCTAGCACTATTCTATCGCTAGTCTACCGTAGATGGGCTGTGGTTGCTCTTATACGACTCCTTTAAGTTTTCTCCTTTTCAAGCTCTCTTTATTCGAGGGATAATATTAAATAATTACACTTAATTATATGCAAGTTTAAAATAGTTCCACTAACTTTTAAAAACCACAAACTCGTACATTACTTTTAACAATTTTCAATTTTGTCTATTCCATCCAAAAATAGACGAAAAACTATCTAGTATTTTGAAAAATGACTATAACACCCCTACCTACTCCCCCCCCCCTTTCCATTTCAGGCTACCGTTTTTTTTCTTTATTCTCTATTGTCCATATCTCAATTTATTTCTTTTTTTGATCAGCAAAGCATTATATAAATTTTCTTCTTTTCAAAGGTTGAAAAGAAAGAACAGGTATCTCTAGCTACGGAGATAGAACAAGAAACTAGAACCAAAAACCCCTCTTAGGTGTACAATAGAAAAGAGTAACTAAATGAAACTAATCAAAAGAGCTCCCAAATTAACAAAAGGAGCGTTTTGATGTCTGAAATGCACGAATGGTCCGAGAACTCCAAAGAAACCGATCATGAACTGATTGAAGAAGTATAAATGTGATGGTTTTGTGAACTGATGAATGTTGCCTTGGGACACAAGTAAGATCTGACAATGTTTGGATTGAATGCAAATCAGTAAGATAGCCTACTGGTGCAACCAAAAAAGAGGGAGATGGAGATGATCTTTGAGAGGTCCTAAGATCTGCAGACCAATATGCACATCAAGAGGAACTTGAGAAACCAAGGAAGACTTGCAGTAGGAAGGGAGTCCTTAACCAAGCAAAAATGGCTCCAAGAACCTGCAAAAACAGAACAAAAGAAGCTACCCACTCACAACAGAAGAGGAGACACACCTATCCACTACCACACTCAAAAGGGAGAGCAAAAGAACAGAACCCAGCTCACAAACAACAAGCTCACCACTCTCCACTACACCCAAACCACCCCCAAACCCCACCCAGGACCCCAACCCCAACAAAAAAGGAGCCAACCAACCCACTGTCAATGCTTTGCTTTGTAACTGAGACAATGCAGAGGGTTTCTAACCCACTCTTCAAAGGAGAAATGATAAGAAGAGGAGAAAGATGACCATTCCCAAGAGTAGCTAGTGTTCTGCAACTTGTGAAAGATTGTGCCAGAATTGAAGGCCACATTGTTGAAAGAAGTATCAGCAAGCTTGCTTCAAAATGTTCCCCCAAGCTCTTCTGAAGGAGCTTTTGAATAAATAGAACTAGCTGCAAAATAGATCTTTGAAGGTGCCAGGTAATGCCCAACAAAGTCCCCACCAAGAGAAGATGAAACCCCAAACTTCCCAGGACAGTCTGCAATGTAAAATTATGTGTGCAACATCTTCATAATCCCAGTGACAAGAGGGGCAGATGAGTTCATCAAATGTAAAAACAAGACCCCTACTTTGAAGGAATTGCCTCCAAACAAGCTAACCAACAGAATCTCAATTTATTTCTTATGTTCCTCCATATGAGAATCACCAATTCGGTTGAAAATCAAGCTCCTTACGTCTTGTGTAATAGCTTCACCATGATTGATTATGCTGTTGTAAGAACCACTCCCGGTCAACGCCAGTCAAATCTACGAAAAACGAGAAAATTTAAAATTTTAAGACAGACACTTAAATGAACCTAAATTTGACCCCGAGGGTCATACCGGACTTAAGTTGACCCCGATAACGACCAAAGTGAGTTCCGGGGGACTCAGGGCAAACTTTCTGACCAATTTGAGAAATGTTGACTTTTCATTGGAAAAGTCAACCGAGCGACGTTTTGGTCCATTCGAGGACCGTTTTGGATCCAAAAAGCTTAGCCGTCATCACAGCGGTCTTAGTTGAGCCATTTCCTTGTAGCCCGTGAAGTTTCGTAATTTCTTGGGAAAAGTGCCCGTTCGGGGCCCGAAACGTCCGAATTTCGCGAATCTGATTGGAAAATATCTAGAAGATATTTTCCAAAAAGGTGTGGGACCCATTCCACCACTTGTCAAACAAGTGGTGGTGTTAGGTTGTTGGACAAGACATGGGAGACTACATTGAGGGGGTGGGTTCGGCCAATTCAAAAAAAAAAGGTGTGGGACCCACTTGCCACATGTCACTAATGTGGTGGTGTTAGGTAACATTGAACAAAACAAAGGAAGACTTGATGGTAGTTTGGTAATTAAGGGATAGATTTGTTTTTTTTAAACAAAACAAAAGGGAAAGAAATTGAGGTGTTCGGCCATTGCTTCACAATTAGAAAAAAAGTAGGTTTTTAGAGAGAGAAAAGAAGAGAGAAGAAAGGGGGAAAAAGGGAAGAAGTCTTGGAGATTTGTGATGTTCCTCGATCATCAAACCGTTGGATCGTCTCAAAGATAGAAAAATCGAGTTCACACCGTCATTCTCTACGGTGAGCATCTAACCGATTTTCGTTTTGTTAAGTTTCAAAGTTAGGGTTTGGTTTGAAATGGGTTGAATATGGATGATTTGAGGTGTGGGGTTTGTTGGAGGTGTTTTGGAGCGAAGAGATGACGTTTTCCGGTGACCGGAGGCTCGGGGGGAGCTCCGACCACCGTGTATGGTGGCTGGCCGGCCATGGGGTGGCTGGCCGGAGCTAGGACCGACCACCACCATGGTGGGCCGGCCCAAAAATGGCCCTAGCCACCCACAGCCAAAGTTGGCCGGGTGGGGCCCACGTGCCCGGGTCACGGGTTTTTGTGTTCGGGTGGTTTAGGACGTTCCCCAAGGCGTTAATCCACACCCGGATCGAAATTTGGAATTAAATTGTGAAGTTGTAAATTGACGGGTTTAGAAACTTTAAACGCGAATTAAATTACTCGGAAGTCAGAAATTGATTCCGTCGAGTGCATAGGAACCCTTGAATTATTCTAAGACCGTAGAAACGAAAACATGAATTTTCGGAGCCCCGGAAGGACGTTTTCCAATCCCGGGCAGATTCGTCGGGTCGGGCGAAACGGGCCTTTCCGGGTCCATTATTGACAATGTCGAGTAATTGGGAAGTTTGGGAGTGATCGATATTACCGGGGCTGCGTTTGGGCGTTTAATTCTTTAAATTCGGGTTTCGCCTGCTTACTTTAAAAAGTGTGTTAATTGTAATAATTGTAGACCGTGTCGCCTACCGTGGAAATAGGAGGCTAAGTGGGAATTATGAATCCTTGCGGGAGTAAGAGCATCGGGTTTGACACGCTTTAAGAGGTAGGGAAAAGTAGCCGGATCTCGGCCCTGACTAGGGAAAGTTAACAGTAGAAATGCATGTGACACTTGGGTGTCGTGGGTTAGGTAAGTTGATCGAACAATAGAAAGGCAGGCGACACCGGGTGGTGTCGTATGATACGGGAACGTATCGAACAATAGAAATGCATGTGACACTTAGTAGTGTCGTAGGAGCAGTGAACTTATTGATATTAGAATTATTGGAGGCATTTGGTTATGCCCGGATGTTGATTGTTTAATTTGTGTCTTGGGTGGCCATGAGAGCCCGTACTTTACTGTTTGTGTCTTGGGTGGCCATGAGAGCCCGTACTTTACTGTTTGTGTCTTGGGTGGCCATGAGAGCCCGTGTTTTACTGTTGGTGTGTCTTGGGTGGTCATGAGAGCCCGTACTTTACTGTCTGTGTCTTGGGTGGCCATGAGAGCCCGTACTTTACTGTTTGTGTCTTGGGTGGCCATGAGAGCCCGTGTTTTACTGTTGGTGTGTCTTGGGTGGCCTTGAGTGCCCGTGGGGTTGTTGAACCCGTGTTTTACCGTTGGTGTCTTGGGTGGCCATGAGTGCCCGTGGGGTTGTTGAGCCTGTGTCTTTACAGTTGGTGTGTTTTGGGTGGCCGTGAGTGCCCGTGGGGTTGTTGAGCCCGTGTCTTTACTGTTGGTGTGTCTTGGGTGGCCATGAGTGCCGGTGGGGTTGTTGAACCCGTGTTTTACCATTGGTGTCTTGGGTGGCCATGAGTGCCTGTGGGGTTGTTGAACACGTGTTTTCTACCGTTGGTGTTTTGGGTGGCCTTGAATGCCCGTGGGGTTGTTGAATCCGTGTTCTACCGTTAGTGGTTTGGGTGGCCTTGAGTGCCCGTGGGGTTGTGGAACCCGTGTTTTACTGTTGGTGTCTTGGGTGGCCATGAGTGCCTATGGAGTGTTGAACCTGTGTTGTTGCTGTTTGTTGAACTTTGTTTGTGATTGTGATTGTGGTTACCTGAGGTTGGGGGCCCGCTTCATAATAACGGGGGTCCTGTGATCGCACGCGTCTGCATGTTCAGACGGGGTAGGGGGCCCGCCCGTGAGGAAAGGGGTCCTAGCCGCGCGTGCGTGGGGGTGACTGGTCGACAGCCTGATCCGAATTTGTGTCGGGAAAAGTGAGACAGGTCGACCGCCATGCCTGACAGGGATCGGTAAATACCTAGCGACGAATTCGGTTCTATATTTCCCAGAGAGATCTTGGATTGAGCCATGATTAAAAGTTGATTTTCTAAAATTATAGGTATCAGACCAGCAAAAATAACATACTTATTGAGTTATGCTTAAACCTTTGTTTTCATTAACTATCATACCTAAAGCTATACAAATTCAAGACATAGTGGATTAGGAAGATACAACTGATGGTATTATCTCAGTTTGGGGGATGGAATACATTGGTTTTCAAGGAGGGATTGTTATCCCTTCAAAAAAGTTTCGATGAAGATTAATTGTTTTACTTTCTCTTTGAAGTGGTCTCTTTTTAACATGCACCTCTATTTTTCTTTCAATGTTGGGTGCGAGTCTCCTTGGCTTCGTAAAGGATCAAGATATGTGCCTCTATCTCATCTATCTTTTGAGTTTTTGCGGTGTGCTATTTTTTACTGGGCATTTGGATCTCTATTGAATTGTTGTAATTTTCTGCCCCTGGATTGTTTGGTGGATCTCGAGGTAGGGTAGTAGATGAAGCAACTCACAGTGGAATAAAAATTGAAACCAAGAGACCATGTAATCCATGAAACAACTACCAAAGATTAAAATTACAAGACAAAAATTCAGCACAATTTCTTACCAAAACAAAAACACCGGGTAAAGTATGATTTGTCTTGAGTCTGCAAGACGCCTGTGTATCCTCTAAGGAATCAAAGCCACGTGGTTCTTGATTTTGAGGACTCAAGAACACAACAATATGGAGAGAACGTGCAAAAACCGAAATTGCAAGGGGAGAGAGGAAGTATTGGTGTTTTTTCCTCTTTTTTTTTGATAAGCTAAGAAATTTATTAAGCAATTGTTTCATATGAAAATAGAAAAAAGGAAGAAAAGATCCAAAAAGACCTTTTCCCAAAACCAATACAGCTCAAATGAGCAAAAAACAGAACCAGAACAAAACCAAGACGTAAACATCTTGCTTATATCCTATTCGGGTTCAAACAAGCAAACCGGTTAGCGATCGGCACAGGGGTTAGGGCTTGATCAGAAATCTGATCCACGGCATCCATGTCCTTCCTTCCCTCGGAGTCCTGAACGAGAGCTAAGGAGCAAAGATCAACAGCTTTCCTACCAACTTTCTTGGCTACGTCCACCAAGAACCGCCCTAAATTATCCCCTTTATCAACACAAGTCCTGGCTCTGGTTTGATACACAACAACTGGTCGAGCAATCACCTTCACCTGATCCTTCTTTGGGCGGCCACGTCTTTTTGGCCCAAACCCAGAAATCGGTTTTTCCAAGGCTTCCTTCCACGGACTTCCTTGAAACCCGACCTCCACAGTCGACACCTCGCCCCGAATATGAAAGTCTTGGTCCGCTGAACCCAAACCCAGACCTAACGGGTTAAGATCCTTCTCCATTCGCTTAAAAACAGTGACCAAGCTCGGATCTTCTAGTACCAGTGAATGAGCCTTTTCAGCAGCTGAAACAGACCCGGACAGCCCACTTGACAGGCCCAACTCATCCAAGACCTAAGAAAAATTTTCTTTGCTAAGACCAAACCCACCAGTGGTCCCTTGGCCCAAGACACCACAAGACCTAGTTTCAAGCCCAACTACACTTATGTCGCAACTCAGCGCCGCCAGCAAAGGAGACGCGTCCGGACTGTTCGGCACGATCAATGCAGGAAGCTCCATCCCAGGATTCGAATTCGAGAACCCTTGATTAGGCAACAAACTTCCTGTAATCACGGGGTCAACTCCTGAAGCAGGGGAAAAGGATATTGATCGTCGAAGCACGCCGACGACCTCCCCAGAAGCCTGCACGGACACCATTGCCGGAGATGGTGTGACCGGGGGCTCGGCGAACCCACTAGGACACTCCAACACCTCATCCTCCTTCCGAACACCATCGGAAAATAGTCACAGAACTCGGGCTGACAGGGCTTCTCTCCTCTGTGCGACGGAAGAGCTCGGCACCTTCAGGCTAGACCCAACCTGTAAATGATGAAAGAGCTCCCGTGGACGAGACGACCATAGTGACTGCGCCGACGGCGCACCGCTTCGGAAGCAACCCTAATGTCACGCGCGTGAAGTGCGTTCAGAAGACTACTCTTTGTAAATGAAGTTTTTCTTCTCTTTTTTGTGTTTATTTTGTTGAAAAAATGACTCTTAAGTCATCTTCTCCCATCAACATAATAGAATAATTGTAAATAGGACAAGGATAATGATAAGTGTGGTGTAAAGAGGACAAACATGGTGGTAATCATCGTGTAGAATAGATGGGAGTTGGTGGTGAATCACCAACACCTTAATCTAGTCTTGCTTACTTAATAGTAATTAATCAAGACTTAATTAACTAGTTCCATGGGCCCTTGGTGGCATGGGCTGCCCATGGGCCTCATAGGTGATGGCCCGTGGCCATTCCCAACGATGTCCCGTGACGCGCTCATCACCTCTACGCCTCACATCCCGGATATGTCCAATATTATCCGACGTGATCAATCCCAAGACTCCAAGCCTTGTCTCGATCCATAATGTCCTAAATACTTACAGGCACATGACCCAAAACTTAGTTTTGGTCATGTCCCGAGACAACTCCCCTTTTGTCCATTCTCCATAAACATGTTAATGAGTTTCATCCTCTGGTGTGACCCTTAGGTTTATGCATGTCAGTAGATAAACGTAAATTCTCATTTTACTTGATCTTAAATAAGTGGAAACTAACGGGATTTTAGTATTTCCCGACACTACATAACGAATGGACCCTGTCGATTATAAACTTTTTGTCGTCTATGACATTATCATTTTATCACCGATATCGTGATTGAGATAAGGCATATAGTCGTCATCCTTATTATTCTCAATCACTGTTCCTTGATATGTGATATGACTGAATATATGATACCCAATATCATGTGCATGACCATGCTATTCTTTCAGTCACCCTCGATCAAGCGGCTGAGAAACAATATCTTTTATATACCGTAGTATGAGGGATAAATCCCTTAGCCGTCTTTCGTGTCACTTATGCACTCCGTCCCCAAGCCAATCATGGGCGTTATGGAAACCCTGTCACGGGCAACATTGGGCTCAGGCCAAACTCAGTTGTTTACAGCATAGTAATCACAAAGACTCCTTGATCTAAGTATACATGACAAGCTACGACAATGAATATGTTCATGACTACATCCATGGCCCATATTCATGTCGGGTCGTCCAATATCATGTCCCATATGATATATATGATCAGACTCTAGAATTCCATTCCAATGATTAATATAATGTAAGCCATAAAGAGCCATCTTTCATACTAGTTGCTTCTAGTGAAGCTTTGTCGACTAGGGACCCATCGAGTGTGATCTATCTCGATCCGTGGTTCTATTCGCATGGTTGGCATTATTCATAATACACATCCATATATTACTTCAACACATATGTAATCTAAATCCGCTTTAATTTTATTTCTAATGATGATATATAATGTAAGAACCACTCCCGGTCAACGCCAGTCAAATCTGCGAAAAACAGGAAAATTTAAATTTTTTAGACAAACACTTAAATAAACCTAAATTTGACCCCAAGGGTCATACCGGACTTAAGTTGACCCCGATATCGACCAAAGTGAGTGCCGGGGGACTCAGGGCAACTTTCTGACCAATTTGGGAAATGTTGACTTTTCGCTGGAAAAGTCAACCGAGCGACGTTTTGGTCCAATCGAGGACCGTTTTGGATCCAAAAAGCTTAGCCGTCGTCGCAGCGGTCTTAGTTGAGCCGTTTCCTTGTAGCCCGTGAAGTTTCGTAATTTCTTGGAAAAAGTGCCCGTTCGGGGCCCGAAACGTCCGAATTTCGCGAATCTGATTGGAAAATAACTAATGATATTTTCCATAAAGGTGTGGGACCCATTTGGCCACTTGTCAAACAAGTGGTGGTGTTAGGTTGTTGGACAAGACAAGGGAGACTACATGAGGGGGTGGGTTCGGCCAATTCAAAAAAAAGGAAAAAAAATAGGTTTTAGAAAGAGGAAGAAGAGAGAAGGAGAAGATAGAAAAGAGAAGAGGTCTTGGAGGATTTGTGACGTTTCCCGTCGATCAAACCGTTGGATCGTCTCAACGATAGAAGAATCGAACTCCCATCGACATTCTCTACAGTGAGCATCTAACCAAATTTCGATTTGCTTAAGTTCGAAAGTTAGGGTTTGAGTAAAACTAGTAGTTTATGGTGGTATTGAGGTGTGGGGTTCGTTGGGGACGTTTTGGAGCGAAGATGGAACGTTTTCCGGTGACCGGGAGCTCGGGGGAAGCTCCGGCCACCGTGTATGGTGGCTGGCCGGCCATGGGGTGGCTGGCAGGAGCTAGGGCCGGCCACCACCATGGTGAGCCAGGCCCTAGCCAACCACGGCCAAAGTTGGCCGGGTGGGGCCCACGTGGTCGGGTGTTCGCGTTTTGTGTTCGTGTGGTTTAAGACGTTCCCGAGTCATTAATCTACACCCGGATCGAATTGGGAATTAAATAGTGAAAGTTGTAATTGACGGGTGTAGAGACTTTAAACGCGAAATAAATTACTCGGAAGTCGGAATTTGGTTCCGTCGAGTGCCTAGGAACCCTTGAATTATTCTAAGACCGTAGAAACGAAAACGGGAATTTTCGGAGCCCCGGAAGTACGTTTTCAAAACCCGATTTGCCATGTCGGGCGAATCGGGCTTTTCCGAGTCCATTATCGACAATGTCGAGTAATTGGGAAGTTAGGGAGTGATCGAAATTGCTGGGGTTACTTTTGGGCGTCAAGTTTATTAAAATTCAGGTTATGCCTGCAAGCTTCAAAGTATTTAAAATTGTGTTCTTATTAGATTGTGCCGCAGACAGAGGAAAGGGAAAGCTAGGCGAGTGATCGAGATCACGCCAGAGCTTGTTTGTGCGCTTTTAGAGAAAGCATACGAGGTAGGGAATAGTATCCGGATCTCGGCCCTGACTAGGGAAAGTTAACAGTAGAATTGCATGTGACACTTGGGTGGCCATGAGTGCCCGTGGGGTTGTTGAACCCGTGTCTTTACTATTGGTGTCTTGGGTGGCCATGAGTGCCCGTGGGGTTGTTGAACCCGTGTTTTACCGTTGGTGTCTTGGGTGGCCATGAGTGCCCGTGGGGTTGTTGAACCCGTGTCTTTACTATTGGTGTCTTGGGTGGCCATGAGTGCCCGTGGGGTTGTTGAACCCGTGTTCTACCGTTGGTGGTTTGGGGGGTCTTGAGTGCCCGTGGGGTTGTGGAACCCGTGTTTTACTGTTGGTGTCTTGGGTGGCCATGAGTGCCTGTGGAGTGTTAAACCGTTGTTGTTACTGTTTGTTGAACTTTGTTTGTGATTGTGATTGTGGTTACCTAAGGTTGGGGGCCTGATTCATAATAACGGGGGTCCTGTGATCGCACGCGTCTGCATGTTCAGACGGGGTAGGGGGCCCGCCCGAGAGGAAAGGGGTTATGGCCGCGCGTGCATGGGGGTGACAGGTCGATAGCCTGATCCGACTATGTGTAGGGAAAAGGGCGACAGGTCGACCTCTGGCTTGACAGGGATCGGCAAAGTTGCGTGGGGACTGAGTTGTACGACAGGTCGACCGTCTGGCCTGACAGGGATCGGTAAAGGGCGTGGGGGACTGAGCAGATGGAGTGCGATCCTTTGTGATCTTTTTGGTGTGCGATCCTTAGTGATCTTGGGTGTTGCGTGGTTATCTGTCATGTCTTTGGAGGAAGTCGTAAATCGTTGTGTCGGGTCTACATTGAAGAGCTAGGAGCGGAGTCCGGATTTTCTTTTGAGTCTAGCGACGTACACTTTGTATTTTGTCCGCTTGTTGGGACGTACTTTTGAGTTGTAAATAATTATTTTGATGAACAAATGGTGGTTTTAAAGTGATTTATTTAAAAGGTTTAAAAATGTTTTATTGTCTTAAACGTTCATGTTCTGAGTTCGGTTTTACTGAAATTGGGGCGTGACATCTTGGTATCAGAGCTCGAGATTTCACACCTCGGACTGTACGTCAATTAGGTGGGAGAGTCGAGGCAGTGAAAGTCCCATCGTGCGTTGGGTACGCGAGTCGGAAACCGTGTGTAGACCCGTAGTGTCTTGAGTCTTGTTTGTGGTTGTGTGTATGTGCAGTATTTTGTTGCTGGCATACTGATTGTGTGTTGCTGCGTGAAACGTTTTGAAGCTGTCCCGACTCGACTCAGAGGCGCCCCTGTAGTCGAGCGTGACGGTACTGATATCAAGTGGGTACAATGTAGTTCGGGGACGCCTGGACCGGGTTGTAACTACCTGATGTCAAGAAATGAGGTTTTGTAATGAAAAGGAAAAAGCTTTAAAATGGTTTGGCCCCGTGGGCGTCTTTTGATTTTGGTTGGCCCGGTGGGCGTGGTTGGACTTTGGTTGGCCCGGTGGGCGTGTGTGTTGTTGTTTGGCCGTGTCGGCTTGTGGTTGAGGTTGAGCGACTCGATTTGAGCTGTGAGTCGTTGTGTGTGTATGTGTTAAATTGGTGGTCGAGCGTGTGTGTCGTTCAAGGTTTCTTTTTCGGGGTTAAACAGGAGGAAGGGTCGAGTTTGAAATGATTTTGGAAAACAGGCTTGTGCGAGTGTCACGGACCCTGTCACGGATCTGTGACGGAGCAGCGCGTTTTGGCAATTTTTAGGGCCTTTGTCACGGCTCCGTGACCCCAACCGTGACGGGGTCTGTCACGGACCCGTGATCCCTGTTTTCTACACCGTCTTGATTACACAGTTTTAGTGTTGTTGTTGCGTGACTTGGTACACGTTTGTGTGGTTTATTTGAGGTTTCTCTTACTTATTCTAGTAACTAAAGTATTAATAGTGTAAGCGGTGTGACGTTTTAGTGATAAGTACGCTAGAGTAGACGTAGACCGTGTGAACGCTAGTGTAATTGAGCATGTTGTCGTTATATAAGTTCGCAAACTAAACGTTTGCGTGTATCCGTGTAGAGGATACCGACACATGGCTCATGGCAGACGAGGACGATCAGCCGTGACACGGGGACGGGCGCCCGCGCGAGGCAAACGAGGACGGTCAGTAGGGACACCAGGACGGGTGCCCACCGTTGAGCCCGCTGAGTACGCGGAGGCCCAGGGTACTCCTGTCGGAGAGGACATGAGGAGCGACACGGGACCATATACGGGCACGCCCAGCGTCCTGCCGGTCACATACCCTCCCACTACGACCACGCTGGACGAGCTGACCAGGACAGTGCAGAGTTTGGTGGCGATCATCGCCAGTAGAGAGTCGGCATCGCCAGCTCCACAGACAGCAGCGGTCCCAGCGAGGCCTGTTCAAGCCGAGGACCATACGGCCAGGACACTGCTGGACTTTCTAAAGCTGGCATACCCACATTTGTCGGGGAGCCGAACCCAGACCTAGCCAAGAGATGGCTGGAGCAGGTCACGCGGGACCTGGACACCTCAGGCATCGAGGATGGTCGCAGAAGAGTGTCATTTGCAGCTCATCTGCTGAGGGACAGTGCCTACCACTGGTGGGGGCGTGTGAGGGACAGAGTCGGGCACGACTACGGTATCTTCCAGACGGTCTTTCTGGCACAGTATTTCCCCGAGTCGGCTCGGGTGGACCGACATCGGCAGTTCCTGGAACTGTAGCAGGATGGGATGTCAGTGGCAGAATATGAGGCCAGATTCGCGCCAGAAATGGTGGCGACGGAGCAGAACCGTTGCCTGCGGTTCGAGGGGGGACTGAGGTCGGTGATTCGGGATCGAGTCCTCGAGTTGAGGTTGCGGGAGTACTCAGAGCTCGTGGATACTGCAGCGATAGTGGAGCAGGGTATCCGGGATGCGGCCAGGACCCGTGAGGTTCGACAGCGGCCGACCAGTGTTGCGGGGCCGTCCGAGTCCCAAGACCCGAGGAGACAGAGGACCACGGGGTTCTTTCGACCACATGCTCATCAGGGTGGAGCGAGACAGATGGGGTCGGTAGCATCAGTGGGGCCAGTCGCTTCAGAGAGACGGCTGAGATGCTTTGGCTGCGGGCAGCCAGGCCACATACAGCGAGAGTGTCCGATATGCACGGGGTTGAGAGCCAACGAGGCCAGGTGTTTCCGGTGCGGCTGGGTTGGGCACACTATTGCCAGGTGCCATGAGCCGTTGGGGGCAACGTCAGCGCAACGACCGCAGCAGTCGCGTACATTACAGTCACCCAGGGGTCGCCCGCGTCAGAGTCAGCAGTCGAGGTTTTCGCAGCCGTCAACGAGCGCGCTAGTTCCGACACAACATCAGGGATCTGGGTATCTAGCAGTGAGTGCGTCGGGTCAGAGGCAGCAGGCGTCAGAGGGAAGAGTGTACGCAGTTACCGACTCCCGGGCCCCAGAATCCACTAGCTACCGCGAGACCATTCAGGGTACGTGTTTATTGTATCATTTGTGGGCGTTATTCTTATTTGATACCGGGGTGTTGCACTCGTTTATTTCATTGACTTGTGCTGAGAGGTTGGGGTTGAGTTTAGAGCCGGTGAGTCCACCCCTGTGCCTGGACACCCCAGTTGGGGGTGATGTATCGTTGACTAGGGTCTGTCGTGCCTGCGAAATTAGAGTCGCAGACTGTCCTTGCCCTGGTGACCTTCTCGTACTGGGAATGACGACCTTTGACGTGATCTTGGGAATGGATTGGCTGGCGAAGTACCGAGCCAATATCGACTGCTGCAGGCGACGAGTGACAGTGTCAGCAGGCAACACGAAGGTGTCGTGTGTGCTGGGTAGGAAGAGCGGGGTTCTCCTGTCGGCGTTGTCCGTAGTAGAGGAAGTATCGGCTGTGCAGAGCCGAGAGTTACCGCGAGTGGCATGCGAGTTCCCCGAGGTCTTCCCTGAGGAGTTGAGCGGGTTGCCACCGGAACGTGAGGTGGAGTTTGGGATTGACCTGGTGCCGGGAACGGCAGCGATAGCGATGGCGCCTTACAGGTTTGCGCCAGCAGAGTTGACCGAGCTGATGCGTCAGCTTGAGGAGCTTCAGGAGAAGGGATTTATCCGTCCGAGCGTATCGCCGTGGGGAGCACCAGCACTCTTCGTGAAGAAGAAGAGTGGAGAGCTTCAGATGTGTATAGGTTACCAGAAGCTGAACCGGGTTACGGTGAAGAACCGATACCCGATGCCGAGGATTGACGACTTGTTCGACAAGTTGAGAGGGTCGACCTGTTTCTCGAAGATCGATCTGCGATCCGGATATTACCAGTTGCGAGTCTGAGAGGGGGACGTCGCAAAGACTGCATTCCGGACACGATATGGCCATTACGAGTTCTTGGTGATGCCGTTTGGGATGACGAACGCGCCTGCAGCGTTCATGGATCTGATGAACAGTATATTCCGGCCGTACTTAGATTAGTTTGTGGTGGTGTTCGTAGACGACATCCTTATCTATTCGCAGAGCGAGGCGGCACATGAGGTACATCTGAGAACTGTTCTGACCCTGCTACGCACGCATCAGCTCTATGCCAACCTGGAGAAGTGCGAGTTTTGGCTCGCTGAGGTGAAATTCCTCGGTCACATTGTATCCCGTGACGATATACTGGTCGATCCCTCGAAGATCGACGCGGTTTCGAAGTGGGCGCGGCCCACGAGTGTCTTCGAGATCCGCAGCTTTCTGGGGTTGGCGGGCTATTATCGGCGATTTGTCCAGGACTTTGCGCGACTAGTCGCGCCGATGACTCTGTTGACGCGCAAGGGAGTCGGGTTTTTGTGGACAGAGGATTGTGAACATGCGTTCACGGAGTTGAAGACTCGTCTGACTACCGTTCTAGTGTTGGTAGTGCCAGAGCGAGGGATCGGGTATGAGGTCTATTGTGATGCGTCCAGGGAAAGACTGGGCTGTGTACTGATGCAGTTGGGTAGAGTTGTTGCTTATGGCTCTAGGTAGTTGAAGACACACGAGCGCAACTATCCTACCCATGACCTGGAGCTAGCAGCAGTCGTGTTCGCACTAAAGGTCTGGCGGTACTATCTGTATGGCAAGGGATTTCAGGTGTTCTCGGATCACAAGAGCCTCAAGTACATCTTTTCGCAACGAGACTTGAACATGCGCCAGCGGCGATGGATGGAGCTACTTGAGGAGTACGACTTTGAGCTACACTACCATCCGGGTAAGGCGAACGTGGTCGCTGACGCCCTGAGTAGGAAGTCGGTTGCGAGTCTTGCTAGCATATCAGTCCGAGAGTGGGACATGATGGGGGAACTGAGCATGTTTGGGCTTGAGCTAGAGGAGATGACTGGGGGCATGACCATGTGCTCATTAGTGGCTCAGCCCTCGCTACTTGCTCAAGTGTTGGAGGCGCAGTCGGAGGACGTCGAGACGGCAGAGATCCGAGAGAGGGTCGTCAGCGGTGGCGAGGTGGTAGGTTGGGAGATCAGTGCAGATTGGGGGTTACGGTATCGAGGGGGGTTATTCGTGCTGAGAAACTATAGAGACGACGTGTTGCGAGAGTCACATCATTCGTGTCTTACAGTGCACCCGGGTGGCACCAAGATGTATCGTGACATCAGACGGCACGTCTGGTGGAGAGGGATGCGGAAAGCAGTCGCAGAGTTTGTATCGAGGTGTCTCGTCTGTCAGTAGGTGAAGGCCGAACATCAGCGTCCTGCCGGATTGTTGCAGCCACTACCGATTGCCCAGTGGAAGTGGGAGCATATCACGATGGACTTCGTGTGTGGACTGCCGAGATCGCCGAAGGGACACGACGTCGTATGGGTAGTGGTCGATCGGTTGACCAAGTTGGCCCATTTCCTGGCTATGAGGATGACTGATCCGGTCGACAAGTTGAGTAGCCTGTACATTCAGGAGATAATGCGTCTCCATGGGGTCCTTGTGTCGATAGTGTCTGACAGGGATCCTCGTTTCACGTCCAGATTTTGGTCGAGTCTGCAGACCGCGTTGGGGACCGAGGTTCTACTCAGTACAGCACACCATCGCCAGACATACGGTCAGTCCAAGCGCACTATTCAGATCTTGGAAGACATGATGCGGGCATGTGTGCTGAACTTCAGGGGATCATGGGAGACCCACCTACCGTTGGTCGAGTTCGCCTACAACAACAACTTCCAGGCCAGTATTGGGATGGCACCGTTCGAAGCGTTGTATGGGAGGCCGTGTCGATCGCCAGTGTGTTGGGAAGAGGTGGGGGACAAGAGTCTATTGGGGCCAAATCTTGTCAGAGAGACGACAGAGAAGGTCGCGCTGATATGCGAGCAGTTGAAGACCGCACAGAGTCGACAGAAGAGCTATGCCGACAGACGACGTCGACCTCTTGAGTTCGCAGTCGGGGATCACGTGTTCCTGAAGGTGAGCCCGAGGAAGGGACTGGTACGGTTCAGACGCAGCGGGGGCAAGTTAGCCCCGCGGTACATTGGCCATTTCGAGATCTTGAGCAGAGTGAGGGCAGTGTCTTATCGTCTGGCGTTACCACCGCAACTTGGGAGAGTTCATAACGTCTTCCACGTGTCCTAGTTACGGCAGTACAATGTGGTCCCCTCCCACGTCATTGAGTGGACAGATATCGAGGTGGCTGATGATGTCTCCTATGAGGAGCAGCCGGTTCGGATCATGGACACACGGGAGTAGGTCCTGCGTGGCAAGATTATCCGCCTGGAACGGGTGCAGTGGAGGAATCACGGGGCTGAGTCGACTTGGGAACGCGAGGACGAGGTTCGCGCGAAGTACCCCGACTTGTTCGACTCCCGAGGTACGTCTGTTTTAAATTTCGCGGACGAAATTCCTTTAAGGGGGGTAGGTTGTAAGAACCACTCCCGGTCAATGCCAGTCAAATCTGCGAAAAACAGGAAAATTTAAAATTTTTAGACAGACACTTAAATAAACCTAAATTTGACCCTGAGGGTCATACCGGACTTAAGTTGACCCCGATATCGACCAAAGTGAGTTCCGGGGGACTCATGGCAACATTTTTGACCAATTTGGGAAATGTTGACTTTTCGTTGGAAAAGTCAACCGAGCGAAGTTTTGGTCCATTCGAGGACCGTTCTGCATCCAAAAAGCTTAGTCGTCGTCGCAGCGGTCTTAGTTGAGCCGTTTCCCTGTAGCCCGTGAAGTTTCGTAATTTATTGGAAAAAGTGCCCGTTCGGGGGCCGAAACATCCGAATTTCGCGAATCTGATTGGAAAATATCTAGAAGATATTTTCCAAAAAGGTGTGGGACACATTTTGCCACTTGTCAAACAAGTGGTGGTGTTATGTTGTTGGACAAGACAAGGGAGACTACATGAGAGGGTGGGTTCGGCCAATTAAAAAAAAAGGAAAAAAATAGGTTTTAGAAAGAGAAAGAAGAGAGAAGGAGAAGAGAGAAAAGAGAAGAGGTCTTGGAGGATTTGTGACGTTTCCCGTCGATCAAACCGTTGGACCGTCTCAACGATTGAAGAATCGAACCCCCATCGACATTCTCTACGGTGAGCATCTAACCGAATTTCGATTTGCAAGTTCGAAAGTTAGGGTTTGAGTAAAACTAGTAGTTTATGGTTATATTGAGGTGTGGGGTTCATTGGGGACGTTTTGGAGCGAAGATGGAACGTTTTCCGGTGACCGGGAGCTCGGGGGAAGCTCCGGCCATCGTGTATGGTTGTTGGCCGGCCATGGGGTGGCTGGCCGGAGCTAGGGCCGACCACCACCATGGTGAGCCGGGCCCTAAATGGCCCTAGCCACCCACGGCCAAAGTTGGCCGGGTGGGGCCCACGTGCTCGGGTGTTCAGGTTTCATGTTCGTGTGGTTTAGGAAGTTCCCCGAGTCATTAATCTACACCCGGATCGAATTGGGAATTAAATAGTGAAAGTTGTAATTGACGTGTTTAGAAACTTTAAACGCGAATTAAATTACTCGGAAGTCGGAATTTGATTCCGTCGAGTGCCTAGGAACCCTTGAATTATTCTAAGACCGTAGAAACGGAAACGGGAATTTTTGGAGCCTCGGAAGTACGTTTTCAAAACCCGGGCAGATTTGCCATGTCGGGCGAATCGGGCTTTTCCGAGTCCATTATCGACAATGTCGAGTAATTGGGAAGTTTGGGAGTGATCGACATTGTCGGGGTTACTTTTAGGCGTCAAGTTTATGAAAATTCAGTTTATGCCTACAAGCTTAAAATTATTTAAAATTGTGTTCTTATTAGATCGTGCCGCAGACAGAGGAAAGGGAAAGCTAGGCGAGTGATCGAGATCACGCCGGTGCTTGTTTGTGCGCTTTTGGAGAAAGCATACAAGGTAGGGAAAAGTAGCCGGATCTCGGCCCTGACTGGGGAAAGTTAACAGTAGAATTGCATGTGACACTTGGGTGGCCATGAGTCCCCGTGGGGTTGTTGTACCCGTGTCTTTACTATTGGTGTCTTGGGTGGCCATGAGTTCCCGTGGGGTTGTTGAACCCGTGTTTTACCCTTGGTGTCTTGGGTGGCCAGGAGTGCCCATGAGGTTGTTGAACCCGTGTCTTTACTATTGGTGTCTTGGGTGGCCATGAGTGCCAGTGGGGTTGTTGAACCCGTGTCTTTACTATTGGTGTCTTGGGTGGCCAAGAGTGCCAGTGGGGTTTTTGAACCCGTGTTTTACCGTTGGTGTTTTGGGTGGCCATGAGTGCCCGTGGGGTTGTTGAACCCGTGTTTTACCGTTGGTGTCTTGGGTGGCCATGAGTGCCTGTGGAGTGTTAAACCGGTGTTGTTACTGTTTGTTGAACTTTGTTTGTGATTGTGATTGTGGTTACCTGAGGTTGGGGGGCTGCTTCATAATAACGGGGGTCCTGTAATCGCACGCGTCTGTATGTTCAGACGGGGTAGGGGGCCCGCCCGTGAGGAAAGGGGTCCTGGCCGTGCGTGCGTGGGGGTGACAGGTCGACAGCCATTATCCGACTTTGTGTCGGGAAAAGTGCGACAGGTCGACCGCCTGGCCTGACATGGATCGGTAAAGGGCGTGGGGACTGAGCAGCTGGAGTGTGATCCTTTGTGATCTTGTTTTGTGTGCGATCCTTAGTGATCTTTGGTGTTGCGTGGTTATCTGTCGTGTCTTCGGAGAAAGTCGTAAATCGTTGTGTCGGCTCTACATTACGGGTCCGGGTGTTGAGTCGGTTGAGGGAAGTAACTGTTTATGTGTGTCAGTCGGGTTGTTGTTGGTGTTACCGACATTGTCTGCTAAGTATGTCGTAGTCAGTCTGTTATCCGTGGTGGTGAGCGAACGCTCACCTCTATCTTCTTTTCCTACAGGTAACTGGTCGCGGGATGGACTAGGTGAGCTCTCGAAGCTTGAAGAGCTAGGAGCGGAGTCCGGATTTTCTTTTGAGTCTAGCGACGTACACTTTGTATTTTGTCCGCTTGTTGGGACATACTTTTGAGTTGTAAATAATTATTTTGATGAACAAATGGTGGTTTTAAAGTGATTTATTTAAAAGGTTTAAAAATGTTTTATTGTCTTAAACGTTCGCGTTCCGAGTTCGGTTTTACTGAAATTGGGGCGTGACATATAAATTTGTATGTTTACGATTGAATCACGGGAACTAAGACTAACCATCTACCACTTTCCCTAGTTCCAATCTACACTCCAATATATTCCCATTGATCTTACATGTGTATTATGATTAGGAAATGACAATGCCTTAGTCAAAGGGTCGGATATGTTATCATTCGTTGCAATATAGGTAATCTTCACATCACCTCTATTCAGAATGTCTATGGTGAGGTGGTAATGTCGCAGTACATATTTGGATTTGTTATGCGATCCGGGCTCTTTAGCTTGCGCAATGGCCCATTGTGTTGTCGCAAAATAGATTCACCAGGATGGATGAGTTTTTCATTACACCCAACCCTCCTGTGAATTTCCAAATCCATATAGAATTTGCCTCTATCGTAAAATTGAAGACGATATCTTCCTGACGCTCTTCTAGCCAAAAGCTTTGTCATTCAGCGTAAACACATGTCTTGACTGACTTCTAAAGTCATCTGGATCTATCTTGAAACTAGCGTCTACATATCCATTGACGACTAGTTCAACATCATCTTCCCCCCGAGGTGAGACAGATGTCTGCTGGTACCTTTCATGGCATACGAGACGTCTAGTCTCGTACATATCATGACATACATAATCGATCCTACCCCCAAACGTATATGATTCACAGAATTCTTTTCAGCTCATCAAGTTTCGTAGGATACTGAGTCTTAACGAGTTTAATTCCATGACGAACGGGTAAGAGTCATTTCTTTGAATCGAGCGTTGAGAACCTACTCAATGACTTGTTCACATAGGTGCTCTGACTTAAACCCAAGACCCTCTTGGTGCAATCTCTATATGTCTTAATCCCGAAGATATAAGTAGCATCACCTAAGTCCTTTATTGAAAAACACTTCCTCAACCAAGCTTTTATTCTCGTGCAAGGTTGGGATGTCGTTTCCAATGAGCACCAGAATGGTAATCTTGTTCCTACTAGCCTTTTTATAAACGCAAGGTACATCCTCATTCTTGATAAAACCAAATCCAATTACAACTTTATCAAACTGAATGTTCCAACTCCTGGAAGCTTGTTTCAATCCATAAATGAATTTCAAAAACTTACAAATCTTTCCCATATTCTTAGGATCGACAAAACCTTCGGGCTGAGACATATATACCTCCTCCGTTAAACTTCTTTTTAATAAAGTGGTTTTGACATCCATATGTCATATCTCGTAATCGTGATACACAGTTATGTAAAGAAGAATCCAGATGGATTTTGACCATATCCACTGGGGAGAAGGTTTCCCCATAGTCAATCCCTTGGATCTGCCTATAACCTCTCACCACCAGTTGGGCTTTGTAGGTCTGAGGGTTGTCGTCCATGTCCATCTTCACCTCGAAGATTCATTTTCATCAAATGGTCCTCATACCATCGATGAGATCAACTAATTCCCAAACATAGTTGTCCGATATGGATTGCATTTTCTCCCTCATGGCTCACAACCATAATTCAAAGTCGGATCCATTCACGTCTTCTTGAAAGGTGTATGAATCTTAATGATCCACCATAAGCTCACTGTCACCTCCAGACACAAAGTAACTATATCTCGGAGGTGGACGATCGATCCTTCCAGATCACCTTGGAACTTTAAGAATTGCTACAAGAAATGGTTCCTGCTCTACGACCACTTCTGGCTCCTCCCTTTCTACTGGGCTTTCAAGTGGTTCAGATGGATCTGTAACCTCTTGAATTTCTTCTAGGTGAACAGTCCTCCCACTAACGTCTTTGGAAACAAAATCCTTTTCCATAAAGACCCTACCCCGAGAGACGAACACCATGTTCTCACTAGGTTTGTAGAAGTAGTATCTCCTGTTTCTTTGGGATACCCCACAAAGTGTATTTCTCAGATCTTGGTTCGAGCTTAGTCAAAACCAAACATTTCACATAAGCCTCGCAACCCCAAATCTTTAGGAAGGAAAAAATGGGCTTCTTCATGTACCATTTCTCAAATTGCTTCCCTTCTACAGACTTCGTCGGAGCCCGATTCAATATGAATGCGGTCGTCTCTAGAGCATAGCCCCAGAAAGAGATTGGGAGAAAAGTCTAATTGATCATGGATCAGACAATGTCTAACAATGCCTGGTTTCTTGGATCAGCTACACCGTTCATCCGCGGTGTCCCGGGAGGAGTCCATTCCGAAAGGATCCCATAATCTACTAGATGATCTTAAACTATGTGGTCAAGTATTCTCCCATTGATCCAATCGAAGTGTCTTAATACTTTTCCCAAGCTGGTTTTCTACTTTAGTCTTGAACTCTTTGAATTTATCAAAAGCTTCAGACTTAAGCCTCATCGAATAGACATAACCATATTTACAGTAATCATTAGTAAATGTGATAAAGTAGCTAAAAACCCTCTTGGCAAGCGAACTTATGTGTCTACACACATCCGAGTGTATCAACCCAAATAATTCACTCGCCCTTTCACCGCAACCGATGAAGGGCGCTTCAATCATTACGCCCATTAAACATGCCTCACATATATTAATAACCAACATGCTTCTGTATAAGCTTTTTCATTTCAGCGTTGTATGAATAAATTCCTTGGTTTTGGCTCTTCTACCCTGTCAACCAGTAAGCAAGAGAGTTCCTCATTCTTTCCACTCATTCGAACACATGAAATTTGAATAGGCTTAAAAGTCCGCACTTCCGAAGTTTTGGTATGCGTTTCTTGTTTATGTGGCCTTAACGATAGTGCCATATAAGAGTTTCGGTTTAAATCTTCATATTTAGCCCTCTTTGTATTAACGTTATAAATAGAGCTTGAGGCATTGTTACCCATATCTATTATGTACAACCCTTCAACCATGTTAGCATTAGCATAAAATATATCATTGCATAGAATATTGAAAATCAAAATTATATCCTTCCTTATCTAACATGGACACAAATATAATTTTCCTACTAAAAGTAGGTATGCAATATACATTATGTAGTACACAATTAGGCCTCTTGGAAAATCAAGACTTATGGATCCTACAACAGTTGCCACAATTCTAAGGTCCACTTCGTGCTTTTCAAGCTTCCCCTACTTTCCATCCATTACATGTCAGTGCATATGTGAGATTTAGCCCCGGTATCCAATACTATGAATCTTGAAAGTAGAGAGATGTAGCTCTAGAAAGTTAATACCCAATGAAGGCGCGGTCCCACCGCCCTTCCTTAGATCATCCAGGTCTTCCGATGAGTTCGCAGTCCTACCGCCCTTCTTCAGACCATCCAGGCTACTTGATGAAGACGCAGTCCCACCGCCCTTCTTCAAGTTAATCGTAAATTTGCTACAATCCCATTTCTAATTACCAGGATGCTGGTAGCAGATTCAAACATTCTCAGTTTCCTTAACCTTCCTCGAGGACTCACCGGTCCTCGGAGGGTTAGGATCCACTAGGTGTCTTATCTTTCTTTCCAAGTGCGCAGGGGGCCCCGCACTTACCACTTCCAGTTCCTTTCTTGAAACTCTATCCCTTTCTGACCATCATAACATCCTTGGATCCCAGATCCTTGATATTCTTCCCAGCAGTTACAAACACGCCATATAACTATGATATGGTCATTTCCATATCGTAAATGTGATAGTTCATGGTGAACTCAACATATGCACGCGGAAGGGAGCGCAGAACCCTATCTACTATCATCTCTGATTCTATCCTAAGACCTAGTCCATTAAGATGTTCGAGATGACCCTTCATTTTTAGGACATAAGGGATATCTTTGTCAAGGTCATATTCTTTGCGTTTATATTTGAGGCATATCCTCAAATTTCTTGTACTAGTCCAGATAGTTTGTCCCATTAAGCTTGACCCTATCAAACATAGTTTTTAATGAAAAAATATTGTTTACTTTTGCTATTTGATCTACACGAAAGACAAAATTTAATCAGTAAACTAAATAAATTTTCTGAATATCAAACTTAAACACCAACCAATCGATTCTAAACTTTTAGAATTTAAAACCAAGATCCCTGATTCACTCGATCAAGTTAAACGAAGGCTCGCCACTCAATCGAGCTATGTAGGTAGGACCCCTTCCAATCACATCCTGTGTGACTCTTGGCTAGGGTATGTACTTAAGTACACGACTTACCCTATCCGATACCCTAGCTCAACTCTGGCTGAGAATCGTAGCCGGGTCCACCAATTTGCAACTATGGCCCGTCACTATGTAGGTGCTCTATTAAGATGCACGACACCGACATATGTCGTCCAATCCTACTACATCGCTTTCCCATGGATGATCTGCTAAGTCGCACGACACCTATAGGACGGGGAGGTAGTAAGGCGTTGATAATTGGGAGGTATCTGACATGACCCATTTTTACTTGTCCGGTATGTTGAAAACTTTAGGTGCATCATAGATGCGATGAGCACATCAAATACATTCCAAATGTAATGATGCCTTCAATTAATCCAATGTAATTCTTTCTTTGAACCCGTCAACTACATCCAATGCAAAGACGGTAATAAGGGTCACAAACAAGGATTAAAATTCCAATTTTATCTTTGTATGTGTGGTCATATGCTCAGTAAATAAAGTTAAGCATGCAATTCTAAGCATACACTTAGAATTACTCATGCAAAAACTAAACCAAGCATAAAGATATAAATGTGCACATAATAGCCCCCTAAACTAACTCCCACTCACATCTTGAGCTCCATCGACTCCAAGCCGATGCCAAAAACCGAAAAGCCACAAATTAATCTTTATCGCCCTTTCTTCGTCTAGAGAAAAATATTACAATTGAATACACGACTCGCAGGTCAGGAAATAATAAATATTACAAATAAGTGGTATGATGACCACACCTCGAAAAAATTAATTACACGCTATTACTAACGGTTCGTAGACCGTGTAAAAACTATAAACAATTCAAACGAGCTCGGGGATATTACGTGCACCATGCCAACATCACATCCCACAAGATGTTATCATTCAAGCATGTTATCACACAACATGTGATTTTCCGGTTTTATTTTATCGCTAAGTTTCGAAAAAAAATTTAATGCACGGTGTATCGAAACCATTCAAAATTCAAATTTTTGAACATTTGATTTTTGAGTTTGTTAAGACGGTTCCAAACTCTTCATGACTAACTAAACGGTTTGGCCCGAAATTTCGACCATCCAATGATCATGCTCGGCCTACTTCAGTCCAACGGAGCCATGTTCGGTCCTGAGTTCGGCTCCACGAGAGTCCCGCTCCCGAGACCTGAAAAATCAATTTTTTTTTTCAAAAATTCCATATTTGAATAAACTTTGAAATTTACATTTTTCATGGAAACAAACCCATAAGCAAGGATTTAAATCATATTATCAAACAATATGCAAAATTCAAGCAAAATCAAAACTACAAGCAAAATTCAAGCCAATCCTGGCTGTTATGGAAACCCTGTCACAGGCAAGGTTGGGCTCAGGTTAAACTCAGTTATATACTGCATAGTAATCACAAAGACTCCTTGGTCTAAGGATACATGACAAGCTACGATAATGAATATGTTCATGACTAGATCTATGGCCCATATTCATGTCTGGTCGTCCAATATCATGTCCCACATGATATCTATGATCAGACTCCGGAATCTCATTCCAATTATTAACCGAACGTAAGCCATAAAGAGCCATCTTTCATACTAGTCGCTTCTAGTGAAGTTTTGTTGACTAGGGACCCATCGAGTGTGATCTATCTTGATCTATTGTTCTATTCGCATGGTGGGCATAGATCAGAACACACATCGATATATTACTTCAACACATATGTGATATAAAGTTGTTTCAATTTTATTTCTAACGATGATATATACATTTGGATGTTTACGATTGAACTACGTGCAGTAAGACTTATACTATTTGGTTGGGATTGTGTTTCCGTTTGTGGGATTGGTGGTTTTAGTCGGGATTTGTATTCTTTGTTGGTGGGTTGGTCTTACTATAGGTGTTGTATTAGACTTCTGTTGTGTTTCATAGTTGTTTGGGGTGATATTTTTAGTCTGTGTAGCATGTTTCCTATGGTTCAAGTATCAGGGGTTTATTGTTGTTTCAAGGTTGATTTTTGTGTTTTTAGTCCTGTTGTTAGTTTGGTTTGAGGTGTCTTTATTGGCAAGCTCCTTGCCAGTTTGAGTTTTTTGGTTTCTTCTAGGTGGATAATCTAGGTTGTTAATCTTTTTCCCCCCTTTGTCAGGTCTGGTTTGGAGTGCCCTTTTTGGCATGCTCGTGTCTTGTATTGCGGGTTTCTCCCCCGTGTCCTTTCACAGAAGATATGCAGCTTAAGGTGCCATATTTGAATCTCAATATTGAAGTGAAAAGAAGATTGGCTACAAGAGGTAACCAATTTATATTAAGTTTACATGATAAGTTGCAAACCACTCCACTTGTAGCTTACCGTCACTCCTCGTCTCCATCGTAGACCACCCCACTTGTACGTACAAGCTAGCTGGCGGTAGGACCACCAAGATGGTGTAGTCGTTCATGTCACGCCCCAATTTCAGTAAACCGAACTCGGGACACGAACATTTAAAATAATAAAACAAATGAAACCTGTCTTGAATAAACACTTTAAAATCACCATTTAGTTAATCAAATAATATTTACAACTCAAAATAAGTCCCAACAAGTGGACAAAACAAGGTATCCGTCACTAGACTCAAAAGTAAAACCCAGAATCCCGCTCCTAGCTCTTCAAGCTTCAAAACCTCACCTAGTTCAACCTGCGACCGGTACCTGTAGGAAAAGCAGCTAGGGGTGAGCGTTCGCTCACCACCACGGATAATAGACTGACTACGGCATAATTAGCAGACAATGCCGGTAACACCAAAACCAAACCCAACACCGGGAATACAATCCCCAAACTCAAGTACTCAACTGACACACAACCCGTTACCTTCCTCAATAGACTCAACACTCGGACTCGTAATCTAAACCCGACACAGCTATCGACGACCTCCTCCAAGGACACGAAAGAAAGTTACGCAACACCAAACAAGATCACAAAGGATCGCACACCAAACAAGATTACAAAGGATCGCAAACCAGCTGCTCAGTAACCTCCCTCACGCCCTTTACCGATCTCATCAGGTCAGGCGGTCGACCTGTCGCAATTCCTTGACACAAAGTCAGATCAGGATGTCGACCTATCACACTCACAACCCGTAACCACACACGCGCGGCCATGACCCCTTTACTTACGGGCGGGCCCCCTACCCCGTCAGAACATGCATACGCGTGTGATCGAGGACCCCCGTTTCATGAAGCGGGCCCACAACCTCAGGTAACCACAATCATAATCACAAACAAAGTTCAACAAACAGCAACAACACAAGTTCAGCACTCCACATGCACTCATGGCCACCCAAGACACCAACCGTAAAACACGGACTCAACAACTCCACAGGCACCCACGGCCTCCAGAGATACACCAACAGTAAATCACGGGCTCAACAACCCCACGGGCACTCACGGCCACTCAAAACCACCAACAGTAACTCACGGGCTCAACAACCCCACGGGCACTCACGGCCTCCCAAGACACACCAACAGTAACTCACGGGCTCAACAACCCCACAGGCACTCACGGCCTCCCAAGACACACCAACAGTAAAGACACGGGTTCTACAACCCCACGGGCACTCATGGCCACCCAAGACACACCAACAGTAAAGACACGGGTTCAACAACCCCACGGGCACTCATGGCCACCCAAGACACACCAATAGTAAAGACACGGGTTCAACAACCACACGGGAACTCATGGCCACCCAAGACACCAACAGTAAAGACACGGGTTCAACAACCCCACGGGCACTCATGGACACCCAAGACACACCAACAGTAAAGACACGGGTTCCACAACCCCACGTGCACTCATGGCCACCCAAGACACACCAACAGTAAAGACACGGGTTCAACAACCCCACGGGCACTCATGGCCACCCAAGACACACCAACAGTAAAGACACGGGTTCAACAACCCCACGGGCACTCATGGCCACCCAAGACACCAACAGTAAAGACACGGGTTCAACACCCCCACGGGCACTCATGGCCACCCAAGACACACCAACAGTAAAGACACGGGTTCAACAACCCCACGGGCACTCATGGACACCCAAGACACCAACAATAAAGACACGGGTTCAACAACCCCACGGGCACTCATGGCCACCCAAGACACCAACAGTAAACCGCGGGCTCTCATGGCCACCCGAGAAACAAACTACACGATCAACCTCCGGCATAACCAATGCCCCCAACAGTCCTAATATCAACAGTTTCACAATCAACCTCCGGGCATGGTCATATGCCTCCAGTACTCCTAATATCGATAAGTTACAATCAACCTCCGGGCATGGTCATATGCCTCCAGTAATTCTAACATCGATCAGTTCTCTGCTCCTACGACACTACTAAGTGTCACATGCATTTCCAATCTTCGATAACCTACTTAACCCACGACACCCCAAGTGTCTCATGCATTTCTAATATTCGATAACCTACTTAACCCACGACTCCCAAGTGTCACATGCAATTCTACTGTTAACTTTCCCTAGTCAGGGCCGAGATCCGGCTACTTTTCCCTACCTCGTGTGTGTTCTCCAAAAGTGCCCAAATAAGCCTCGGCGTGATCTCCGTCACTCGCCTAGCTTTCCTTTGCCTCGGTCCGCAGCACGATCTAAAAGAACACAATTTTAAACGCTTTTAAGCTTGCAGGCATAAAGCTGAATTTTAATAAACCTGACGCCCAAAAGTAACCCCGACAATGTCGATCACTCCCAAACTCCCAATTACTCGACATTGTCGATATTGGACCCGGAAAGGCCCGATTCGCCCGACATGGCGAATCTGCCCGGGTTTTGAAAACGCCCTTCCGGGCCTCCGAAAATTCCCGTTTTCGTTTCTACGGTCTTAGAATAATTCAAAGGTTCCTAGGCACTCGACGGAATCGAATTCCGAATTTCGAGTAAATTAATTAACGTTTAAAGTTTCTAAACCAGATAATTACAACTTTTCCAATTAAATTCCAAATTTCAATTCGGTTGAGGATAAATGATCCGGGGAACGTTCTAAACCACCCGAACAAAAAACCCGATCACCCGAGCACGTGGGCCCCACCCGGCCAAGCTTGGCAAAATTCCCTTTTTGCCCTAAAACGTTCCTAACGAACCCCAAACCTCAAACATTCATCTTTAAACCAATTCTAACCAAAACCCAACCATATTTGAATCGCTTGAAACTCAAACCCTAAAATTTGAACTTAACAAAACGAAAATCGGTTAGGTGCTCACCGTAGAGAATGACGGTGTGAGCTTGAATCTTCTATCGTTGAGACGATCCAACGGTTTGATCGACGGGAATCACCAAAAACCTTCAACTTCTCCTTCTCTTTTCTCTCCTTCTTCTAAATCACCTTTCTCTCTCCAAAATTCCATTTTTTTCAATAATGAACGTGTAACACTCTTCCTCTTTCCTTTTGTTTTAGTTTAAAAACAACTAACCATCATATTCATGACATGTGTCATGTGGGTCCACCTTTATTTTGGTTTAAAAACAACTAACCACCATTTGCTTAACATGTGTCAAGTGGGTCCCACCCCTTTTGGAAAATATCTTCTAGATATTTTTCAGTCAGATTCGCGAAATTCGGCCGTCTCGGGCCCCGAACGGGCACTTTTTCCAAGAAATTACGAAACTTCACGGGCTACAAGGAAACGGCTCAACTAAGACCGCTGCGACGACGGCTAAGCTTTTTGGATCGAAAACGGTCCTCGAATGGACCAAAACGTCGCTCGGTTGACTTTTCCAACGAAAAGTCAACATTTCCCAAATTGGTCAGAAAGTTGCCCTGAGTCCCCCGGAACTCACTTTGGTCGATAACGGGGTCAACTTAAGTCGGGTATGACCCTCGGGGTCAATCTTAGGTTTAATTAATTGTCTGCTTAAATTTTTTTAATTTTCCTGTTTTTCGCAGATTTGACTGGCGTTGACCGGGAGTGGTTATTACAATCTACCCCCCCTTAAAGGAATTTCGTCCGCGAAATTTAGAACAACACACCTCCGAAGTCGAACAGATCGGGGTACTTCGCGCGAATCTCGTCCTCGCGTTCCCAAGTCGACTCGGCCTCGTGGTACCGCCACTGCACCCATTCTAAGCGGATAGCCTTTCCGCGCAGGACCTGCTCCCGTGGATCCATTTCCCAAACCGGTTTCTCCTTAAACGGGACATCACCCATTACCTCGACATCTGCCCACTCAAAGACGTACTCAAGACTTCGAAGGGCCAGATACACCGCGGGGCTAACCCGCCTCCGCCGCGGTTGAAACGCATTAGTCCACCATTCGGACTCACCTACAGGGACACAAGACCACTGATTTCTGACTCGAGGGGCCGGCGCCGTCTGTCAGCATAGCTCCTGCTGACTCTGCGCGGTCTTCAACCGCTCACGCCTCGGCACAACCGACTCAACTGTCTCTTCGTCTAGTTCTAGACCCAGTGAACCCATATTCCTCACTTCTGCCCAGTACACGGGCGATCGACCCGACCTACCATACAACGCTTCGAACGGTGCCATCATGATATTGGCCTGAAAGCTGTTGTTGTAGGCGAACTCGGCTAACCGCTCACGACACCCATCGTGACGTGCCCCCATTTCCACTGTGCAACCGACAGTGGCTGCAATAACCCAGCAGGACGCTGTTGTTCGGCTCTCACCTTTTGACATGTGAGGCACCGTGATACTAACTCCGCAATCGCTCTTCGCATCGCGCTCCACTACAAACCTCCACGATACCGTAACTCCCAATTAGCACGACGATCCCAGCCCTCGGTTCAACACCGCCGGCAACTCTCTCCTGGATCTCCGTCGTCTCGACATCCACCGACTGCTGCCTCTATCCCCCGGCCAAGCCGGGTGGGCTGAGTCACCAAGAAGTACATGGCCACACCGCCAGTAACCTCTTCTAGCTCCAACCCGAGCGTGCCCAGTTCCCATATCATGTCCCACTCTCGGACTGATATGCTAGTAAGACTTGGGACCGACTTCCTACTTAGGGCGTCGGCAACCATGTTCGCCTTACCCGGATGGTAGTGTAGCTCAAAGTCGTACTCCTCGAGTAGTCCCATCCATCGCCGCTGGCGCGTATTCAGGTCTCGTTGGGAAGAGATGTACTTAAAGCTCTTATGAATCCGAGAACATCTGAAATCGCTCGTCGCCAGTAACAGTCGGTATTGGCTCGGCACTTCGCCAGCCAATCCATTCCCAAGATTACGTTAAAGGTTGTCATTCCGTAAGTATCCTTCCCGCGGACACACGCACCAGCTCAGTCGCTGTCGAACGTCACGGAACCTCGCGGTCTCTCTAAGACCTCGCTCCTCTACCGTTATCGTGCTTACCAACACCGAACATACCCGAATCCTCGGGGTGAGGACTCGATCCAGCATCAGGGCTCTTGAGCCCTCTCTCGAATCTCCTGTATCAGCTCACTTCTCTAACTTCGCAGGCACGACAGACCCTAGTCTACACCACACCACCACCAACCGGCGTGTCCAGACGCCGGGGTGGACTCAACGGCTCTAAACTTAGCACAACTCGACGAAGCAGACGAGTGTGACGCCCCGTTACCCATTAAAACTGACGCCCAAATCGGAGACCGAACACCCACTCCTTTAGTCACCCCGGTAAGGTCTAGTGCAACCCTCACACGGTCCTCTATGCATTTACTTATAACTTTCCGCAACCAAACCAGTGTTCGCTACTCGTCCCTTGCGGGAAAAGTAGTAAAGGGGATGAGCGTTATGCTCACCTCCACGGACACCCGTTCGATTATGGCATACTAGTAAAGCACTAAAGACTTACCGATCTAACCAAGGCAAACCACTACCTCAAAACCCGACGCCAAACGTCACACCGCTCACGCTAACAACAACTCAGTACTCGCTCAAGTAAGATAAACCTCGACAAGGGAAACACGTCCTCAATTCAGTAAATCACTACTGCTCACGCTATTAATACTTTAATTACTAGAATACGTAAGGGAAACCTCAAATAAACCGCACAAACGTGACCCAAGTCACGCAACGACAATCCTAACCGCACAACGAAACAAAAGATAAAGCCTCGGATTTCTCTGATCTGCTAAAGACTCGGTCACCAAACCGCCCTCCAGGCCGCGGATGCCTCGGCCACCAGACCGCCCCCCAGGCCGCGGAGGTCTCGGCCACCAGACCGCACCCCATGCCGCGGTGGACTCGGCCACCAGACCGCCCCCCAGGCCGCGGTGGCCTCGGCCACCAGACCGCCCTCCAGGCCCTCCTGACCCTCTGTTTTGCTAAGGCCTCAGCCACCAGACCGCGGCCTAGGCCCTAGCAACGCTACTGGGCCTTTTTCACTTCATTTCAGACTCGAACCTTACCCCGTTTTAACCCTAAGAAACGCCTTAAACGACACACACGCTCGACCCACGATTTACCAACACACGTACAACCATTCAAGACCAAACACAAGTCTCCCCAACCTCAAACATAAGCCGACACGGCCAAACAACAACACAACAACACTCGCCCACCGGGCCAACCAACACCGAACCACGCCCACCGGGCCAACCAAAATCAAACACGCCCTCAGGGCCAATCAAAATCAAACACGCCCTCAAGGCCAATCAAATTTCAAAATGCGCCCACTGGGCCAACCAATTTTAAAACTTTCTCCACTTCATTAAAAACCTCATTTCTTGACATCAGGTAGTTACAACCCGGTCCAGGCGTCCGCGAACTACATTGTACCCACTTGATATCAACACCGTCACGCTCGACTACAGGGGCGCCCCTGAGTCGAGTCGCGACAGTTTAAAAAATGTTTCACGCAGCAACACACAAGCAGTATGCCAGTAACCCCGTACTGCACATACGCACAAACACAAACAGGACTCACAGCACAACGGGTCTACACACGGTTCCGACTTGCGTACCCAACGCACGACGGGACGTTACTGACTCGACTCTTCACCACCTAATTGACGAACAGTCCGAGGTGTGAAACCTCGAGCTCTGATACCAAGCTGTCACGCCCCAATTTCAGTGAACCGAACTCGGGACGCGAACATTTAAAATAATAAAACAAATGAAACCTATTTTGAATAAACACTTTAAAATCACCATTTAGTTAATCAAATAATATTTACAACTCAAAATAAGTCCCAACAAGTGGACAAAACAAGGTATCCGTCACTAGACTCAAAAGTAAAACCCAGAATCCCGCTCCTAGCTCTTCAAGCTTCAGAAGCTCACCTAGTTCAACCTGCGACCGGTACCTGTAGGAAAAGCAGCTAGGGGTGAGCGCTCACCACCACGGATAACAGACTGACTACGGCATAATTAGCAGACAATGCCGGTAACACCAAAACCAAACCCAACACCGGGAATACAATCCCCAAACTCAAGTACTCAACTGATACACAACCCGTTACCTTCCTCAACAGACTCAACACTCGGACTCGTAATGTAAACCCGACACAACTATCGACGACCTCCTACAGGGACACGAAAGAAAGTTACGCAACACCAAACAAGATCACAAAGGATCGCACACCAAACAAGATCACAAAGGATCGCAAACCAGTTGCTCAGTAACCTCCCTCATGCCCTTTACCGATCTCATCAGGTCAGGCGGTCGACCTATTGCAATTCCTCGACACAAAGTCGGATCAGGCTGTCGACCTATCACACTCGCAACCCCGAACCACAAACGCGCGGCCAGTCCCTTTACTGATGGGCGGGCCCCCTACCCCGTCTGAACATGCAGACGCGTGTGATCGAGGACCCCCGTTTCATGAAGCGGGCCCACAACCTCAGGTAACCACAATCACAATCACAAACAAAGTTCAACAAACAACAACAACACAAGTTCAGTACTCCACAGGCACTCATGGCCACCCAAGACACCAACCGTAAAACACGGACTCAAAAACCCCATAGGCACTCACGGCCTCCCAAGATACACCAACAGTAACTCACGGGCTCAACAACCCCACGGGCACTTACGGCCACTCAAAACCACCAACAGTAACTCACGGGCTCAACAACCCCACGGGCACTCACGGCCTCTCAAAACCACCAACAACTCACGGGCTCAACAACCCCACGGGCACTCACGGCCTCGCAAGACACACCAACAGTAACTCACGTTCTCAACAAACCCACAGGCACTCACGGCCTCCCAAGACACACCTACTGTAACTCACGGGCTCAACAACCCCACAGGCACTCACGGCCTCCCAAGACACACCAATAGTAAAGACACGGGTTCCACAACCCCACGGGCACTCATGGCCACCCAAGACACACCAACAGTAAAGACACGGGTTCAACAACCCCACGGGCACTCATGGCCACCCAAGACACCAACAGTAAAGACACGGGTTCAACAACCCCACGGGCACTCATGGCCACCCAAGACACACCAATAATAAAGACACGGGTTCCACAACCCCACGGGCACTCATGGCCACCCAAGACACACAAACAGTAAAGACACGGGTTCAACAACCCCACGGGCACCCATAGCCACCCAAGACACACCAACAGTAAAGACACGGGTTCAACGACCCCACGGGCACTCATGGCCACCCAAGACACCAACAGTAAACCGCGGGCTCTCATGGCCACCTGAGAAAAAAACTACACGATCAACCTCCGGCATAACCAATGCCCCCAACAGTCCTAATATCAACAGTTTCACAATCAACCTCCGGGCATGGTCATATGCCTCCAGTACTCCTAATATCGATAAGTTCACAATCAACCTCCGGGCATGGTCATATGCCTCCAGTAATTCTAACATCGATCAGTTCTCTGCTCCTACAACACTACTAAGTGTCACATGCATTTCCAATCTTCGATAACCTACTTAACCCACGACACCCCAAGTGTCACATGCATTTCTAATATTCGATAACCTACTCAACCCACGACACCCAAGTGTCACATGCAATTCTACTCTTAACTTTCCCTAGTCAGGGCCGAGATCCGGCTACTTTTCCCTACCTCGTGCGTGTTCTCCAAAAGTGCCCAAATAAGCCCCGGCGTGATCTCCGTCACTCGCCTAGCTTTCCTTTGCCTCGGTCCGCAGCACGATCTAAAAGAATACAATTTTAAACGCTTTTAAGCTTGCAGGCATAAAGCTGAATTTTAATTAACCTGACGCCCAAAAGTAACCCCGACAATGTCGATCACTCCCAAACTCCCAATTACTCGACATTGTCGATATTGGACCCGGAAAGGCCCGATTCGCCCGACATGGCGAATCTGCCCGGGTTTTGAAAACGCCCTTCCGGGCCTCCGAAAATTCCCGTTTTCGTTTCTACGGTCTTAGAATAATTCAAAGGTTCCTAGGCACTCGACGGAATCGAATTCCGACTTCCGAGTCAATTAATTAACGTTTAAAGTTTCTAAACCTGATATTTACAACTTTTCCAATTTAATTCCAAATTTCAATTCGGCTGTGGATAAATGATCCGGGAAACGTTCTAAACCACCCGAACACAAAACCCGATCACCCGAGCACGTGGGCCCCACTCGTCCAAGCTTGGCAAAATTCCCTTTTTGCCCCAAAACGTTCCTAACGAACCCCAAACCTCAACCATTCATCTTTAAACCAATTCTAACCAAAACCCAACCATATTTGAATCGCTTGAAACTCAAACCCTAAAATTCGAACTTAACAAAACGAAAATCGGTTAGGTGCTCACCGTAGAGAATGACGGTGTGAGCTTGAATCTTCTATCGTTGAGACGATCCAACGGTTTGATCGATGGGAATCACCAAAACCTTCAACTTCTCCTTCTCTTTTCTCTCCTTCTTCTAACTCACCTTTATCTCTCCAAAACTCCATTTTTTTCAATAATGAACGTGTAACACTCTTCCTCTTTCCTTTGTTTTAGTTTAAAAACAACTAACCATCATATTCATGGCATGTGTCATGTGGGTCCACCTTTATTTTGGTTTAAAAACAACTAACCACCATTTGCTTGACATGTATCAAATGGGTCCCACCCCTTTTGGAAAATATCTTCTAGATATTTTTCAGTCAGATTCGCGAAATTCGGCCGTCTCGGGCCCCGAACAGGCACTTTTTCCAAGAAATTACGAAACTTCACGGGCTACAAGGAAACGGCTCAACTAAGACAGCTGCGACGACGGCTAAGCTTTTTGGATCCAAAACGGTCCTCGAATGGACCAAAACGTCACTCGGTTGACTTTTCCAGCGAAAAGTCAACATTTCCCAAATTGGTCAGAAAGTTGCCCTGAGTCCCCCGGAACTCACTTTGGTCGATAATGGGGTCAACTTAAGTCGGGTATGACCCTCGGGGTCAATCTTAGGTTTAATTAAGTGTCTGCTTAAATTTTTTAAATTTTCCTGTTTTTCGCAGATTTGACTGGCGTTGACCGGGAGTGGTTATTACAGTACATGTTACTACTAACCCCACTCCCGTGTTTATTTTCCCGCACTCCCCGATTGCATACAAGATGCAAAAATTTGGTAAGTATTTGTACAAGAGGAGCCCGTGACCGATTATGGTATCCCTAGGAAGGAGATGCAGATAGGGCTACGCAAAGGATGTTGGACATATAACCAGACTCAGATCTTGAACTGGGCGTCCAAATCCAAATCCATGACATCATGCTCAATCTCCGTGCACTCCCCAACCTTGTTGTCGATATACTCCTTGTAGAGGCGGGTGCGGTATCCCACCGAGAAATGCACAACCCAAATTCACACCTGCATGTGGAGAAATGGGATCTTCGACGACTGCATGTGCAGTGTAATTCTGTAAGGAGGATATGGACCCCTTTGAACATTTACGATTCCTTCTGGAGCACTCGATCTTATTTAACTGCTGACCAGAAGTAAAAGGTCAAGACCTCGATGTTTAGATAATGGGAAACAAGGCCCCCGCTCATCTACACGTTGGCGATAAACCTGCTCACCATCGTCGTGTTGTGCGATCTCCAAGAGAGGAAGCAAACTACAAAAGTGAACCAGTACTACAAGGCCACCTCCACATGTCCTTGCCACTACCATGGACGATGTGGACCTCTACCTCATCTTCTATCTACAGAAAGATGTTATCCAATAAATCGGCCAACTATGGCGTTGTTCGGGCTTGAGTCGAAGCTGGTGACTATTTCCGCATCAAGAGCAAGGTTCGGGCCTAGTTTTGTGAGGACAGCGACAATGTTGCCTTTGATGGGGAAAGAGGATGGACTACTAATACAAATGAGTCCCTAGAGTAGAGACATCATCGAAACCCTTAATAGCGGGTAAGTTTAGTGTTTGTGGAGAGTGACATGGTGACGAAAATGGAGATGGTAGGCGAGAAAAGAAAACCCTAGTTATGGGAATAGAAGCGAGAAAAAACGAAAAATGCTTAAAATCAAATAGTATATATATATATATATATATATATTCTATTGTTATTTATAATATTTTTTATGGTATTGATAATATTCTGTATGGTATATCGAGAATAAAAAATTAAAATAACTTTAAGAATAAAGATTGATAGTCTGAAGTGTTTGATCGAAAAAGGCTATAATATATAAATAAATAAATGAGATCACGTCTAATAAACATTAGTGGGCTAAAACTTTTTTGTATAAAAATGCACTATCATTTAACATGTATCGTATTTGTTGTAATTATAGTGGCCCCTACTATCATCGTATCTTGCCAGCTTAAAGCCATTCAACCTTAACCATAAAGGGCTAGTTATTCCTAATATAAGATGAGAGATGTTTTAGAACTTAAAATCTTTACTTCTTGCTTTCATATCCAATTCTTGTCTTTTATATCAATAAAACGGATGCATAAAAAGCTCATGACACTACTAGATGTGTTTGTCGGTCCTAAAGAAAGTAAAAAGTATGCAAGATTTTAAGATCAATTTATAGGTTGAAACAAGCTTCTCAAAGTTGAAATATTCGATTTGATGAAACGGTCTAACAGTTTGGATTCATCAAAAACGAATATGAACCTTGTATAAACTAGAAGCTAGTGGTAGCAAAGTTGTATTTCTAATCTTGTATGTGGATGACCAGTGTTCTAAAAGTCGGGCCTAGGCGGGGATTAATCGGCGCCTAGGCGGGGATTTTTAGAACACCGACCCGATTTTAACAAGTTGGGCGGCTCTAGGCGGATTTCAAAAAAATCGGGTCAATTCCCACCTAGGCGGGGATTAATCGGTCTTAGGCGGGGATTAATCGGTTCCTAGGTGGGAATTTTTAGAACACTCATCCAATTTTTAAGGTTTTATCTTAAATATTTATTATTAATCATTTTATATAATTCATATTATTATTATAAAAATATACATTAAATATATGTAATTTTTATTTTAAATTTAATTATAAAATTAATAATCAGAGATGGTATACACTTACATCTTATATATTGTGGATGCTAATGTAGTTTACTTATTTATTGACATTTTTTTATCTTAAATATCATATTAAATTTTAACTTTTTATTACTAATTTATTTTTATATAAGGATATTAATGTTGTTTATATGAATTTTTTTGTCATTTAAGGATAATTATGTAATAAATATATATTTTTTAAGTTTTTTTTTTACTATTTTTTCATAATAAAATTCATATTTTATTCATATAATATTTGTTAATAAATTAAAAAAATAGAAAAATAAAAATCCGATTAATCCCCGATTAATCTCCGACTAGTCTCCGATTAATCCCCGAAGGGCTTAACCGCCCGACTAGCGCCCATCGTTTTTTAGAACCTTGTGGATGACATACTACTAATTGGAAATTATGTACCTAGCTTGAACGATGTGAAACCATGTCTAAGTAACTATTTTTCAATGAAAAACTTAAGCAGAGCTTCTTACATTCTGGGCATCAGTATATATATAGATACATCAAGAAGTTTTTTAGGTCTAAGTTGGAGCACATACATTGATAAAATAGTATCCCGCTTTAGAATGCAAGACTCTAAGAAAGGGTTGTTGCTTGTGAGAACGTATGAGTAATGTTTCATATGCTTCGGTAATCAGATCAATAATGTATGAAATGCTTTGCACTCGAACTGATATCTCAGACGCATTGAGTGCAACGAGCGAATACAAGTCAGACCTGAATAAGAGCCACTAGGTGGCAGTAAAACCTATCCTAAAGTATTTGAAAAGGACTAAAGATATGTTCTTACTAGATGGAGGTCAAGAAAATGAGTTAGTGGTAAAAGGTTACACCGACGCAAGCTTCTGGACCGACACTGATGATTTTAAATCAGAATATGGCTACGTGTTTTTAAACAGATGTGCTTTCTATTAGGGAAGCTCAAGAAAAATACCGTGGCAAATTCAATGATAGAGGCCTAATACATAGCCGTTTCAGAGGCGACAAAGGAGGTTGTTTGGAATGAGGCATTTATCAACGAATTGGGTGTAGTGCCCAACATGTTAGATTCAGTGAACTTGTTTTGCGAAAATAATCGAACGATAGCTCAAGCAAAGTTCTTGAGGGCTCACTCAAAATCCAAACACGTACAAAGATGCTTCCACCTCATTGTAAATGGATCCTTATGTTGTAAAATGTAAAAAACAACATGCAGAACAAAAAGATGTAACATAAGGATCAAAAAACTGTAACAAAGGATTATGAGTTCAAATATTAGGTTAAGATGTGTTACAGTATGTTATAATTGATATTACAGAATACTTAAACCCAAAATTCAATGTTACAATTTCTTAATCAGTAGACTCAGATGACAATATAGTTGATCTTCTAACTAAGGCACTTCCGCAACCTAAGTTTTATGGTCATATTAGAACAATGTGCATTTCTCAGAATATGAGTTGTTCCTAGTTCAAGTGGGAGTATGTTGGGCTTTGTGCCCTAGGACAAGCCATAATTTGTATACAATGTCATTTGTGAATTATTAACAGTTGGAAAACTTTTGTGATCATTTAATGTAATGTTAAATGTATGAATATACTACTCTTTATAATATATTGGGGCATTGTTTCCCGATAGTAGGTTTCTTAGGAACAAAGGAGTGAGTCTATTCATTCGTCTCTAGCCTAAATCAAGAGTTAGAGCTAGTGTGATGGTTGATTAGAGGATCACGTTTGACTGATAATGTATATAGCGATATGAGTCAACGTCACAGATGTTAAAGAGTTTGAACATTAAATGACTCACCTTGAGAATACTCCTTAGATTACGGGACATGAGTAGCTCTCATCTACCAAAGTAGATCTTAGTCAACAACTGCTAAATCATCGTACTATCTATATGTTTACTGATTCATGTGTTGACACAATCGAACGCTACTCCTAATAAGATGGTTATTAAGGTTTTCCTCATACACTATCGCATGTTACCATGTGAACCTGCAAATCGCTTCTGGCCGTTGGATGGGAGACGCGGAATGATTGAGATGAGAATGCGTCATTAGTGGCACACTTAGGTAAATAACTCGCGCATCGTGAATTTTTTTAAGTGAGTTGCGATGGTTCGAGGCTACATACGTCATTTCGCTTAATCCCCGTGCAGAAACCTTTCGTGCTCCCCAATTTATTCTGAATTCGATTTTGAGGGAACTGAATCTTTCATTGCTCTCTCGCCTGAAGATCAAGCAACTCGAAGTTAAGTTTCCATTGATGTCATTATTGTCTCATCTCGTTTCGAACTGAAGCTTCCATTTGTCGCACGTTGTGTTTTGTTGAAGTCCATCCTTAATCAGTGAGGTATTTTGTTGTATATTTAGGTTTTTATTTAATCAGTTTGATTTGTTGGTTTTGAGGTTGATTATAGCAATCAGTCTGCAGAAACGAAGAAGAGCTTGGTTGAAACTACTACATGTAGCAACAGTAGCACACAATTAGGTAATTTGAGAGTATAGCCTTTCTAGTTTACGGATACACAACCATTGCGAATGCATCGAAATACTTATATGTGTGTGTTTTCGAATATGCATGTTTTACTTTGAGAATAGGGTAAACTAAAAATGCATACCCTGAAGTTGTCACGTTTAACCGATGATTACCCTGAATTTTAAAGTTAACTGATGCATACCCTGAAGTTACGAGTTGTAACTCAAAACCCCTTATGTTAGCTAAAATGACGAAAATACCCTTAATAATTTTTTTAAATAATTTTTTAAAAATATAAATGAAGTGATTTTTTAAATAAAAATGAAGTCATTTAATAAGTAAATATATATATATATATAACAAAAGTAATTTTTAAATAATTTTTTTAACATAATTATTGAAGTGTAGTTGAGGGTATTTTTGTCATTTTAGCTGACGGAGGGGTTTTGAGTTACAACTCGTAACTTCAGGGTATGCATCAGTTAACTTTAAACTTCAGGGTAATCATCGGTTAAACGTGACAACTTCAGGGTATGCATTTGTAGTTTACCCTTGAGAATATATCATGTCGTTTTTATCACATACTACTCAATATGAGACGTTGAAAATAGATTTTGCTGTCTGAGAATATGGTATGCCCGGTTTCAGGAAATAGATTGGCCGTTTGAGGATATACACTGCTGCATTTGAGAAAGTAGATATCTTCTTTTGAGAATATGAAATATCCGTTTGGAGGGAATATAATGGCTGATTGTGAATATACAAACCCTTCTTTGTGAAAATAGGAATTCTAGTTTTAATTCACATGCCCCCTTGATTTTTAATACTATCTTTTTGTTAATTATAGGCAAAACTCTGAAGTTTGAGGCTCCCTTCGTATAATGCATAAGCCAACAGTAGAGGCTGACATTGGTGAAGAAAATGTGACCCTCGTTAACTTGATGAGGAAGTAGAAGGAGAGTATTAAAAATGAAAAAGAAAAGTGTCAAAAAAGAAGACGAAGCCAACTAAGGTTCCTGAATCTGGTGAGGGAGTAACCTCAAGTGCTATGGTTCTTTCGGTCCCACTTTTCCAACCTGGAAAGAAGAGATGGGGAGAATTAGTTATTGAGAGGAAGGAGAAGCAACCCGAAGGTTGTAAAAGCAATAGATTAGTTTGGATATCTGACAAGTTCAAAGAGTTTGAAGGTTTGAGGAACAGGTCATTACCAAAGAGACTAATTAAGATTTTGGAGAACTTGAATGAAGCTCAAAAGAGAGCAGCGTGCGAAATTGGTTTCGAGCACATCCTACAACTTGGTGTGAAGAGCATTCCAAGCAGACTTGCATATTATTTGGTGGATAACTATAACCATATTAGCTTTTCATTTTTATTGACTGGTGCCAAATTGCGTGTTACAGTGCATAAAGTCTACGACACTTTGAGCATTCCAATAGAAAAAAGAGAAGTTATTTGTGATGGGTAGGTTGAAATGAGGACCGAGAAACTGATTTTATGGAAATAACAGTTCAGTGAGGAAGAGGGGGTGGGGGGGGGGGGGGGGGTGGAGTTGAAGCGTAAAGTCACGAGTAAAACAGTAATTGATAAGATGCAGACACAACTTGGAGGCGATGATGATTTCAAACAAAACTTTATGGTTTTGTTTGTGACTTGTATGACTGAATTTGGGACTGGCGGTTATGTGAATTAGAAATGCTTCCACTCTACTGCTAGTGTATAACAAATACACGAGTTTAATTGGTTCAGATTTCTTAGTTGTTAAAATTTTAGAAATGAAGAGAGTCTGGAAGCTTCAAAGTGATATCTCAAGGCACTTTATAGGACTGATCACTTTCTGGCTGGTGAGTTTTTGTTTTTCATTTATTTGTTTTGCAATGCATATTTAATAAACTGTTAAGGAGTAGTCATGTCACACATCATTTTTTTAATTGGTGCAATTATTTTCTTTGGACCATGCCGAAGTTGGTATCTTTGAGGTTCCAGGGCCCTATTTGATTGGATGTACCATCGAGATGGTCAAAAAAATGGTGGGTGAGGAATAAGAGAGTTATGGGTTTGGATTTGGTCACATACGTTTGGAGGGTCCTCCTCGTGTTAGGGAGGAATAGAATGTAGCACAACCTCCACCCCCGAATGTCAACTTAGACAATCGAGGTGATGAAGAAAATGCAGGAAATCCACTATCCCCGAACACCCCCCGTTTCATAGTGAAAAGGGTCTAACAGAGATATTTTGTCATTTAACCCTCATGCCTTTTGAAATGAGGTTTGCAAATATACATGACTTGGTTTGATAATATTCTCCATGTAGTTTGAAACAAATATTTGTGGTGTTTGCAAATATTCATATTTTGGTTTGCTGATATGTTGCAACAGTTTGCGAATATTGCCTTTGTTGTTTGCAAAAACAGACAGTAACATGTGTCTTTTTCATTGTATGCAGAGGATTGCAGAGAGGTTCCATTTAGCGGGGAATAAGGTTGAAGAGGGTTTTGTGGAATGACATTAGTTGTTGGTTGAAGGACACATTGCTAATTCCAATGCTGGATAGTTCAAGGCAATGTCACCACTTTATGATGGTTTGACTGGGAGGAAACAAGTAGAAGAAGATGTTCCAAATACAGAGACAATGTTGCTTATGGTTCGAACTTTTTGGGGTGATGGAAACCATCAAAAGACTGATGGAAACTACAGTATATGTTGCAGCAGGTTACAAGGCATGAGAGAAGCGTTCTGCTGCTGCCTATACTCCGCCATCCTTCAGGATTATTTCACCATCCGAGAAATCATCTAAAAACATTATTAAACTGTGCCCTTCTAGATCTACTCAATTGTCGAGCCCAAAATGGGATGGAGTAATTAGGCATTGTTCACATGTGATGATGCAACCCTCGTTTATGATATGTCAGCCGAACAACATGATCCACAGAGGGGTGGAGCTGTTGATGATAAACTTGATCCTCTTGTTGTTGCTCCCAACATTGCGAAGGAAGCTTGTAACATGATAGTTGAGGATTAAATTGTCGAACATCAAGATTTTGATATTGTTGTCAAGGACATTTCTTTGACACTTGTTGAGCCACCCCATTCACCGATGATACAATACGGTGAACAAAATGTCAACCCCGTTGTTGTTGTGAAGGAATTTTGTGAGACGGTTGGCGTGCAACCTGAGCCACTCAATGTTCAATTTGTTAAACAACATGTCAACCCAGTTGTTGATGTATAGGAAGTTTATGAGATTGTTAAGGTGCAAACCCAGCCACTTAGAATATGTTAAACAAAATTTCAACCATGTTGTTGCTACGAAGGCAGGTTGTTAGACGGTTGATGAGCAGCCTCACCTTGCTATGGTAAGATTACTTGAATCAATAATTATGTGTCCCCCGGAAATTCCTATTCCTATGAAGAAAGGCCTTGCGCATCCTCCTATGAAGAAAAGTATTGGTGATCATCATGTGGGGTCTGATTCGGTTGCTCATCCACCGAAAAAAGTTGTTGCTCGTGCACCCAGTAAGAAAGGCCCTACTACTGCCTCCGTGAAGAAATTTTCAACTACTATTATAGTAAAAAAAAGATCAAATTGATATTAAGAAAAAATCCTCCCACTGTTAAGCAAAGTGTTGTCGTTAACAAGGGTGATGTGGCCCTTGACGGTAACAAAGCATCTCCTTTCACGCAAGCCCTAGCAAAACAGCTTAGAGCTCGTCTCATTCCACCGTCTGCATTTGTGTGCTCTCCATACATTGAACGTCAAACAAATTTTGGGTCAGAACTAGGTGAGGCTAAGGAGTTTGTCAATGATTGGATGATGAACACAAGTAAAGGCAGTGAAACGTAAGTAACATAGGTTTTTCCCACATCCTGTGTTTATATTTATTTTACGAAGACAATTTTGTGAGTGACTTGACCTTCCTCTTTTTATGCAAGGACTTCATGTACCAGTGTAGTAATCGCACGGTTAGTAAGGGGATGCAATCTTTCAGGGGCTGTGAGTGGCTGGAAGATGAAGTCGTGGACGGATGGTGCAACCATCTGAATCATCTGGAAGGGATCAAGAGTCCCTAATCAGCAAACCGGGTCTTCTTTTCATTTGCTCCTAGTGTAAGCATAATCTATATATTTTTTGGTTGGTTGGTATTTAGTAGGAATTATTTTATTATGTTTGTTAATTTTTTTGGTTGATTGTGTAGGCCACTTTATGGAAATATAAAAGGGATGAAGAATTTGATGATTATTTTGCATTTGAAACTAAGAGGTTCTCTTTTTCATGGAAGAAGATGGACCTTGTAAGAAGAAGACAGGGGGATATTTTTTATTTGAGAATATGACATGTGTGTTATAGATACAGGGATTGTGGTTTAAGAACAACAAATGTATACATTATTAATATGTTGATGGTTATCTTTCTTTACAAGTATTCATGGTTATCATGGCATGAAGAAGGGATATATTAACATATTTGACAATAAGAAAACAAAGATATCAGATGAACTTTGTTACTTAGGAATTCATCAAGTCGTGGTATGTATTTTTGTGCAGTGATTGTGTTGGATTATTGTGTTTCTAATGATTGCGGTTTTACTTATTTTCTTGCGTTATTTGTGTTACACACAACGAGACAAAATTTGCAAGGTCATATTTAAAGAAGATAAAGTCGTAGCATAAAAAATTTGAGAACTCGGATTGAACGTGTATGTCCCATGGGAATCAAAAGTTAATAATAGTTATTGTGTTGTGTATCTCGTCCCCTTGCTGTAATGGGCGGAGACATCCTATGTTGATATTGTACCGCTACTTGCTATTTTTTGTGCTCCAACTTGGGTTGGAGACCTGATGGTATTCAGGTGCTCTCCTTTATTCTACGAGTAGGTGTTCCCGAGGTAGCTGATGTGGGTTTCAAAAAGCCTTATTTATTGATCTTCTAAAGTCTATTGTTAGGTTATAATAATCTAGCCTTTTGGCCTTGTAATCTTTCTTATAACTTTTCTAGTTTGGGTTGCTTCCCTATAAAATCGAGTGTTTTAGTTTGTAAAAAAACGTATATACATTAAACAAGATCAAAGTTCACCAAACAAGGACCTTTTTTTAATCAGAATTCAAGATAATGTATTAAAAGGACCTTTTCAGAGTTTGAAATGGAACCAAAAACCAACTACAAATCCAAAATTAAGTTTAGAACCAGAAATACAATATGCAGCAAAAGGAAAAATGAATGAGGTGCAAATCTTCTGAGGCACAAAGGTTAAAACCCGAAGCAATTCAAGAATATGGACGGAACCCCCTTTTGTGAATAAAAAAGGTGTTCCAACGCTCATGGGTGAAAATAATAATTCTACAACACAACCGTAGAATAGAATGAACACCAATGATAAGCCCAATAATTCGAGTCGAGGAAGATAGATACCCAAGATCGGGGTTGGCCTGACTCGTCGGAGGTCCCAAGGGGTCTCCCCAAGAAACATGACCCTTCTAAAGAGGGCCTGGGTCCGGTTGGGGGGTGGAAAAGCCGAACCCCCCAACCATGCGAACACTAATCATAATAAAAACTGTAATATTCACAACTTCCTTCTTAGCCACACCAAGTCTCTTTTCAACCTCCTTCAACTTTAAGGCCACGACGGGGAGATAACCAGCCTGACCTTTGATAGAGAAATCGCCCAAAATCATCACATCCTTAAGAGTCAATGTTATTTCACCGCAAGCAAACACATAACTCTTGATAGAAGCACACCACTTCTCAAGAATTCCATAGATAAGATCGTCATCCCTACTGATTACATGGGTGATGTTGAGGATTGAAACATAAATCCCAACTTGCCACCACACAGACACATACTAGGGAAACAGAGAAATCACCCATTTGGACAGAATACTTATCGGAGTGCTGCAATCCTTAACAAACGTCTCCGACGAGTTGTTGGCCGGATTACGGGACACATAGTCCAATTCAGTCAAAAACGACAGAGAAAAAGTGGGGAGGGACGATCTCCGATGAGCAAGGGTTAGGTATGGGCAGGTTCCAAGCATCATTTTGGCGGGCGAGGGATCTTCGGGTAGGACGAAGTTCGATGAAATCCCCTTCCCACAGACTTAATCGAAGTCGAGCACTGGTAAAGTCTGACCCGAGTTGTCGGTGTGTGAAATCTGAAACCCAGCTCCAATTTTAGGTCTAATCTAACAAGGAGAAGATGGGCTCGAGTGTAATCGGGCATCCACGACGAGTTGTTGGCTAGGTTACGTGGTTCACAAATCCCTGTTGACGAGCTTGAATTAGATGGAATGGTAAGGTATGGCTTCCGACGATCAGAGGACACGGGCAGCAAGGGTCCCTGATGAGTTTCCAGCGGGTGAAACGTCTAAACCAAAAAGACCTGATTTTTCCGATGATCCTTATACAACACCGGAAAGGGAGATGGAGGCCTTGGGCCAAAGGGGTGACGATTTTGCTCAGCTGAACAATCGGGAAGGAGGCTCGTTTGAGTCGATGAAGCATAATTGATACGAGTCCACCCAGATACGTGCCTCGATGAGGTAGATGAGGCATGGGAAGGTGTGCTCCGATGAACAAAAATCAGAGACGTCAGGGACCGGACCATGTAGACCATGTTCCAGGAAGATGACGGTCAGAAGTTGATCGGAAAGGAATGTCTGACGGCGAATGAAGAGGCCCGGTGGTTGAGTCGCGACTTGGGGAGGCAATGGGATTTGGATGGGGTGGAGTGGACGATGACAACAAAATCGGACCGTAGAAGCTACCAATCAATCGATTCATGGCCGCTTTCGGAGAGGAAGAAGAAAGTCGGGGAGGAGTAAAGGCCACCGGGAAAGAGGCCGACGAGGCAAAAGGGGACGAAATGAAATCGATATGGACGACCATGAAACTGCGACCGGGACCACCTAGGGTCAGACAGGAACCACCACGGGCAAAAAAAAAAAACCAAGGACCAGCGACCTCTACAGACGGAGATCACAGTTGGTTCAGATATACCCAGAAAGTTGTGGTAGAGAGAAAACTAGGACGACATCAAAAAGAACATGTTTTTTTTTTCATAGGAGATCATGCTTTGTACAGCCCCGAAGCATGACCACTAACTGGTTTCCATGTGTTCTAGTCTTGTTTACAACCAAGGTTATTAGGTACCTTAATACATGTTCAACGGCAGGCGAGTCTGCGACGGCCATGATTAATCATAAAATGAAGCAACAACAGCAAAGCAATTGTTGACTACAATTGCCATTTAATCTTCTATTCCGTAACATTTCTTATTCTTTATCCGGTTATGTCCAAATTAATACATACTTGTTTTGCTTAACGAATTCTTAACGCATTCAAAAATCTTATTATATCTGTTTTGCATTGTTTTGTTACATTTAAGAAAGTAATATAGAATTAGCTCTTTAAATAAAGAATAGGCTAGCGGCTGACCATGTCATTAGCCACGGATTAAAAGATCAACGACAACAGATTAGTGGTATTGTATCAAAACAAATCAATTTTCAAGAGTAATTTTGTGGGAGGTTTGACTCGGTGAAAATTAATTGGATTCGTATTATTTTATTTTTAGTAAATAAAACTGTATTACATAAAAAAAAAATATAATCTCACAAATTAAAATACAAAAAAAAATACTGATATATATTTTGAATTTATATGTTTAATTATTAATAATTATATTATAAAAAAAAATGATAATAATCATATTATAACAAATTTTGACACTTCTTTTTGGGGTAACACATCAATCAGAAAAAAAAAACCATAATTACCGTTCATTCTCTCCCCCAAGAGACTAGAAGCTTTGCTTCCATGAGTGCTACGGTGGCTTTGGCAGCAAGAAGGCCTCACTCTCAAGCCAGGACATTCAGAGGGACGTTGGAGTTGTGTCATCGGCTAAGAACGGTGTTGTAATTGGAAAGGGGAGGGGCTCTTTGTATCAGCACAAGACCTTTTAACCCTCCTACGGTGGGGGCATGCATGCGGCCCGAGGGGGGCCAACGATGATGGCTAGAATCGGTTTGGCAAGAATGCATGGGATCTGATTAGTCCAACCTTCCTATACTCTCTTTCAAAAAGGATTAGAGTTGTGTTGTGTGGCGGCGGTGACGAGGAAAACCCAATGTATGCACGATGACGCCTCAATTGAGATGGGACGACGCATAGGCGGGGGGCAAAAGGGCTTGGAATGCACTAAGGGTAAGAAGCATAATCATAGAAGTAGCACAATGGTTCGAACCCAGAGAGGGGCGATAGCAGTTAGGGTTCAAGTCTTTGGTGATCACAAGCCTAACAAGCAGCCTTCCATCCATTGTAGTGGCGGGATTTTACAATGTCGTGGTGGTCCGACCTTTATTAGTCTAGATGACGTGACTCCTCATTGTTGCACTTGTACGGCTTTTCGATGTCGTGGCAGTATGACTTATGATTACCACGATGGACATATACTCCAAAACGCTTGAAATTTAAGGAAGCACATCGCTAAAATTTTGTGGACTAGGCGTCGTCTTTTTCCATAAAGGGACACTACGTCGGGCATTATCAGTGAGAATATGGTTTTACAGGCACGCTCTAAAAGGAAGCGATTAAAGCCAGAGCCATCAACTCTGAGCTCCACAGCTCCACCTGGCGAACCGATGAATAAAGATATAGTAATGGCGCAGTAGACAAGGGGTGGGACACACCTTCACCTATCCGAATGAGGACCTCTGTGGTAAGTGGGTCGGTCGATACTTACCATCTACCCCACCCAGGTTGGTGTCGACACCATCAGGTATCAATAGTCTCTTGTTATGTTGGACGGTTATCAACCTACTCTACATACACAAACCTCCACATCCATCATAAGGAGGACACCATAAAATGATACCTAGGACGAAAGAAGGTCCATATGCGCTAAATAAGCTCATCAAGGATGGACAAGCCAAGCCTCTTATTCTGTTTTTCGTCAAATACTCTTAAAGTTGTCGTCACTCACCCGACACTATTCGTCAAGCTGAAGATTACTTGTTTTTCTATTGACACTTGGACATCAAGGGTTTTTAATTTCAGTTACTTATATTCGTAGTACTGTTCCCTGGTTTCTGTTTCTTGTAGCCTTCGAGAAAATTTATTTTTATTAATACTACACTTAATTTTTTAAAGAAATAATAACAATGACTACTTTAATGTATCACCGAAATTCACTTGACTATTCTAACGTTTTGTTATTATACATAACTAACCTAAGTTTTTTTTATATGCTAAAATTTATTAGGCAAGCGTTCTACAAGACAGTAGAAAATGCAAGAAAACGATCCAAAAGAGGACCTTTTCCTCATATCACAACAGCTACCAAGAGCAAAACAGAAAACAAAAAAACAAGCAGGAAAGCAACAAGAGAAAGCTGCCACATCAAACTGTCGCCCTCCTTGCCTGCGTCCTACCCGAGTTCAAGCAACACAATCGATTGGATACCGAAATAGAGATTATAGCTTTTCTTGTATTCGGTTCAGGGTAATACTCGTCTTCACTATCCTCAACGTCCTCCTCAAAACGTTGTGTGGCTTCTAGAGAAATGAACAGTTCGAGGGCCAAAGAACCAAGGTCAACAGCCTTTTTCCAACCTTCTTGCAAAAACTCCAATCACCCGAGCTATCCTTCTTAGCAATATCAACAATAAAGCTTCCTGAATTGCCTCTTTTATTAGCAGAAGTTTTAGATCTTGTCTGATGAAAAACAGTTGGAGGGGAATCCTCTTTGATTGTCCCTTCTTTGGAGGACCACGTCTTTTTGGTTGAGCAATGACATTGCTTTGAATCAGATTAAGAAAATCCTCCTTCCGCGGACTAATATGTTGGTCTCGAGTAGGATCAAAGGCCGCCACCTATTGTGAGGACCAACCAGCTGAATTCGAATCAGACACCACCACAGTTTTGGGTCCACCACCAGATCGAGGCCCAATCTACCCCACACACGAATGACCAACATGAAATTGATCATCCACAACCTGGCCTGTAGAAAGGCCCAAACCAAAAGCCTATGACGCCCACACATGAAGAAATGTCTCCAACAACCGAATCTTTAGTCAAGACCATTTGCAGTGCAGGCCCAGACTCAGGCCATCTCCAATCGTAACCATTGCCAACTCACATGCAACTGGCTGCTCAACAACGCGCCCACGCTTCAAATCGTCTTCCCTACAGAATTGATTAAGTGCTTGCGTCTTGCCTCAAATCACGGTCCCTTGTTTCATTCCTATCTCGAATCTCATCCAAAACGGGGAGGGATTCAAAATTTTAAACCACGAGAATCATGGGAACAGTTTGGACCGGATCCAACGGGAATTGATCGTCAGCAACCCGATTCCCTTCTATCGCCGGCGAGCCGACGACTGTACTTTTCCCAGGGCAAGCTAACGCAACAAAGAGCAAATGACCATTTAATTTTAAACCGTTAAGTGCTTCAATTGTCTACGACGCCGAGATCGAAGAAGAGAATTCAGCAAAACCGAATAAGCGGCCTTTACGATTAGTCCTCTTAACAATGTTAACATGAAATGGGGTACCTCCAATGCTTCCGCCTCTAAGACAAGTATTTGAGGCCCTATCAGGGCACGCCTAGTGATTGCGATCCCGCCCTATCCTTATCCTTGTCCTCCCGATACCAGGCCTCGCCCTAGGCAAGACCAAGCAAGAGAAGACGTCTGATCCGAGATCACACCCGCCTAGGACCGTTGGTTCTACTCAGGTGTCCCCTCCTAGTGGTATCCACTCCACCACCACAAACACACCTTCTTTGAAACGATCATTGCCGGATCGGAGGGACATGAACTTGATCGGGCACCGCGGATGACAGTCATGCTGATGCGGCTCGGGGTGATTCTGGATACCCGCCCCTACCAACAAACGGAGCATGGGAGCAACCTCTGTCCCGACATTGGAAGATAGTTGAACTAATGGGTTACGCAACCACCCGAGGACATACTAAGGGAACGCAGAGACAAACCTCGATGATACCCATCCCCTCTTAGGCAAACAGAGCATGTCCCTCCTACGCATGATCATTGTGCGTCATAGAGGGCGGTGGATGTGTTAGTCTTAGAGCTCGTAGTCCAATCATAAATGTCCAAATGTAAATATCATCGTTAGAAATTAAATTAAAGCGGATTTATATTACTTATGTGTTGGAGTAATATATCGATGTGTGTTCTGATCTATGCCCACCATGCGAACAGAACCATAGATCGAGATAGAACACACTCGATGGGTCCCTAGTCAACAAAGCTTCACTAGAAGGGACTAGTATGAAAGACGACTCTTTATGGCTTACGTTATGTTAGTCATTAGAATGAGATTCTGGAGTCTGATCATAGATATCATGCGGGACATGATATTGGACGGCCCGCCCTGAATATGTTCCATATATTAAGTCATGAACTTATTTAGTGTCGTAGCTTGTCATGTATCCTTGGACCAAGTAGTCTTTGTGATCGCTATGCAGTCAACAACTGAATTAGACCTGAGCCTAATGTTTTCCGTAACTGGGCTTCCATAACGGACATGATTGGCTTGGGGACGGACTGCATGAGTGACATGAAAGACGGCTAAGGGATTTATCCCTCATATTAAGGTATGGGTTGTCGGCCGCTTGATCGAGAGTGACTGAAAGAATAGCATGGCCATGCATATGATACTGGGTATCATATATTCAGACATCTCATATATCAAGGAACAATGATTGAGACTAATAAGGATGAAGGCTCTATGCCTTATCTCAATCAGGATATCGATGATAAAAGGATAGTGACATAGATGACGGAAAGGTTAGAATCAACATGGTCGATTCGTTATGTAGTGTCAGGCAATACTAAAGTCTCGTTAGATGTCACTTATATAGGATCAAGTAAAATGAGATTTTACGTTGTTCTATTGACATGCATAAACCTAAGGGCCACACCAGAGGATGAAACTCATTGACACATTTGTGGAGATGGCCAAAAAAGAGTTGTCTCAAGACATGACCAAAACCGGGTTTTGGCTCATGTGCCCGTAAGTGAATAGGACTTTACGGATCGAGACAAGTCTTGGAGTCTTGGGATTGATCACGTCGGATAATGTTGGACATTTCCGGTATGGAAGGCTTGGAGGTGATGAGCGCCTCACGGGACCTCGTTGGGAATGGCCCCGAGCCATGTTCAAAGAGGCGCATGCAACCAAGACCCATGGAAATAATTAATCAAGTCTTGATTAATTAGTACTAAGTAAGCAACACAAGGATTAAGGTGTTGGTGATTCGTCACCTAACCCCATCTTGTCTAGCCATACTTAACACTATACTTGTCCTATTTACACCACGCTTCACACCATGCTTGTCCTATACTATTGTTTATTATGTTGATGAGATTTCATTGGTTTAAGTCATCCTTTTTCAACGTAACAAACACAAGAAAGAAATAAGAAGCAACTTTTTCTCTCCCTCCTCCCATAGATTTCGGCCAACACTTGATATTTTCTCCATTTTGGTGTTCATGAGTCCTCGTAAGAAGAACCACGTGGCTTTGAATCCCAAGTGAATACGTAGGCGTCTTGGAGACTCAAGCCCGATCACTCCTTACTCGGTGTTTTTGTTTTGGTATGAAAATGATGATATTTTTCTTGTGATTCTAATCTTTGGTACTTGATTCATGGTTTTAATGGTCTCTTGGTTTTATTTGTCATTCCGTTGCGAGTTGGTTCATCTCCTACCCTACCTCGAGACCGAACAGGATGTCCATCCAAAAATGAACCATCACCGTACCTCCTCAGCACAGACCACATTGATCACATGGGGCATCCACGTACTCTCCCAAAGTAGTCCCTATGACTTCCCTGATAGCCCTAGTCCGAACAGGGGGCGGGATTCCCCGAGTGTGCACCCATAGTTGGATATGACCGAGCCACGGAAGATCTCGAGCCATTAGGTCGACTATCTCGTCGAGCAACAGCGGGTGGCCGTGGAAGCACCACGACTCGTTGGTCCAAACCCATGCCCTAGCCTCCCCGAATGTGAAGTAGAACGCGAAGTACCAGATTATAGGTCTTTGACCAGTAGTCTCGTGGCCGAGCGACCCCATGCACGCGTGATGATCGATGGAAAAACCTCCTTCCGGGATCGGTTAAGGGAGGCCATGCATCCCACCATACCAAATTGAAGGCACTCCAAGACTTGAGGGTCCGCTGGGGTGTAGGGCACCACGACTTCCATCTCTTCCTCCTCGGTAAGACAGCATGCAAAGAATGTTGTCTGGAAGCCCCCCATCGGCGACAGAGGGACGGGAGGAGACGGAACCCTAGCATGGGTAACCACCGCCGCAGCCACCGGTTTCAGGCTGGCCGGAACCCTAAGGGTCACACAGTTCCCCGAGATTGGATCCCCAAGGATTTGGGTTGTCCCCATGGGTACCTATGACATGGATTGGTCGACTAGCTTCACATGCAGACCTTTCTTCACCTTCGATGGAGTCGTGCATGGTGGAACGGATCCCGACGAGAGGACCACCAGCGTTTGGTCGACCATCAAAGGAGGGCGCGATGGTAGAGACAAGACCGGTTATGGTGATGTCGTGATCGGAGAAGAGGAGGATGAAGGTATTGGGAGACGCTTCTTCATCACCCTAGTCGGTCGTACGAACCAGAAGGAGGCTTTGAGGACATGATAAGCGGCGTTGGGTACGTCTTCTCACCTGATGATGGAGACGTATTGGTTGCACGAGGCGTCGGCACGACAGTCGAAGGCGACAAAACAGACATGGCAAAAAATAAGATTAGGGCTAGAGCCGAGTCTAGAGGAGGAGAACACACAATTTGGAGCAATAACTTTTTTTCTTTGTAATTTCTCCTTAAAAATATTATACACATTATTTTGAACTTATATCGTTAATGATTAATTAAATAAAAATTACTCAGGTATTGACTAATAATAGCTGAACCATGTACAAAAAAAAATAACTTACCAAAACAAACCCCACCAACCTAATAACTTGAATCCCTTTCTTTATATAGTCCCATCATTGCCAACCCTTTATCTCATCATTTTCCCTATCTATCATTACTCTCTAATTAATCTCCCTGATCACTTCTCCCGGCCAATTTACTGTTCTTCATTTGGAGTAACAACATGTCTAGTACAATCAACAATGGCAAGAAACAGGCTAAAGGTAGCAAATTGAGAAGGTTCTTCAAAGTCCCAATTCGGTTCTTGATCAAAGCCCGAGACTTTTACATACAGAGCATGAACCAGTGTTCCGTAGTCGCCGGCACGGCCATGGGCTGTCCGGGCGGCCAGGTCGTCTCCGCCCTGCCGAGGAGCTTCAGCTCCACGAGTTCGAGGAATGACGACGACTACGGGTCGCTCCGGAGAGTTGCTTCTCTGAATAATATGAATAGCAAGATTGAGTCGGACCTTGCTCGGAGACAGGGGAGGATGTCTCCAGCGACGGTTCCGAGGAGCTGCAGTGTCGGGGTGGGACGGATCGATGAGGACAAAGTTTGTGAGTTCGGAGAAGCTGATGTTATTGTCGCGAACAATTTGTTCCCGAGAAGCAGAAGCCATGCTAGCTCGAGGAGAGCAAGGATGTTTTGAGATCAAGATTGAATTCGTGGATGTTGATTTGATCATCTAAATGATGATTGTAATCTCAAGAGCAGGACATGATATTCACTGGTACTACGTTGTCAGATATTTTATTTGGGTCTTTCGTTTGTTTTGTTTTCAATTTTTGTAATGTCGTGTTAGCATAAATGATTCAATTGTATGTTATTATACTTGGGTGGAAGGTCTTGTCGATTGCTTATTGGCACCTTCTCGGCAGATTAGCCTTGCACATATTACGTACGGGAATGGATCAAATCTATTCAATAATAATTGACGACTTCAAAGCACGTTCTGCAAACTATACAATTAATAATTACTTTTCACGCTACAATCCGTATCTAATATAGAAAGGAAATACTCTTTCCCTAATTTTCTTTATATCATATGATGATAGCAGTGCGTACTGAAGTGTAAGTAACTAAAAAACTCTCTCGATGCTTTTTGGAGACGGTCCTAACTAATCTTTTGATCATGTAGTTCATCTTTCTGGACATCGATTTGTTCGTGGCCACCATCATTGCAACAGACTTCCCATCTTTTTCGCTTCTTTACAATTTCCCGAAGAAGTTCTCCCACTCATCTGATAATATAAGTATAAAGCAATTTCAAACTCACTTGCAAATTGAAGATGGAAATTGTGTCAGAGATTCGATATACCTAAGTTCGAGAGTGGTATATGTGACCGAAGGATACAAAAGAAAAGGTGCTAATCACTTGAAGATGAAAGCAACGAAGAATGTGTTATAAAAGAAGTCCTATGCAAAAGAAAAGAAAAGACAAAAACCTTAAATTTGGGGGGCAGAATTACATTGATCAAAACTTCCTTGTCTTCACTCCCTCTATACTATATGTTTCTTTTTAAGGCTCCTAAGAAGGTTCTCCAGGAGATGGAGATGTGGCAGAGAAGATTTCTCTGGAATCACTCAATCACAAAAAGAGTATAATAGGGCTTCCTTGCACGACTTCGTGCGCCGTCGGCCTTTGTTTCTTCTCCGGGACTGCTTCCAGCCGGAGTGTTGGCCGGTGCGTGGAGCTGTGTTGCGGGAGCCTTCTATCTTCGGTTGTTCCGATCTGACGCCGGCCGTGGCAAAGGTGGGGTTGCAGTCGAGTTCTTGCTCCGGTTTGAGGACAGTCACGACAGAAGTGGAGAAGCGAGCCGGGATCCTCGCCGGCGGGCTTCAGGTCGGTTCTAGGGACAGAGAGTGATTCTGTGCAGGTGTGTGTGGTCGCGATACACGACTTCCTTCGGCTGGTCTTGGTGTCGCGATCCACGACTTCCCACGGCTCGTCTCGGCTCGTCTCGGTGACGGACTGAACTCCCTGGACACGGAGGAGCTATCCCAGAATAGTGTGGTTGTTTTTCTGCCGGCGAATTGCTTATGATGCTCAAGGAGTCACTTCTGTGGGTCCACAACTCGGCGCGCAAAGAAAATCAGGCGAATTCCAAAGCTTCGGAGATGGAGCGACCCCCAGTTTACCACGAGAAGTTAATTGAAGGTAAGTTGTTCAGAGTTCCTAAACTGTCGTCGGTGATCTGCAGGCTGGAGGATTCGACACAGGTTCCGATTAAAAGCTCGGTTATTCGAGATGAAGGAATTGATTCCGTTCCGTTTGTCGAGCAATCTTTGAGCCCGATCAAAAGTGGGGAAAGTGCTAAAACAGGTCCGATCAGTCCTCATGCTTCAACGGAGTTGTGCAAGCTCTTCATCTGTAATCTTCCTCCTGAGACGAACAGGTTGAAGTTGAGATCCTGGTTGGAACAATTCACTCCAGTGTTCAGAGTTTTTGTTTGCAAAAGACAAAATGCAGGTGGTCGTTTCTTCGGTTTTGCGTCGGTACGATCAAAAGAGCATGCGAATTTGTTAGTGAAGGCCTGCAATGGTTTGGTCTGGGAGAGACACAAAGTCTTTTTGACCATAGCTTGGCCGGAGGGACTGAATAAAAGGTTGGGGAGAAAGGAGGTGGATCAGGAGTGGAGACCAAAAGCTAGGAGCAATGTTGAACAGGTTAAACTTGTGGCTGCCCCTACTCTCTGTCAAGAAGTTAAAGGCACTGTGTCGAGCTATTTATCGCCTTGGTCTGAAGCGAGTTTGCTGGGAGTTGCAAGGGAAGATTTATCTATAGTGGAATTACGGGACCGTATCAACAATGAAGCACCCTTGGACCTGCAATTCCGATACCTGGGCAACAGAATTTTCCTACTTCTTTCATCTGATCAGGAAGTTCTCCCTAGTATTCTGAATTCAAAGTGGAAGTGGTGTTCCTCTACCTTCATCATGTTCGACTGGGCTAAGGAGTGGTTGAATGCAGAGGGTAGCTTTTCTTGGGTGAGAGTTTCTGGCATTCCGATCTCGGGGTGGTGCTTGGCGACTTTCAGAGAATTAGGAAATTCACTTGGGACCTTTGTTCTATCCATGCGTGATGAGACCTCGACACTGTTAGATTTTAACTATCTCCTGTTAAAATTGAATTCACTCGCCCAATCCTTCTCTCGAGACTTGATTTTGGAAGGGAAGCGTTATCCCATTGACGCTCAGAGAATTAACGCTTTATCAGTTAATGCGCCAGAATTTGAGGTGAAGCATCAATTCGTGGCCTACAAAGAGGCCCTTGGTTTGACCGACATGTTGAGACTTCCGCCTTCGGAAAGGTTGTTGAAGGATAAAGGCGTGTTGCGTGCATCTCCCTCGGCGAGCAAAGAGTCAGATTCGCAAAGTCAAAGCCAGAGTTAGAGCAGTCCGAGCCCATCCAATTTCTTGCGTGAACCTCAAGTTTCTCGGGCTGGGGGATCAGTTAACCGAAACCTGTTGAGTTCAGGTAATCCTAACTATGTGTATCGGTCTTATGCGGCAAGGAGGTGAACTTTGAGCAAAGAGTATGCAGATCGTGACAAAAAGTGGAAATTATTCAAAGCTAGTCAGAAAGCTATTGCGGTTAATCCAGAAACCGCAGACCAGATAGAAGCTTTGGACTTTGAATTGGGAGATTCTGTTGACCCTGAATTTCAGAAGGACTCTGATGATTTTTGCACTGACGACTTTTTGTTATATCACCTGCTGGGCTTTTTGGTTACAGAGAAACAGTGTGGTTTCAAGAGTACGGTACAAACGGTTTCCGAGGTGTTTTGAATTAAGCCTCATTCCTTCAGTGTAGTTTCTCTGGCAGGTGACTTAGTGCGTTTTACGAGCAATGGAGTACATTTTACGTTCAATCGCCGAAGACTACTGGCTGGAGGGTAACTTTGAGTTTTACTTTGATGTTTTTGGGTTCTAGTTTGAGTTTTCTTTTGTTTCGTTTCTGGTGTAGCCTTTCGAGGTGTTCGTTTTCAGGGTTCCACCTTGGAATCATGCAGCAATAAATTAATCGCCTATCAAAAAAAACAAAAAGAGTACTACATAAAGTCAAATGGGGTTTGATTTGTCAACCTAAACACAAGGGAGGACTAGGCATCAAACTCTATGTGATGAATGCAGCTCTGTTAGCTAAATGGTGGTGGAGGTATGATGTTGAAACTGATTCCCTATGGAAAAAATTTATTTGTGCCAAGTATTGTAATAACCACTCCCGGTCAACGCCAGTCAAACCTGCGAAAAATAGGAAAATTTAAAATTCTTGAGCAGACACTGAATTGAACCGGAATTGGACCCCTAGGGTCATATCGGACTTAAGTTGACCCCGTTATCGACCAAAGTGAGTTCCGGGGGACTCAGGGCAACTTTATGATCAATTTGGCAAATGTTGACTTTTCGCTGGAAAAGTCAACCGAGCGACGTTTTGGTCCATTCGAGGACCGTTTTGGACCCAAAAGCTTAGCCGTCCTTGCAGCGGTCTTAGTTGAGCCGTTTCCTTGTAGCCCGCCAAGTTTCGTAATTTCTTGGAAAAAGTGCCTGTTCGGGGCCCGAAACGTCCGAATTTCGCGAATCTGATTGGAAAATATCTAGTGGATATTTTTTCCAAAAGGTGTGGGACCCACCTTGCCACTTGTCAACCAAGTGGTGGTGTTAGTTTTGGGGGGAAAACTAAAGATGAGGCCATATGTGGCCGGCCACACATTTTAAAAGAAAAAAAAGGAAATGTGTTAGTTGTTTTAGAAAGAGAAAGAAGAGAGAACAAAGGGAGAGAAGGAGAAGAAGAGAAGGGAGGAAGCTAGGGTTTGGAGCATTATTCACGCTCATCCAACCATGGGATCGTCTCAAGGCTAGGAGAAAGTGCACTCCCCTCGTTCTCCTCTACGGTATATACCGAACCGATTCTCGTTTTGGTTAATTTTGGAAGTTCGGTTTTTGTAAAACTATTAGTTTAAGGTGGTTTTGATGTTGGGGTAATTGTTGGAGACGTTTTGGAGGTGTTTGGAGGGGAAAGATGACGTTTCCGGTGACCGAAGGCTCGGGAGGAGCTCCGGCCACTGTGGGTGGTAGCCGGCCGGCCATGGGGTGCCTGACCGGAGCTAGGACCAGCCACCACCATGTTGGCCGAGCCCCACAATGAAACCTAGGGCCCACGGCCTAGCTTGGCCGGGTGGGACCCACGTGCTCGGGTGATCGGGTTTAGTATTCGGGAGGTTTAAAACGTTCCCCGGACCATTTATCCATAACCGAATCGAAAATTGGAATTAAATTGGAAAAGTTATAATTAACGGGTTTTAGAAACTTGAAACGTTAATTAATTGACTCGGAAGTTGGAATTCGATTCCGTCAAGTGCATTGGGACCCTTGAATTATTCTAAGACCGTAGAAACGAAAACGGGAATTTTTGGAGCCCTGGAAGGGCTTTTACAAAACCCGGGCGGATTCGCCATGTCGGGCGAACCGGGCCTATACGAGTCCTTTATTGACAATGTCGAGTAATTGGGAAGTTTGGGAGTGATCGACATTGCTTGTGATTGTGATTGTGATTGCGAATCCCGGTAGGTTGCAAGCATTCGTTGGCTGGCCTGACCAAGTTTGAATCCCGGTAGGTTGCAAGCATTCTTGGGCTGGCCTGACCAAGTTTGAGTATCAACAGGTTGTAAGCATTGTTTGGCTAGCCTGATCCGAGTTTGAGTATCAATAGGTTGTAAGCATTCTTGGGCTAGCCTGGTCCGTGTTCGAGTATCAACAGGTTGTAAGCATTCTTTGGCTAGCCTGATCCGTGTTCATGTGAGTGGAGGAGGTTACTGAGCAGTTGGTATGCGATCCTTTGTGATCTTGTTTGGTGTGCGATCCTTTGTGATCTTGGGCGTTGCGTGGTGGTCTCTTGAGTCTTTAGAGGAGTTCGTCAATCGTTGTGTTGGGTCTACTTTACGTGTCAAGTGTCGAGTCATTCGAGGAAGGTCACCGTGGGTGTGTGTCAGTCGGAGTACTTGAGTTGGGGACAGTGATCCCCGTTGTTGAGTTTGTTGTTGGTGTTACCGGCATTGTCTGCTAATTATGCCGTAGTCAGTCTGTTATCTGTGGTGGTGAGTGAACGCTCACCCCTAGCTGATTTTCCTACAGGTACCGGTTGCAGGTTGGACTAGGTGAGCTTCTGAAGCTTGAAGAGCTAGGAGCGGGATTCTGGGTTTTACTTTTGAGTCTAGTGACGGATACCTTGTTTTGTCCACTTGTTGGGACTGATTTTGAGTTGTAAATATTATTTTGTTGAACAAATGGTGATTTTAAAGTGATCTATGAAAAGAGTTTCAAAATGTTTTATTATTTTAAATGTTCGCGTCCCGAGTTCGGTTTACTGAAATTGGGGCGTGACAGCTTGGTATCAGAGCTCGAGGTTTCATACCTCGGACTGTACGTCAATTAGGTGGGGAGAGTCGAGTCGGTGAAGTCCCGTCGTACGTTGGGTACGCAGGTCGGGAACCGTGTGTAGACCCGTTGTGTTGTGAGTCCTGCTTGTGTTTGTATGTATGTGCAGTACGAGGTTACTGGCATACTGTTTGTGTATTCCTGCGTGAAAAGTTTTTAAACTGTCGCGACTCGACTCAGGGGTTCCCATGTGGTCGAGCGTGACGATGTTGACGTCAAGTGGGTACAATGTAGTTCGGGGACGCCTGGACCGGGTTGTAACTACCTGATGTTAAGAAATGGGGTTTTGTAATGAAAAAGAGAAAGTTTTTAAATTGATTGGCCCGGTGGGCGTGCTTGTTTGCGTTGGTCTGGTGGGTGTGTTTGATTTTGTTTGGCCCTGTGGGCTGTGTGTGTGGGTTGATTGGCCCGGTGGGCGTGCTTGCTTATGTTGGCCCGATGGGCGTGTTGTGGAGCTTTGGTTGGCCCTGTGGGCGTGTGTGTAAGATGGTTGGCCCGGTGGGCGGGTGTCTTTGTTGTGGTTGTTATGGTTGTTTGGCCGGTTGGCTTGTGATCGAGGTTGAGTGACTCGTGTTTTGGTCGTTGTTTTGGTACTTGTGTTATATGGTTAGTGGTCGAGTGTCTGCGACGCACAAGCGTGCGGATCGCTAGGAGAAGGATAGGATGCGAGTGTCCTAGGATCGACGTGACGGTGTGTTGAGTGCGAAATCATCACCGCTATGGGACGGGTCTTGAACCGGCCCGATAGAAAACGTGGTTGGAGCCTCTGTTTTGGCCCGGAATGGGGCACCCGTGTGGCGTGCCGGCTCGGTAGGTGGCACGGTCCATTTGGCGTGCCGGCCCGGTAGGTGGCACGGCACGACTTGGGTGCCGGTCCGGAAGGTGGTACGGCCCGGGTCAGTTGCCGGCCTGGTCCAGTAAGCCGGATTCAATTGTTTTGTGGTTGTTTCGTTGAACGGTTAGGTTTCACGTTGCGCGGCTTAGTGTGCGTTTGTGCGGTTTATTTGAGGGTTCGCTCATGTATTATTATAATTGAAGTATTAATAATGTGAGCAATGGTGTGTGTGCTCAGTTGAGAGCATGATCCCCGTCTTGAGGTTTCCCTACGTGATCGGGTATTTGGGTGATTGAGGTTGTGAACAATATTGATTACTGGATTGAGGAAGTGTTTCCCGTGTCGAGGTTTATCTTACGTAAGCGAGTGCTTGAGGAGTTGTTGGCGTGAGCAGTGTGACGTTTGGCATCCGGTTTTGAGGTAGTGGTTTGCCCTGGTTAGATCGGTAAGTCTTTAGTGCGTTACTAGTATGCCATAATCGAACGGGTGTCCGTGGAGGTGAGCATAACGCTCATCCCCTTTACTACTTTTCCCGCAAGGGACGAGTAGCGAACAATGGTTTGGTTGCGGAAAGTTACGAGTAAATGCCTAGAGGACCGTGTGAGGGTTGCACTAGACCTTACCGGGGTGACTAATGGAGTGGGTGTTCGGTTTCCGATTTGGGCGCCAGTTTCTTTGGATGCCGGGATATCACACTCGTTTGTTCGTTGAGTTGTACTGAGAGGTTGGGGCTGAGTTTAGAGCCGTTGAGTCCACCCCTGCGTCGGGACACGCCAGTTGGTGGTGGGGTGGTGTTGACTAGGGTCTGTCGTGCCTGCGGAGTTGGAGAAGCGAACCGATACAGGAGATTCGAGAGAGGGCTCAAGAACCCTGATGCTGGATCGAGCCCTCACCTCGAGGATCGGTTATGTTCGGATTTGGTAGGCACGACGACGGTAGTGGAGCGAGGTCTCAGAGAGACTGCGAGGATCCATGAGAATCGGCAGCGACTGAGCTTGTGCGTGCATCCGTGGGAAGGATACTTACAAAATGAGAGTGACGTAGTCTTGGGAATGGATTGGCTGGCGAAGTACCAAGCCAATACCGACTGTTACTGGCGACGAGCTGCGAGAGTCGCAGTATTCACGCCTGACAGTGCACGTGGGTAGCACTAAGAGGAGCGCGACATCAGGTGGCATGTCTAGTGGAGCGGGATGCGCAGAGCGGTCGCGGAGTTAGTATCGCGATGCCTCACTCGTCGGCAGGTGAGAGCCGAACAACAGCGTCCCGCTGGTTTATTGCAACCACTGCGGGTTGCACAGTGGAAATGGGGGCACGCCACGATAGGTTTCGCGAGGCGGTTAGCCGAGTTCGCCTACAACAACAGCTTTCAAGACAGTATCATGATGGCTCCGTTCGAAGCGTTGTATGGTAGGCCGTGTCGATCGCCCGTGTGCTGGGCAGAAGTGAGAAATAAGAGGTTACTGGGTCTAGAACTGGAACGAGAGACAGCTGAGTCGGTCGTGCCAAAGCGTGAGCGGTTGAGGACCGCGCAGAGTCAGCAGGAGTTATGCTGACTAACGGCGCCGACCTCTCGAGTCAGCAATCAGTGGTCATGTATCCCTGGAGGTGAGCCCGAAAGGTGGACTAATGCGTTTCAACCGCGGCGGAGGCGGGTTAGCCCCGCGGTGTATCGGGCCTTTCGAGGTCTTGAGTACGTCTTTGAGTGGGCAGATGTCGAGGTAACGGGTGATATCCCGTGTAAGGAAAAACCGATGTGGGAAAGGGATCCACGAGAGCAGGCCCTCCGCGGAAAGGTTATCCGCTTAGAACTGGTGTCGTGGCGACACCACGAGGCCGAGTCGACTTGGGAACGCGAGAACGAGGTTCGCGCGAAGTACCCCGACCGGTTCGACTCCTGACGCGCATTGTTCTAAATTTCGCGGACGAAATTCCTTTAAGGGGGGGTAGATTGTAATAACCACTCCCGGTCAACGCCAGTCAAACCTGCGAAAAACAGTAAAATTTAAAATTCTTGAGCAGACACTGAATTGAACCGGAATTGGACCCCTAGGGTCATATCGGACTTAAGTTGACCCCGTTATCGACCAAAGTGAGTTCCGGGGGACTCAGGGCAACTTTATGATCAATTTGGCAAATGTTGACTTTTCGCTGGAAAAGTCAACCGAGCGACGTTTTGGTCCATTCGAGGACCGTTTTGGACCCAAAAAGCTTAGCCGTCGTCGCAGCGGTCTTAGTTGAGCCGTTTCCTTGTAGCCCGCCAAGTTTCGTAATTTCTTGGAAAAAGTGGTCGTTCGGGGCCCGAAACGTCCGAATTTCGCGAATCTGATTGAAAAATATCTAGTGGATATTTTCCAAAAGGTGTGGGACCCACCTTGCCACTTGTCAACCAAGTGGTGGTGTTAGTTTTGGGGGAAAAACTAAAGATGAGGCCATATGTGGCCGGCCACACATTTTAAAAGAAAAAAAAAGGAAATGTGTTAGTTGTTTTAGAAAGAGAAAGAAGAGAGAAGAAAGGGAGAGAAGGAGAAGAAGAGAAGAGAGCAAGTTAGGGTTTGGAGCACTATTCACGCTCATCCAACCATGGGATCGTCTCAAGGCTAGGAGAAAGTGCACTCCCCTCGTTCTCCTCTACGGTATATACCGAACCGATTCTCGTTTTGGTTAATTTTGGAAGTTAGGTTTTTGTAAAACTATTAGTTTAAGGTGGTTTTCATGTTGGGGTAATTGTTGCAGACGTTTCGGAGGTGTTTGGAGGGGAAAGATGACGTTTCCGGTGACCGGAGGCTCGGGAGGAGCTCCGGCCACCGTGGGTGGTGGCCGGAGCTAGGACCAGCCACCACCATGTTGGCCGAGCCCCACAATGAAACCTAGGGCCCACGGCCTAGCTTGGCCGGGTGGGGCCCACGTGCTCGGGTGATCGGGTTTAGTGTTCGGGAGGTTTAAAACGTTCCCCGGACCATTTATCCATAACCGAATCGAAAATTGGAATTAAATTGGAAAAGTTATAATTAACGGGTTTTAGAAACTTGAAACGTTAATTAATTGACTCGGAAGTCGGAATTCGATTCCGTCAAGTGCATTGGGACCCTTGAATTATTCTAAGACTGTAGAAACGAAAACGGGAATTTTTGGAACCCCGGAAGGGCATTTACAAAACCCGGGCAGATTCGCCATGTCGAGCGAATCAGGCCTTTACGAGTCCTTTATTGACAATGTCGAGTAATTGGGAAGTTTGGGAGTGATCGACATTGTCGGGGTTACGTTTGGGCGTTAAGTTTATTAAATTTCAGCTTATTTCCTGCGAGTGGTTAAGTGCCTTTAAATTGTGTTCTTTTAGATCGTGCCACGGACCGAGGCAAGGGAAAGCTGGGTGAGTGACTGAGATCATCACCGGAGCTCGTTGGTTGGCTTTTGGGAGAAAACGCACAAGGTAGGGAAAAGTAGCCGGATCTTGGCCCTGACTAGGGAAAGTTAACAGTAGAATTGCATGTGACACCGGGGTGTCGTGGGTTGAGTAGGTTTATTTAAATATTAGAAAAGCATGATACAGGACTGTAGCGTTTATGAGAAAAGCATGTGACACTTAGTAGTTTCGTAGGAACAGAGAACTTAGCGATATTAGAATTACTGGAGGCATATGACCATGCCCGGAGGTTGTTTGTTATTATTGTTGAGTTTGGGTGGCCATGAGAGCCCGTGTTATTATTGTTGAGTTTGCATGGCCATGAGAGCCCGTGTTATTATTGTTGAGTTTGGGTGGCCATGAGAGCCCGTGTTATTATTGTCGAGTCTTGGGTGGCCATGAGAGCCCGTGTTATTATTGTCGAGTCTTGGGTGGCCATGAGAGCCCGTGTTATTATTGTCGAGTCTTGGGTGGCCATGAGAGCCCGTGGTATTATTATTGGTATTTTGGGTGGCCGTGAGTGCCCGTGGGGTTGTGAATCCGTACTTTACCGTTTGTGTCTTGGGTGGCCATGAGGGCCCGTTGGGTTGTTGAACCCGTGTTACTTTAGTATTGGTGTCTTGGGTGGCCGTGAGTGCCGTTGGGTTGTTGAACCCGTGTTGCTTTATTGTTAGTGTCTTGAGTGGTCGTGAGTGTCGTGGGGTTCTTGAGCCCGTGAGTTACTGTTGGTGTCTTGTGTGGTCATGAGTGCCTGTGGAGTGTTGAACTGGTCTTGTTACTGTTGGTGAACCTTGCTTGTGATTGTGATTGCGAATCCCGGTAGGTTGCAAGCATTCGTTGGCTGGCCTGACCAAGTTTGAATCCCGGTAGGTTGCAAGCATTCTTGGGCTGGCCTAACCAAGTTTGAATATCAACAGGTTGTAAGCATTCTTTTGCTAGCCTGATCCGAGTTTGAGTATCAATAGGTTGTAAGCATTCTTAGGCTAGCCTGGTCCGTGTTCGAGTATCAACAGGTTGTAAGCATTCTTTGGCTTGCCTGATCCGTGTTCGTGTGAGTGGAGGAGGTTACTGAGCAGTTGGTATGCGATCCTTTGTGATCTTGTTTTGTGTGCGATCCTTTGTGATCTTGGGCGTTGCGTGGTGGTCTCTTGAGTCTTTGGAGGAGGTCGTCAATCGTTGTGTTGGGCCTACTTTACGTGTCAAGTGTCGAGTCATTCGAGGAAGGTCACCGTGGGTGTGTGTCAGTCGGAGTACTTGAGTTGGGGACAGTGATCCCCGGTGTTGAGTTTGTTGTTGGTGTTATCGGCATTGTCTGCTAATTATGTCGTAGTCAGTCTGTTATCTGTGGTGGTGAGCGAACGCTCACCCCTAGCTGCTTTTCCTACAGGTACCGATCGCAGGTTGGACTAGGTGAGCTTCTGAAGCTTGAAGAGCTAGGAGCGGGATTCTGGGTTTTACTTTCGAGTCTAGTGACGGATACCTTGTTTTGTCCACTTGTTGGGACTGATTTTGAGTTGTAAATATTATTTTGTTGAACAAATGGTGATTTTAAAGCGATCTATGAAAAGAGTTTCAAAATGTTTTATTATTTTAAATGTTCGCGTCCCGAGTTCGGTTTACTGAAACTGGGGCGTGACAAGTATGGCTGGAGCATACAAGATTGGGATTTATCATTAATCAATATCTCTGGAAATCAAAAAATTTTAAGCCATGTACAATCTCTCTTATTTGATCAGAAGTTTAGCTTGGCATTGGGTTTTTCAGGACTTGAATGGTTTGTGGTTAATGGTGTGAGAGTTAATTTTTGGGAAGACATATGGATACTTTATGTGCCTCTCCAAACCAGATTTAGAAGACTGTTTCATTTATGTATACATAAACAACACACGGTGATACATTTATGGAACAATGGTATTTGGTATATTTAGTTCAGAAGGCAATTAAGAGGTTGGGAGGTGAGGGAATTTAGAATTCTCTCTGGTATCCTCACTATCTTTTATTTACAAGACTCTGGTGATGATAAATTGATTTGGAAGATTCACCAAGCTGGTTTTAAGGTCAAGAAGATGTACAATTTTCTGGAAGATACTGAAGGGCAGGAGCAACCTTGGGCAAATTATATATGGTTACCGTTATTCTTGGAGGCCAGGGGAATGAAACTAAACCTGACAGATACCTTATTCCCTTTTTGTGGTTGGGACTTTGAATAAATCAACCATTTATTACTAACCTGCCACAGATCTTGGCTTGTTTGCACTGCTGTGTGTAAATGGTGGGGAGTAAAGAGTGTGCAGCCAGGGGACATTCATGGGTTTATTTATGCTTGGCTTGAGATTGGACATACTAAATCCAAAAAACAATGGAAGCTTATTTGTTTCATAACCCTTTGGCACATTTGGTTAGCTAGAAATGATGTGGTGTTCAACAACTCTTTCTCCACCCCCACTAAAATTTTGCTGAAGATCCAGAGCTATTCTTTTAGCCTTGAATGGAGCTTGTTTGGAAAGATATACTCTTTCTCGTTTGAAGGCTGGAGGAACAATCCCTCTCTTTGCTTTAGAAAAAAGAAACAAGTTTAACTGATACATTTGTGGTCCTTGGGGGGTTTATGGGTGGGCTTGGGTGGTTGGTGAGAGGGTGTGCTGGAGAGGACTTCTTTGCTGTATTGCTGGGTTATTATAAGTATTGTGTGTGGGTTTTTTGTTAAATTATCTGCACTTTCATCAACTTTTGTGTGGAGGTAGAGGTTTCCTATTTAAGATGAGAGGTTTTAGTACTTTTTTTCTTCTGCTGAGTTATTATGTAGGTTATTCTCTACAAGTACTCATCACTTGGCTTGAAAACAAAGGCCCATGAGACTTGGGGAACTATGATCAAAGGCCAGCAGAGGAATTGGATGGTTTGTGGAGAACTTGGTCTATGAGACACATAAGTTGCTATTATCTCCAAGTAGCAGGGAATGTTTTAGTGTGACAGAAGATACACATTGCCTGTCGCATACACTCTTGTGTTTTTTACTGAAGACTTGGAAGATTAAGCTGATGTACTACATTGCAGGGCTTCTGTGTAATTCAGATTTTTGAGGGGTAATTTTGGGGTTATTCGCTTAGTGGGAAAGTTACTGAAACAAATAGTGTTAAGGGTATTTTGGGTTGCCTTGTCTTGCACGGCAGGTAACGGTACTGGGAGGAAAGGGTATTGGGTTGTTAACTATATAGTTTTAGCCTTCTTTGGAGGACACCAGTAGACTCGTTTCATTGTATCTTTTCTGAGGGAAGATCCCTTGACCTTGACTTCCATTTCGAAAGCTATGTTTTTATAAAACAAAAAAAAAACTGCTGATAAAAAAAATCCAAAAGAAAGGTGTTTAAATGAAAGAGCATGTTTTCATCATTTAAAGATGAACCATTTATAGGCTGATTGTAGGTTCAGAAAGAATGGTTCAAATATACTTTCTGATGGTGTGAAGAATAGTGTAAATGTGGTCGAATCTGAAACACATAAATGCATATCTGAATTATCACTGAACTTCACATGGCATGTGTTACTACTTCTATAGATTGGTGGCTCGATTCGGGAACCACAATTCAAGTTTTGTAACAACCAAGCCATGTTCAAAGCATATGAAGCAATAACTGAAACCGAAGAAGTTTTGATGGGAGATCATATGACAGCAAGGGTGTAAGAAAAAGAAACAGTAGACATGAACTTCACTGTGTTTTATGTTCCAAAATTAAGGAAGAATCTTTTAGCAACCGCCTTACTTGTTAAGAAAGGTTTTAAGATTGTATTAGAATCTGATAGAGTTATTATTACTAAGAATTTTATGTACATAGGAAAATGATACACTTGTGATGACATGTTTATGCTACGTATTTGTTTATCTTGTTAAGTCTTCTCATTCTCTTTGACATTATAGATTAGCACATATTAATTTTAGGGGTAACCTCATTTCGGTACAGTGGACAAAGGTCGTTTTTCAAGTACGTACCGTCGAGCTTTCTCGATATTATGTCATTACAGAAAGTCACTTTCCATTTTCAAAAAAAAAGACAAAAATTTAACGGTTTTTTTGGATGGAAAATACATGTGCAGCTCACATGTCCAAATTTTTTTGGAAATACCAAGTCTACCCTTCTTATCTTATAGAAACTCTCTAACCCTCATCTAAACCATGTCCTTTCTCTCTTCGTCCCCGTGAGCTCACCAGAGTTCTCCACATCTGTTGAGGACGTATGGAGCGGCGGTTCTGCCCTTCCCTGGAGCTACTCCTCTTTGCTCCATTCTCGTTCCCTCTGCCACCGCATCCGTCGCCCTTCGTCACCATCACCATCCCCGTCCTCGTCATTGCTGGGTATCAAGAGATTTCTGAAAAAAATGGAGATGGGTGTGGATTTGGGTCGGTTCGATATGGGTTCACTGAAGAACATGGAGATGGGTGTGGATTTGGGGTTTGTTCAACTCTTTGGATTTCAAATCTTAGTTTTAGGGTTTGTTTAACTCTTTGATTTTCAAATCTCGAATTTGATTTTGTTGATTTGTAATGTATATATTGTTCTGTTATGGTTATGTTTTGATGTAGATATTGTGGGGCTTTTGGATTTTTTTTTTGTAGAAACCAAATCCCATAAACAAGTTCTTGTTACAGCCGAGATGAAGTTGGGAAGAAACTTTTTTTTAATAATTATTAGAGCTTGCTGAGATTGTTGAGCTTGATTGATAATTAAAAAAAATGTTCACTGTATTTTGGTTTTATTTATTTGTTAATATGTTTTAACATAAATAAAGATACCGAAAAGAAAAGGTTTAAAAGGGAATGAGATTGAGATTAAAAATAAAAATGAAAGGATGATTTTTTTCATATTCATGCATCAAAACATAAAAAAGATCATAAAATTATTGTTAGGACGTGCAAAAATAGTTAGGGGTAATTTGGACTTTTCCAGTAGTATCGTTAGCTCTGTTATATATTTTGTCCTTATCTGATAATATCGAAAAGGTGGACTGTCAGGACATGAAAACAAAGGTGAGGATAATCTTTACGTGCGGAAAAATGTCAAATTATCGGACTGATCTGAGGTTTCCCCTTAATTTTATTATATAGAAATATATGTCTAAATGTGGTTACATTTCTTGTTGTGGTGTTTTTCCTGATAAATGTCAGATATGTGTTCAAGATAAAATGACTAGTAGAAGAAGTTGGAGCCAAACATATTGTTGTGTCATGTTTGAGGAGTTTAGCACCTTGTCCCACAGTCATTTTCAGTGGGTTCTCCTGCCAGGTCTGGTGAGTACTTGTTCAGAAGTCGTCTTTGGGTTGCTTTACCTTGGTGGGGTCCGGAGATTACTTGTTCCGGGGTCGCATTTTGAGGCCGGTCTGCCCGTTTTCGAATAGAGGAGCGTGAATTACTTAGCCTTAATAAGGCCAGAGGATTCATCCACACGGTCTCCTGTGGTACTATTCATTAATCCGATCAAGATTGCTCGAACGGTCTACTGAGACACTATTCACTAGTCTGGGTACTTGTAGTTATTGAGGTGGACCAGAGTGGTTGTTTTCTCTGATTTTCTTTGTTGCTTTTATTCTTTCGACCAAATTTTTGTTAGATTTTGTTATGTGATTGCGATTTTTATCCCAGAACCCATACTTTTGTTAATACATTTCTTTCCCTCTAATAAAAAATAAATAAAATAAAGACCATTTTGCTCCTAGAAATCGTGAAAAGGGGCAGTGTTCAATAAACCCCTTCGTTTTGCTTTTAAACCAGAATTGGGTGTTTGGGCTGATCCTTAGAGATAGCTTGATTGGTTGGTTGCTTCAAAAATGCGCCGGGAAGAGAAACGCAGGAAGTTCCACGAGGCCGTCGTCAAACTGCTCTATCCTCCTCAATCGCCGCCACCATTACAGCTAGAGGATGACGACCGATCTGTGAGGAGTTACAGCGAAGGTGTCGATTTGGGTTACACTTCAGGTCAAGAAATTTGTTAATTTCAATGTGAGAATTTGTATTTTTATTGTGTGATGTCAATTTTGATTGTGGAGATCTATTGCAGCTGATTTGGATGGGAGTGGTTGTTCATCGAGGGACGAAAGTGGTGAAGATGAAGGGAATCTGAGCAGAGCTCGGAGGAAGAGGCTCCGCCGGAAGAAGCTGAAGGAGGATGCTTGCCGGCGCGGAAACATTATTGGGCCGTTGCTACCTCCTCCGATGGAAGATGTAGGAGATGACAATGGCGTTGTAGGGAATGATCCACCAGGTGTTCGATGTAATGCGGCTGAGAAACCTGATACTAGTTCTGCAACTAGTGACAAGGAAGGTAATGCCTTGAATTGACTTGTTGTATCATTCTTTCTCTGAGTTAGTTAAAAAGACCTGTTTCTGAGATTTTTTAGCATTTCCATACTAAGCATCAAATTGTAGTTTATAGCATTTCCATACTAAGACCTGTTCACAATGTTTAGCATTTCTGAAACTTGAAAAGTTTGACAGGGTCTGAAACTTTAATTCATCCTTATCACATATTGTGATATAATCCACTCTATGTTTTAGTCTCAAATAGTCATGGAAATTGGACAAGTCCACCAGTCTGAGGACAAATTGCTTTGGACTCTTAACAAATTCAAGGAATAGTGGATATAGTCAGATTCTTCTAAATAATCATTCAGCTATTCAGGTTCATGGAATTTAGCCTGTATGGCAAAAGAAACTTTGGGTCCCTCATTACCTTGGAAATGGATTCACAAATCTTTGCCATTATTGGAAAACCTTTGATTTGAGTTCTTTTACTTTTGTGACAGCTCCTTTAAACAAGGTGATTAAGGCATAGGATGGGAACTTGAGAGCATGCAGTGACAATTAAACTAGACAGTGCTCTCCAATCCAGGCTCTAAATCTATTACATGCTGAGTGCTTTGGTCTTTGCTAATTATATGAATAGTGATAACATAGGCATTCCGATGACTCTTCTTATCAGTAAATCTAAACTTAGACCAGAAGATGATTGTTGAAATAGATGTGAAAGCTCCTTTATGTAGTTTTAGTCTCTTAGACTTGGGAAATGTGGGCTAGCTAGCAGAATTATTGTCCATAATGCTCATAAACCACCTTCTTTTGGTAAAATAGGACTAGTGAAACTTTGGAATTAGTTTTTTTTTGGCTGTTCTTAGTTTAAACATTCTCAATCATGTGTTGTTCTTTATCTATATTATAACATATATGCACTATGCAATATCCTTATAAAAAAGGTTATAAATTTGATGAGGAAATACTGTAATTTGAATTGTGGGCTTGTGTCTGGTTCAGGAGAGTTGCCGAGTCAGAGCAATAAGAAGAAAGTGAAGCACAGAAGGATGGCTAAAAGGCTGGCCAAGGATCGACTAAGGCCCGTGTGTTGTAACAAAGATCCTAGCCCTTGTGGCGACGATGGAAGTGCCCCCTTGTTGAACTCGCTTGCAAGGGAGGACCGACAGATCGGCCAGAGAAGAGCCAAGGCCAAGACTTGAGGCAAATGCAAGCAAGTGGACCACCCCCCCCCCCCCCCCCCCCCCCCCACCCCAGCCGGCAGTGGTACCACCCGAGCAAGTGCAGTTTCATCACAAGTATGCTGAGTGGGAATCGAAGAAACAGAATCTCGAAAATACCATATTCAAGATGCAGGAGCAGGTCATGGAGATGTTGGACAAAGTAGTTAGCCAAGACACCATCAACATGTCCGAGGAGGAAAGGAAGACTCGTAGCGTTCTCATTCAAAGCCTAGAGAAACGTTTGGAGTCGCTTTAGGAAGTCGCGTTAGTTTGGTTTTTAATATATGTAATAAAAATATTAATCTAGTTGCTTTTGTTGTAGTTTGGGTTATATTCTACTTAATAAAAAAATAAAAAATAAATTGTTTTTTATCGGATTCTCGGTGCCTCAGTCTTCATGCATGGTTACTATTTTGAAATAGTAACCGTTTGGGTCGTGGCTGCCACGCCTCCCCCTCCCCCTCCCCCTCCCTTCCTATAAATACCCTTCACTCCTCCCTCAAATTCTCACACCTTTCACCATCTCTCTCGAACTCTCTCAATTCGATATGTCGGGAGCATTTTCTTCTTGGGCAACCGGTCCTCTATGGCCTCGAAGGAGGGGATGCATTTGGTGTTGAATTGGCTTACCTATGTCGAGATCGGGGGAAAGTATTGGAATAAGCTCTACCTTGCTTTCGTTCAAAGCGGACAGATAAGCAAGTCAAAGATCATTTCCAAAAGATGAACAAAAAGTGCAAGGCTTTCGATACTACTTACCGGGGACGTCTCAACGACCCTTGGAAAAGCGCAACCGAGGAGGAAATCTATGATGCGACCGTGAGTGATTATGAAAGCCGACACGGGCTATAGACAAAACGTCCCGTGTGGGAGATGCTCAAAAACGATGGGAAGTGGCATTTACACATTGGAGCCGTTATGAATTAAGTTAATTATCTTTTTTTTTTAATTATTATGCTTTGAATTATCGAATATGAACTAGGTTAATTAATATGTAAGTTGTGTTTGTGGGTTTAAATAAAAGTATTAATTATATTTGTGGTGGTTTTTAAATTATAGAAAGTGTTACCATTACCCTTGACACTAGTCATGACAGACTATTGGAGAAGCCATGGCAGGGAGGAGAGAAAATGCCAAAAAGCACCTCCTACCATGACTCCTTGACACTAGTCATGACATATCATTGGAAATGCTCGTTTTTTTTATCAACAAGTTTTTTTTAAATAATCCAACAGCTATAAAATGTGGCTGAAGGACAAGGCCAGAGCCCTCAAATACAAACAGGAGCACATACTAAGAGCCTGCCTCAGAACAAACCCAGCGAGGGGTGAACAATACAACCAAATAACTAAATTGGTCTTAAAACCCTGATAAACCTAACAATAAGCACAACTAATAACCAGTAGGTAACAACAACAACAACAAGTGAGTACTAGAAAGAAATGCAAACTCAGAGCATCCCAACAAGGGGAAAAGAACTAAACATGATCTAGAAATCAGATACAAACAAACAGAAAACAAGCCAACGAAGGCATCAACGGAAACAACACAACCTGTTAGCAGCAAACCGACCTCAACAAAAACCACCAAATGCAAGAAGGAAACAAAGAAGAGATCGTGCCCAAACCCTCAAATCATGCGAACGCAAAATCGATCAGAGATCCCACCCTACCCAGACCTGACTACCACTCAGCCCTCCATAACCAAAGGTTATGTATCCTCCAGCCAACACTTGGCAGAAAACGCCCAAACTGGGAATAGGGCCGGTATCGTGACAATACTGAAAGGAAGAACAGGTCCGGGAAGAAAAATATGGATCAAAACCCATAGTACGAACCCACCAACCTAAACCCCCACCCACGACGAGAAGGAGTCGACGGGGAGAAGGAGGGAAGGGAGTGTACCTACGCGAAGCAAGTAGAGGTTAAAACCAAATCTGACCTTCTCGACCCAAGCAGAAGATCCCAAATCTGTCGCCACCGATCTGTGGAGAACCAATCTCACTGATGGTCAGCACCTGCCGGCGACCTCGAAAGGAGAGGCGACACTACCACTGCAACCAGAATAAAGATCAAGCGAAGATCACGCGCCGAGAAGAAGCCTGACATCAGATTTGAACCGAAGAGACTCCAGAACACCAAGCCCAGTCCACAGAACTCCGAAACCAGGTCCGATTGACCAAAACCCTCGCCAGAACAACGCCGACGAGCTCCCAGGAGCTACCGAGAAAACATACGGAGAACCAAAGAAGGCAAGGGGCTCGTGAAAACAACAACTGCTCGGAGAACCAAGGGAGGGTCATGGAGATAAAGGCTGAAAGAATAGCCGATGATAAACTGATCATCTTCTCAAATGATGGATTTAGGAAGAAATAGGTAGAAGGAAAATGTAGCAAATCTTTGCCAAATAACCGAAAAAATAGTATGACCATGTTGAAGGCAAATTTATAGTGAAGTGGTCTCGGAGATAACACGGTCCAAAGACCATGAAACTAGATGAAATCTCGCACAACCCCGATCAGTGGAATACTAACGGGGTGTGTATTAATTGACACATGTTGGCTGAAGTTGAAGCTTGAGCTAATATAATAGGTTTGAACATGTGAAATTAGAATTACACCCATTGTTATCCATGCTTATGATTAAGAGAGTTGAACAGAAGCATCATGATATGAATCTTGACCATCAAAATTCATGCCGCATCTGTTTAACATAAAACGGAATATATATGTTTATTATCAACTAATAATGTGGTTTTGATCACTCTAATTAATTCCCACCTAAAGACAACCAACCTAACGTCCAAGTAGGCGAATACGTTTGCGAGACTTACTGGCAAAAACGCAATCATGCATGCAAGGTGCCATAACCATGGACCATGCAAAACTTGTAGCTCTCCCATCACCATCCAACTTTGTCTTTTACCAACAAATTTAATGGATCTTGATTGTGAGGCAATTATTCAGTTACTAAGAGAAGAGAAAAGAACAGAACATGACCCTATTATTGACCCAAACTAAATATGTTTATAGCACAAACAATTCAACTGTTAAAAGTCGTTTTTGGGCACAAAAAGTAGTTGATTTTTTGCAGTTCAACATAATTAGCCGCACTTGGGCTCTTTTGGTCGAAGTTGATACACAAAACTTGCAACGCTTTGATCATATAATATATTAGCACAATTCTTTTTTTTTTCTGAAATAATATTGGGACAATTCTAATTATTTAAAGATGATCCGTGCATATTATATATATGCACATGACACTCATACAAATGTATAAATTAAATAGAAGGTTGTTGAGTTCGTCCGACAATTATACCTGAATCATTTTCATTTTGTTATTACAACAGTCATAATATGAAACTCATATAATGTGGTAAAGGGCATATACAATGATGACTTATTACCCTCCAAAACTAAAAAGTAGATGAGAATGGAATCACAAAACAATCACTGGCAAGCCAAATAAGATACCGAACCGTAATCAATCACGCAGCCGCATCGAACGGCACAGGCTTGACGGTGGTGGAATCCAGTAGATCCGGGCGCATGAACCCGAACTTGCGCAGCACCTGATTGTCCGCGAAATTGAGCGCCTTGACCATCCCATCCCAGCAGGACTGTCCCGAGTACATCCTGTTGTGGTCCCCACTGCACGGCTGGCACCCCGCGAAGTGCGTCACCGGCGGGCGCCGCAGGCTCCCCCTCCCGCCGCCCCAATCCTTGACGTACGCCTCCTTGTGCGCCGCGTGGCACTCGCTCACCTTCTCGGCGTGCCTCCGCCGGAGACTCCGCTCCTCCCACTCCAGCTCCGCGTACTTGGCCGTGATGTTCTCGAACGTCCCCACGATCTCCAGCCAGTACCCTTCGAAGTAGTAGGCCGCTTCTAGGTACACCTTCGGGCTCCACTTCTCCTTGTCGTGTATCAGCAGGTAAATCAGAGCCGCTTGATCGTCCGACTCCGGGAACATCTTGTTCTTCAACGTCGTCCGTTGGATCTCCCCCCATTTCTCGAAATCCGGCGACTGCGGACCCATTGCAGCCCACTCCTCCATGAAGTCCATCGACCACTGGCAGTTCCGGATCAGAAACACCCCGGCGTTGAGCCCGGTCCAGCTCTTCTCGTCGTGGATCAGGTGGCCCCACCCGTGGACGACCATGTTGTGGGCCCGGTACCGGTCCAGCGGGAGCTTGAAGTCCATGTCGGTGAACAACGCGTCCGCGTCCACCCACCAGATCCACTCGGCCTCCGGGTGAGCCACCATCGCTGCCTTCACCGCCGGCAGCTTCGCCCAGAACGAGTACATCTGGGGCTGTATCAGCACATTGTTGTAGAATATGTCGTACCCATGAATCCTACAGTAATCGACCTTGTTTTTGAAGAATCGGAGGAGCAAATGGTCTCCGATCGGGTTTTTACACGGATTCGGTTGCGATCCAGACATCATCAGAACCCGCTCCTTGTCCCCGGCGGCGAAAGTCGGGTGGAGCTTCAGCCACTCCTTCCTCTTCTCGTCCCAATTCTTCACCGGCTTCCCGATAGAGTAGCTCAGATTCGGGTCGTCGTAGAATGTCTTCTCCGGCGGGTCGAACCCCAAATCGACGCCTCTCCCGGCGGCGTCTCTACAGTCCCGCGGAGGCAGGAGTCGTGGGATGAGGGTCGAATCGAGATCGGTGAGAACAGACTGGAAATTCGGGTTCGGGTCGGGCGGCGCTGGGCTGACGTAATTAGAGAAGGACCAGACGAGGAGGAAGGCGATTAGGGATCCGACGAGGAAGAGGAAGCCATTGGAGAAGCACTGTGGGACCTTGTTCCTTGAAGACGACGAGCCCTTGCCCACCGCCATTGGAGAGGAATGGAACTGGAAGAGATCAGAGCACGCCATTTCTGGTGAAGTGGAAGAAGAGTATTTATAATCAAACTCCAAGCTTTTCTCTTCTTCTTCGTCTCCTTCTTTCTGCCCCCTTTCCCTTTTCCTATGCATACGTATCAGTCAATTCGAAGCGGCCATATCTGCAAATCTGCAATTGCTTCCCATTTTGGGGAGAAGAAGCATTGATGACGACACGATTTTCTTAAAATCGACCCACCCCGTAGATTTTGGAATTTTGAGCTCTCGTATAATGCGTGAGGGTTTGGAATTGGAGTGATGGAGGCGTCGAAAAGTCAGTCATGGGATTAATATATAATTAACAGTCATATTAATGAATCATTATAAATCTGAATCGGGTGTGATACGGCGGCGTATGGAGGAGGACTAGGTTTAGGGCCACGTGGGCCATACGTAACCGACAGAGGTCGGCCTCAGATTTTACTTCTGTCGTCGTGGATATCTGACAGTTTCGGTTGTCACCGGACCGTTGTCGGTTACGCTCATATTGTGTGATGCGTCGCATAAGATCCTGGCTCTGGTGGCACAGATTCATCAATCATGATTAAATGGCTATTACTTTGATTGATTTTGATAATCATATCCTTGATTAGTGATCTGCTGTCAGTGCAGTGCCACTCACAAATCACAATCAGATCTAAATAGAATTAATTACTCAGAAATTATACAATATGTTTGTTTATTTTTTAACACGTGTACACACAGAAGTGATGGTACTACAACCATTTTTTTCGTAACTTAGACCTGTCCGTGTAGCTTTAAAAATAGTGATGAATCTGTATGAGTGCATAAGTCTAAGCGACGGCATATTATCTCAGCATCATTAGAGTCCCTTGAGTATCTTCTTAACCCTAATTAACAAAGTCAACTGACAAACTCAGTTTCAGACTCTCTCTTCTATTTTACCCCGTTTGGCTGAGTTTACAAAGTACCATTAACTCATTAGGGTTTAGTAAGAAATATCTAAACAAGAATTGTAAGAAGTTAGATTCACTAAAATAGTGCTAAATATGCGTAATACAAACAACACATCACATCTTAGTGCTTCATAAATGAACTCCAAGTATCGATAGCCGGTACTCGACCTTCTTCTGCAATGTTTACGTCTATAAATCAAAATGTGTGAGACGGAGATAATCAAAACCCTAAAAATGAATTTATCGCTCAAGACAATAACATTGCAATCAACAGTCTAAGCGATGCAGATCAGAGGTTGATTTGTAATTGTTGGATTTTGCCATAGGTCCAATCGGGTTTAAAGCCCAATTGGTTCTTAGACCCAATAATGATTAGTGTTTAAAGGTAGAGATCAGGGTTAAGAGAATAATTCAGATTATTCTCTATATCCTCCGTTTTCTTTTCTCTTCCAAAAACAAAAAAAAATGAAGAACCGTTCTTCCTCCATTGTCATATCAAAGGTTGAAAGCATCAAATCATTACCCGGTATGGATACACTAGAGGTTTCGTAGTTTCAGAGCTAAATCAATTTTGTTCTACAAACCAAGTAAGTAAGCCGTTTAATTTTATCATTGATTCAAATGCAAATTAATCGTTTTAGGATCAGATATTTTTATTTTGCTGTGAACATGTGATGTTTATCAATCCTTCAATTGGTATCAGAGCATGGTATGCATTTAAATTATTTGTAAAATTGTTCTCTTAATTCTTGATTGACCAGAACAGTGATTCCTTTTGTTTCAAATATAACATGAAGTTACGTTCATGCACAAGTCTTGTACATGAATACTTGTTTCCGGTGAGTCATGTGTGTTTGTTAATGGCGAATCATTCATTTTTTTAGAAGCAAATATATTGATAATTATCTAAAGACTTGGAGTTCAAGTCAAGAAAAAGAGGAGTAAACCTCTCATAACAACTGAGAGCACCCATAGTACGAGCCTCAACCAAACAAGTACCTAGAACTAAAAAACAAATAACCAAACCAATATTTCCTAACCCAAATACAGCCAGTCCAAGAAACCCCAACCCCACAACCAGTAAATCACAAAACCTTCAAGAAAAATACCCTTACACGCAACAATAGATACACCAGTAATTAAAACCAATACCAGTGTAGAAAATGGAGCCCAAACCACCCCAAAACCCCTAGTAAATGTTCAGTTGCAGGACCTTGCCAAACAAACGCACATGTACCGAGTGAATGTGCATAAAACACAATGCCTTGTGTTGCACGCAACCGGTGAAAATGCACCAAGAACTCAAAACCTAAGTACTAAGGCACACTACCCACACTCAAGGACCACATTCAGGCCAAGGAAAAAACCAAAAACAACCCACACTCAGAATGTAGAACCCACATTCAAAGTATTCAAATGTCAACAATAACCAATAGTAAACTTCAGAACTACCCACAATGAAAATGCAAACCCCATTAAAACCACCCAAAGATCACCCAACCCCCACCCTAAAATGAAACAAGACCAAAAGAACACCAAAAGGAAACAAAAAAAGAAGAAGCAAACTTGTGTTACAAATAACCTCAACAACCCATATATAAGAAGTACCTCAGCAATATCACCTGCAACTGAGACTTCAGTAGGAACAAGACTTCAAAACCCTTCTCTTCCTGCTACATAACTATGGAGAGAACTGCCAAACTGCGAAGGAGAAGGCCCGAAAATCCTTGAAAACTGGCCATTTTATGGCAAATAATGCTGACTGGATTTTCTGTAACAATTCTTGTGTTGATAGAAGGCTTCCTCTGAACACTAGACCATTCCTAGAGAGCCACATCTCCCATAGAGTGAGTGAGAAGATATTTTGCCAAGACTTATTTTTTGGGCAGAAACCATCCCAGGACAAGAGAAAAGCTTTTATATCCCTAGGGATGTTCCCAACAATACCCGACCATTGAAAAACTACAGCCTAAACCTTCTAAGACCTGGAACACTCAACAAATAGATTAGTGATTGTTTCTAAATCAGAATTGCAGAAAGGGCAAAGTGACTCTGCAAGTGTGAAAATCTATCCTCTTGAATCCAGAAAATCTTTGGTTGGAACTGCCCCAACACAAGTTAACCAAGTAAAAGCAGTAACTTTTGGTGGAATATTAGGAAGCCAAAGGCATTTTTTTATAAGTTAAAAATTTATTAAGCAAATGTTATACAAGAAAGTAAAACAAAGCCGGAAAACGATCCATAAAAAGAACTTTTTCCCCATACCAAAACAGTTACAAAGAGCAACAAAAACCCAAGCAGGAAAACAAACGAAAAACAAACAACTACTTCCTACTCAACTTCAAACAGATAAACCGATTAGACACCGGAACCTGAACAAGAGGAACACTTCTCTTGGTTTATCTGTAGTCGGATCAGGGTAACCCACATCCACACTAACCTCGAAGTCTTCATCCTACAAGACTCTACGTTCCCGGTTTTTTCCCAACTTTCTTGCTAAAACTTCAAGCCCAAAGCTATCCCTTTTAGCAATATCAATAGTGAAGCTCCCCGGAATGTCAGCAGGGGACTTGGCTGTTGACTGATAAAAAACAACTAGAGGAACACTTCTCTTTGGTTGTACCTTTTTCGGACGTCCACGTCCCTTCTTTTGAGGTAAAACCTCAGGATTCAGAGATTTAGTCAACACGACCTTCCAAGGGCTTCCTTGGTCGACAACCGGATTGCAACATCAATCTGAGTTCCATCACCGAACTCCGCCACCACAAGAATGTCGTGGCCAAACTGGACATGTTTAGAAGGTTTTGTGGCCTGTAAAGTCAACCCACACACTTGGGCCTCCTCCACAATCCAAACAGCGCCTTCAGAAACATGTGACTCAACCCGACGTACAACCAAAGCATCTGCAATCGAATCAACAACCCCGTGAATCTCTCCAGACTCACTCACCCCGTGATCTTCTCCACCATCAACTGAACCTGGATTAGATCGCGGTTTTTCAGAATCAAAAGACGAGGTCGGACCATTGCAGGAAGGAGCAGTCCCACTCGTACCAGAGCCAGCACCTTGAATCACATCCACTTGCACCACACCACAAGGGTCAGCACGAGGGAACCGAGCTTCGAAAGCTCTGATTTCACGGTGATGAGTTCCGGGACGAGCCAAAGCGATGAAAAGAATATGACCTTTCAATGTCCATCCATTTAATTTCGAAACAGCCTGAGAAGCCTCACCCACCGTCGAGAAGGAGATGAAACCGAAGAACCTCCCTCCCTTGTTCGAGCGCTTCAAAACAGAGCACCTTCGGACGGACCCAAAAGCATTGAAGACGTTGCATACCCATTCCTCTGTGGATCCAAAAGGGAGATTGCATACAAACACGGTGGAGCTCCTTGTTCCGATGTTCTCCGAAGCTTTATCATTCACCACGGGTTCTGGTTGAGCTTCTTTGAACCCATCTACAACAGCTCTAGGAGGCTCTGTAACGGTCTGAGGACGCTTGACTGCAGCAGCTAAAACCTCCTGACCGGAGGTAACAGTATTCTCGGTCCTCAATCCCAATTGCTCGTTTCCTCGTGTGTGTTGGTCGTCGGACACGATCCTTAGACTTACGCTTGATCAATCCCTTAACACCGCTCAACTCATTTTTCACACTGGAGATGGCACAATACTCTCTGTACGAATCCAAAAGAATAGCGCAGAATATACCTGTCTTCTGACACCGGCAGAGACCTGTGTAAGGCGATGCAGCACAGTCTTCTGACAACGGCAGAGCCTGAGCCAATACTAGCTGCAGAAGACGTGGTCAAATAGTTGTTAAATCACGCCAAACACATCATCAGAACTCGCTACTGAACCACGCACAAAAACCAGGTCTCACAAAGTTGCCATAAAGACCCTGACCAACAGCTTGAACACGGCTTCCCTGAAGCCCAGAATGTGCTCTGTTCGTTGACGAGACCCTCACCGTGAGGAGAATCCGACCATGGCTGCGGTGCAGACCCAGAAGTCGGCGATCGAGAGACGCTAAGTGAGCTTGAACCCAGAAACCAAGCTCGTCCCTAACGCTGTACCTAAGAACGAACACCACAACGACAACTTCTTTCCAAAATAGAGACGCAGACGGTGATCCCAAATGATTTCGAACAGAAAAATAGGCCTGGATCGACAACTTCTAGCAATAACAACAACGGTGAATCGAAAAGCAGACCCTTGACCATGAACAAAAACCTATCTCCATTGGCTTGAGAGTTCAGCAGAGACGATGACTCAGAAAGCCATGGCAGAACTGGCCGAGATCACAAAAAAAGAGGAAGCGTGTGGTTGCGCGTACAAACTGGAAGCCAAAGGCATTTGCTCCACTCTACAACCCTAAAATCATTAGCCAGAACATTGTACATCTCATAAACTTTGCAATTAACCCTGCCAACTTTCCAAGTAACATTATCAGCTTTAAGTGGATTTAGTGCCAGATCATTAAGGAAAATGCTCAGCTCCCTAAACTGTCCCAACTCCCAGCCCCTCAAGGTTCTCCTAAAATGTACGAACCACTCATTCTCATTCCAAAACACTTTAACTTTCAAATTTTATTCATATAATCGTTGATTAGTTGACTAAGTATATATATCAATCAATGCGCCAAATTGTATTCACGAATTGATCCTACACATATGCGTGTGTGTGTATATATATATATATATAGTATTGTTAATGCTTGTTTTCAATACATGAAGCAATGGTTTGATGTATGTGATTCTTGTTATATATGTAATTAGAAAAGTATATATTAGTGACTAAATATATATATATATATATATGTATGTATAAGTGATTATTATGTAAATGAGATTCTTCGTGTTATTACATTCGTAAATATATTTGTATATACATATTTAAATGATATGTTTATATATCGGTGATTTGGGGTAATTCAAGTTGGATGATTGAGTAATAGTCAATTTTATTATTAACGATTATTTACGATACAATCATTAGTGTTATTAAAATTGTTTTAATAACATAAATTTGATTATTTTAAAATTATCGAATTTTAATATGAGATATTTTATCAAAGGCTTTTCCATCTAAGTAGATAATAAAATTGATATTCGTTTACAAGGAACGGCCTAACTACCAGCGGACTTGTAGTTCGGAATAAAATTATCTTTGTTTACAAGGAACGACTTGACTACTACGGAACTTGTAGTTCAAAGATAAATGTTTTCCTTTCTTCGTTGCGTATGATGCAAGTATAAAGTGTATAAAACTTTATTTTTGTTTACAAGGAACAATCTAACTACTAGGTGACTTGTACTTCAAAGATAAATATATATATATATAATATTGTACTTATACTCTGGACTACCTAGATGGTATAATATTAATTAACTTTGAGGAAAAATGGTATACTCTGTTGCATATGATGCAAGTGAAATTAAAATTATTTAACATTATACTTATAGCCTGGATTACCCAGAGGGTATGATATTAATTAATTTTTGGAGAAAAAATAATTTATTCTACTGCATATGATGCGAGTGAGAAGAAAAGTTATCTAATGGTGTACTTATAGTTTGGACTACTTAGAGAGTATGATATCACTTAATTTTCTGTCACAAGGATGCATAAACTCAAATATACTAATAGGACCGACTTGAAAACCAGGTGACTATGTGGTATATATCCTACTTCGGTTTTATATGATAAAATCAAGATAACTTTAATTATGTGTAAGAAACGGCATGACTACCAAGGGGCTCATTCATGTTTTAGAGTTTCTGTTATCATTGATATATGTTTGTGCTATTATTGTTTTTCCTTTATGGTTAATTTCTTAAATGACTATCATTTCTCTACGTGGCATTGTTGATACTAACAAAATGTTTGGTAACAATTTTGATGACTAATTCCCAAACTTGAGAATTGTTCTCATGCATGAAAATCTTATCGATGTGATCGATAACCCCATGATGAAAGCTCCTTTTGGGGGGATCATTTTGGCTTTCATGAGTCATGTTATTCAGAGGCAACATGAAACTATGAATCTACCACAGATAATAGAACATCTTAAGAAGATGTATGAGTCTCAGAATCTGAATGCTAGATATCAGATATCTAAGTCTCTATTCAAGTCTTAACGAAAACCATATGAGCTAGTACGCATCCATGTTCTAAAGATAATCGATCTTATATAACAACTTGAGAAGTAAGGGTGCACACTTATAGCATGATTTGATCTTGCAGTCTCTTGATGATACTTCTGTTATGTTGATTTTAACATGAATAAGGAGAATCGTGATATTCATGAATTGCTTAATATGTTGATCAATTATGAAAAACAATTTACATCAAGAAAAGGAAGTATCAGGATCTATGCATTTTATTGATGAATCTTTAAAGAGTAAGTGGAGAGGCAAATGGATGCCTGAGAGAAAACCGTTTGCACTTGAGAATGTTGTTATGAACACATTCAATAAATTAAAGATGAACATCGATCAATGGGATGTTAGATGTTTCTTTTGTAAGAAGTAAGGACATTGGAAATGAAATAATCAAACAAATCAAGGTTACTTTTGGCATTATAGGCTTGGTCATATCAATGAGAAAATAGTAAACAAGTTTCATAAAACAGTGTGTCTTATGTAGTATGATTATGAATCATACGATACTTGTGAATCTTGTCTCATTGGAAAAATGAAAAAATATCTTTTTACTGGAACTATAGAAAGAGCTAGTGAACTTTTAGGACTCGTGCATATTGATGTATGTGTGCCAATGAAAGTTCAAGCTAAATGTGGATATTCTTACTTTGTCACCTTTACTGACGATATGTCGATGTGTGGTTTTGTATATCTAATGAGACATAAGTCAAAATATTTTGAAATGTTCAAAAGATTAAGAAGTGAAGTTGAGAAACAAACTGGTAAGAATATCAAGGCACTGAAATCTAATCGTGGGGGTGAGTATCTCACAGATGATTTTATTGATTATTTTCCACAAGATGGGATCCTATCATCGTGTACTTTGTACCTTATTATATATGATGCGACCGATAATGGGATTCATAGATCTTCATGTGGGGATATGCTTTAGAGACTGTTGCATATTTATTAAATAAAGTTCAAACTAAGGCAGTTGCTGAAACACCATATGAGATATGGAAAGGACGAAAATCCAACCTTAAACATTTAAGGGTTTGAGGTTGTCCAACCTATGCTAGGCTATTGTAATCAGATAATCTTGAGGCTAAGTCTAGCAAATGCAGATTTGTTCGTTATCCCAAGAAGACTATGAGATATTATTTCTATCAGCCTTTTGAACACAAAGTGTTTGTGGCTAGGAACACGACCTTTATAGAAAAGGAGTTCCTTGATGTTGGAAGAACTGGAGTAGAAATAGATCTTGATAAAGTACAAGATACCAATGAGTCAGAGCAAACTCAAGAGCATTAGATGCACATTGAGCAACCTTTTCCTAATGTCTTACAGTTGCCACTAAGTGTTTCAACCTCAAACATTGAGGTAAATGATTTGGTTAATGAACCAGATCAGGAACAAGAAAGAACCCGACAGTAAATAGAAACGGCTAGCGGATGGTTTTTTTTGGACAATTATCCCAATAAAAAAAATAAAGGTAACACTCACCGCCAGCCAATGGTGCTAGTGGTGAGCTCAACGACTATCTTCACCGCCAGCAGCTCCCCGCCAGCTAAACGGCTAGCGTTTGAGATGCTAAATAGCTAAACGGTTAGCATTAGTATTGTGTCAAACCATTTGTTCTCATGTTTCCATCTTAAAGCCTTCATATCTTTCTCATACTCATCATTTGTACAATTAATTCAGAAAACCTTATCAAAGATTAGGCCTATTCAATCGGCCTCAACAGCTTAGGGCCTAGTGGCAGCCCTTAAACCACCTCCTCATATGTCTAAGTTTTATGCTTTGAAGGCCTTTATTTCGGAGAATGATTCTCCTTTTATTGCCTCTTGCCCTCTGATTTCTCGTAAGAAAAAGTGTAAACGTGTAAGAACCACCTCCGGTCGATCCCGATCGAACCGGTAAAGTCTAGCGAAGTTTGACTTTCGGCCAAAAAAGTCAACCGATGACTCAAGAAGTCATTCGGGACCTTTCCGGGGCCCAAAAGGCTTAGCCACTATCACGGTTAGCTTAGTTGGGCCATTACCTTTCGTTTGACTGTAATATTGAATAAGTCAACTTTCGGTCAAACTCGAACTTTTTATCGGCTAAATTCGATATAAATTTGGACTGCTGGAATTTTATCTAAATGAGAGTGATTCCATGATGACACATGTCATTAGTGGCTTGGAGGATGAGAATGAGGCTTTATTGACCTTTATACCCTCCCAAATGACTTTAAATGGATAGAACTTTAGAGGGCATTTTGGTAAATTGGATTCCTAGGTCATTTAAAGCAATTGTTGGAGACCATTCAGCTCCTACACTTTTGTTGCAGCCGAAATTGGCTAGAGGGGGAGAGAGGAGAGAGCTCCATAACTTGAGCAAGAAAAAAAGAGAGGAAAAGGAGGAACTTTGGGCTCAATCTTCATCTTTTCTTCACCAAAAGCTTACTAGCTTCATCATCTCATCATTCTCAAAGTTTGTACACTCTTATCTTCTCATTTCACCTACTTTCTATTTTGGGTTTTGTGGGTTTTGGTTGGAACTTGAAGAACTAGCTTCATGTGTTTTTGGTTGTTGATTTTGTAGAAGAAATAGTGAAGTTTAGGTTGGTTTCGTTGTGATTATTGAAGTATTGTTGGAACCCATTGAGGGTGTTGAAGTTTGGAGGTTCTAGTTGTTTGTTTTGAAGCTTGTTGGAGCTGGAAAATGGAGGTATTGTTAGGGTTTTTGCAGAATTCGTTTTGGGGAAAAAGGGGAGAAGACAGGTCTGGTTCGGCACGGAACGGGACCCGGAGAGGGCCACGTACCGACACGGCACGCAGCACGGAACGGGCTGGCTACCGGCACAGTACGTGGCGCGGAACGGGCCAGACTCTGGCACGGCACCCCGCACGGTCCGTGTCTGACTCCAGGCTGGTGCGTCGCGCGGTCTGTGTCTGGTACCGGGTCGGACTGTGACGCGGTCCATGTCTGGTACCGAGCCGGCCTGTGATGCGTTCCGGTTGGGATTCCAGGCCGGTCTGTGATACGGCAAGGGTCAGGTTCCGGACCAGATTTCCAGAAGCTAGGGTTTGACCTGATTGGGCCTATTATGGGCCCAAATTCGTTCCTTTGACCTGTGTTTTTCAATTAGAATGTTCTGAAGTACATTAGTGTGAAAACTGTCTTTTGCTAGTTGTTAATTTTAGCATTGTTTGTGATCCAAGACCGTGTACCCGAGCTCGAAAGGAGAAGAAGGCTTGGACCCGAGTGAAGACGGAGAGGAAGCTAACTCGGACTTCGACAACTAAGAGTATTATTAGAGGAAGACCACAAGGTAGGGAAAGTACAAATCTCCTCTTGAAATTTAACGCTTAGTATGCCTATTAGGTTAATAAAATTGGAAAGGTCCTAGATTGCATATAGGATGCGAATAACTAGAATAATCGTCTTTCAATTACTAATAACCGGACGTGTCTAGGATGCATGCATAGGATGTGAACAACTAGTTAAACTCACTTTCAATACTTGGGAAATTGCTTTACTGGTAGAAAGGCCGAGAAGAGCCATAGGCTTGTTTGTGGTTGCCTCACATGCGTTGTTTGCTTAGTTTTAAGATGAATTAAGGGTCTAATGAAACTAGATAAATTGTATGCTCGAATGATCACATGAATGCTTGGATGATTGTATGATTGAATGAATGAACGAATGATTGAGTGTAATTGTTTGTGCTAAATGGTATGGTCGGGTGAGTGATAGACCGATGGAACGTGGTTGGTAAGTATGATGGTAAGTGTAATTGTGGGTATGAATCCCTTGTGGTGTGTATTGATGAATCTGTGGATTTCTGAGTTTGGTTGAATTGATTGTGGACCCTGCGGAGCATTGATTGGTTGATCCTGCGGGATATTGATTGGAAGACGCTGCGGGGCATTGATTGGTTGATCCTGCGGGATATTGATTGGAGGACCCTGCGGGGCATTGATTGGTTGATCTTGCGGGATACTGATTGGAGGACCCTGCGGGGCATTGGTTGATTGATCCTACGAGATATTGATTGGAGGACCCTGCGAGGCATTGATGGGTTGATCCTGCGGGATATTGGATGGTTTACCCTGCGGGGAATGGTTACTTGAGATTCACCCGAGTGTATGCGTCCTGAGGGAGCATTACTTCGGTTCCCGATGATCTATGGTCCTTTGGGGGCATTTCCGAGAATCCCGACGATAGGTGTCCCTTAGGGATATTTCCGGTAGCCCGATGTATGTGCCTCCTCTGGACCGAGGGAAAATCTGACATGACACGAACACTCTTGTGGATCGGAGTATGGGATCTGATATGACACAAGAACCTATCCGTGGATCGGAGTACTGAGGATTTGAGTTGTTGGTGTGACATTCACATGATCCCATCTTAGTAGTTATCGAATCTTTATGACGCTTTTCACTTATTCTCCTGGAAGTTACCGTTATCTTTAAGAATGTGATAATTGTTCTTATCCTGTCCATTTTACAACATCATACTGATTAAAAGTATTAATTGTAATATGGGTCATTGTGTTAAATCACTTTTATTACTAAATTGGAGGTTAATCTGTTTATGATTTTCCCTACTGAGCGTAAGCTCACCCCTATTGCTTTATTTACTGTTTGTACATGCTCGGTTGGTGAGTAGTGGACTTGAGGCTCGGGAGTTCCTGAAGAGTTTGGGTTTTATTAGAGACATCTTGGTCATTGTTTTGAACCAGTCACTTTTGTACTCTATTTAGAGCTTTGTCTCTTAGCCATGATTTGGAACATATTATCTTACTTTATTTATGTCCTAGATCTTGAACCGTATTTTATGGAGTTTTCTGATTGGATTTTTAACTTAGAGATTTATTATCGTTGAAAGTATTGTTTACGTTGTTATTTCATTGTCAACTCAAGTCACGTCTCGAGTTCGGCCAAAACCGGATTTGGGGCATGACAAAACGAATCAAAGACGTCAGTCCATCCGCTCCCTCAATAAGAAATCCGAGGCCAGGAGGTCGTGGTATTTCTGCAAGTTTAGGAGGTTTTCATCGTCGTTCAGTAATGAAGAGGTCATCAAATTGTTTGAGATGATCTTTGAGTTAAGGGCTCTCTCTAGCCTGCCTTGGATTTATTTAAGGGATAATTCCACCTCAGTACTTTAAATCTTTCATATTTCATTTAGAGTACCCTATTTTTTCACCTCAATACCCTAAATTTTCATTAATTCATTTAGAGTACCCTAAACTTTCCATCTGATTTTCAATCCAAAACAGGTAAAATGACCATAATACCCTTCACTAACAACCAAATTTGGGGTAAAGTTAATGGTGAGTAATAAATGGAATTAATGAAAGTTTAGGGTACTGAGGTGACACAAAAAAGATTTAGGGTACTCTAAATAAAATATGAAAGATATAGGGTACTGAGGTGAAATTATCCCTTTATTTAATTCTTCCAAGCCTTCTTTGTTAGTTTGTTCCCGTTCTTAGATGTGCTCTCTTCTATTCCTCTCTTGATTGTAACTCTCCGCGGGAGTTTTTTATCGGGCTGAATAAAACGGATTTTTGTAGCTGATAAAAAAAATATTACTCATATCTTACAACAACCTTACAAACACAAAATTTTAACAATATCTAACAAAATTCTCAACAAAGTTAAGAATATGCATACAATTTTTAAGTTTCAAGAAGTAGAATGCCTTGACACCGACTTGTAAATCTAAATTTCGGGAGAGAAAATGATGGTTTAGAGAAAAATACGTAATTATGATACTTTGAGAGATAAATACTTTAGGATGATTTCTAAGGCTCAAAGCGCACCTAGTCTATTTCAATGGATTATGTCCGCTTGGAGGACAAAATTGAAAATCCTCGTCCATGTGACCACTTGGTTGACTAAATAAAAAATCGTCGGCCAAGTTGGTGCCTATCCAAATATTTAGTTAGTCGTTGGTGAGCCACTTTGTCGACGATTTCATAATGGCCAATTAAGTGACAACTTGACCGATAAACTAAATATTCATCGACCAAGGTGTCTACATGACCGATGATCATTAATTTCGTTAGCGAGATTGTCACTTAGCCATCGAATATTATTTCGTTGGTGAAATGGCCCACTTGACCATGACGATAATTATTTCATCGGCCGAGAACTTCCCTAATGTGATGAAGTCTCAAGTTTTTTGTTGCCAATGAGAAGATACTATTTCTTAAACTTGCATTGTATTCGAATCCATTTCAATTTTACCTACATTTATTGTTTATGGATTAACCTAGTGCTTAGAATCACATAAAGGGGTTTGAATAAGGAAAAAGGGATTTAGCTTAGAGTTTCATCTTGTTGAGAATACGACTTTGAAAGAAGGAAATTGACCTAAAAGATGAGTTTAATGATTAAAAGATTAAAAGAATGTGAATTATAACGGAACAATGTATATTAGCGCTCACTTAGAGCATGTACAGCGTTATCGGTTCACGGTTTATGGTTTAGTGAATCGCGAACCACGAGTCGCACACTTTAACGTGCGGCTGGCTCGTTTCTAATTCACTAAATCGTGAATCGAAGCTGTGAACCGCGACTCGTAGTTCACATACGTGAATCGTATGATTCATGAATCACACCTGACCAATCAACACGCGCCACGTGGCGTTGGTGTGGCAAGTCAGATGTTATCTCTCCAACGACTATTTTCTTAAATTAAAAAAATCGAAATAATATTTAAAAATTCAATTTTTATCATCTGTAAATACCCCATTTTATTCATCAATCTACCAATAATTTCACTTCATCAAAAACATTCTCTCTTAAATTCCTCCTCCCACAAAGTTTGTAGGGCGGTCATTTTTTTGTTCGAGTTACGGATGATTCAAAAGCCTATGTTTGTGAAATGGCGGAGGAATCCGGCGAAGGGCTGAGAAAGAGAGAGAATGCAGGAAAAGTTTGATGCATTGATGCGAATGCTCAAAAGTAGGGAACCTTCCCGAAGATAGATTAACAGAGGCCTGTTGACGGTCACGACCAACTAATGCAGGATTATTTTGTTGAGAACCCCACCTATGAGCCAGAGATGTTTAGACGTCGATACCGTATTAGCTGACCACTTTTTATTCGGGTGATGGAAAAGGTAGCGAAGCATGACGATTACTTCGTTCAGATCTCGGACGTTGTAGGACGCATGAGGTTATCAACGCACCAAAAATGAACCTCCGCGATACAAATGCCAGCGTACGAGTGCTTAGTCGATTTGTTGGACGAATCCCTACGACTTGAGGAAAATACCATACTCGAATGTGTATGACGATTTTGTAAGGCCGTTGTTGAGGTTTTTGTGGAAGAGTATGAGCGTAAACCAACTTATTACTGAAATCGGGATATATGTGAGGGTTCCGCGGCATGATTGGGCGTCTTGATTGAATGCATTAAGAGTGCAAGAATTGGCCAGCCGCGTTGCAGGGAGCCTTTGGCCGGGGAGATCATCACGGGAGTCCAACCGTAATGCTGGAAGCTGTAGCTTCCTGTGATTTGTGGATTTGACATTTATTTTTTGGAATGTCTAGCTCGAACAATGACATCAACATCCTAAACGTCATCCACTTACTCAAAGACTCTCATGCCGGCTACGACTATGTCGTGGAGTAAGAGAGCAACGGGACTCGATACGACCGACCTTATTATTTGGTTGACGGTATTTACCCATCATGGAGTCGGTTTGGGGAGTCGATTCGCCACCCACCCAACATAAACCTAATTTTTTTTGCTAAAGTCCAAAAAGGTGCTCGAAAGATATTGAACGAGTTTTAGGAGTCCTCCAAGTATAGTGGCACACAATTTCCAGGCCCGCTCGTGTTTGAACAGAAAGATTTTGGCTGATATCATGCACACTTATATCATTTTACACAACATGGTTGTAGAGGATGAACACGACCGATACAAACAAGGAGCTGAAGAATGGTACTACGATCCCCCTCCATAGATACCTGATTGGACACCACCTGAATGATAGAACTAGGGATGACCTTTATCCTACCAATAATACATGGTCGTTCGATCATAGGTTAGATATGATACATTGAGCACATATGAGATCACTTTATACCGAATTACAAATCAGACGAGTGACAAAGTTCCATTTTTCATGCTTTTTTCTCTCTATAATTTTCGTCTTGTCAATTAATATAGTTAATTTATTTCATTGTTAATGTATTTTATCATGTTCAATTAATTTTAATTTTTTTTAGTATTTATTATTTTAAATCGATATTTTATTAATACAATAAAATAATACTAAATATATAATGAGTAAGCTGAGGTTGAAGACTTTTGATATTTTTTGTATGGATCCATAATCTGTAAAGTCGGCTAATTAATGACATCCATAGTTACAAGACCGAAAATACTCTCTCGCTCTTTGAGATTCTAACCCTAGCCTTAGCCCCTAGCCGTTATGGAGTTTTTTTGTGCCGTCGTCGCTGTTGCACCGCCTGTAGATACTGTCGGTATTGTAGTCCCCGTGTTCCTATGTCCCATCTGGTCGCAATTCTCGCAGACCACATCTGGTGTGGGGGATATATACCGATGGGACTGGCTGGCCATACCACAACCTTCGTCTTCCCCTTCCCTCGCCGTCCCTCCTACGGTCTCGCCGACTTCTAGTCTGATCGCTTTGGGACCCTAAGCCTCCTCCCCGTCGATGTCGGATGGGTTTTATGGTCCGCGAGGTCTGTCTCCTTCTCTTCCGCTCGGAGACCTACATCGGGATGAACTGGTGCGGGGGGCTGTGGTGCCTTCCGGCCCACGCCAATAAGCGGCCCCTCTTCGGCCCAACCCTAGACCATCTTCCTAGGCTCACCACAACCTTGCTCTGGTGGCTGGGTTGGATGGTACACGGTCTGGAGGTGCGCCTCCGAGGTCTGTACCCCCTCATTTCATGGGGGCGGGGATGGTCCGGGACGTGATGGTGAGCTCGGCGTTCTCCTTGGTCACGATAGTAAGGACCCGATTCTAGCACCTGGTCCGCGACCGCTACGGGGTGCGGTGGAGCACGGTGGAAGCTTCTTTCATGTTTGTTCGTCGTGGTTGGGCACGGAGGCGGGGGTAGGGTTTGGATACCCTACAGCGGGGTCGCCCCCAGTCATGCTCATGGGGTTAATGGCCTTCCGTCTCTGGATTCGAGGATGGAGGCACCGGATCACATGGAGACCATTGTATGGAGGAAAGTCCGGACATCGCCCTCAACACGGTACCCTCAGACTCACCTCCTGGCGTATCAGAGAGGTTTGTTGCAGTACAATCTAACGAGAGGGCCTCACCCCCGCGCTAGACGGTCGGTGGTTCAACAGTCTTTCCCAGTTAGGATGGCACCGCAGTCCTCTGGGGATTACGACGGAGATGGCGCTGCATTGGATGGGGAGTTGGAGTCAGTTGCCCTAAGCCCGGTAACAATGGACCGGATACCTAAGGCTCGGTTATCTCGAGGAAGGGGGACCAGCGTAACAATAGACCCGATACCTAACCCGGGTCCCCGAGTTCCCATCTGGGATGCCAGCCAGTTGCCCGCGACAGGCCCCCCTGGGTTGTACTACCCCCAAGCCCCGGCTTTTGTACACGGGAACATCCGACGGGGGGTGGGTAGGGATCAGCTCTCTACTGATTCAATTGACGCTCTTCTGCCACTATAGCGTCGTGGGTTTGGAGGTGGAGGATGCGCCCACCCAGGAGCGCAACCTGTTGAAGCTCCGACGCCCATGGTCCGTGGGAGTGCAGCTGCTGGAGTACTGGATAGGGTGGCGGCTGCATCTGTCTAGAGCACCAAGTCACAGGCGGGGACGATGTCCCGTTGGGAGGAATGATTCACCACCTAAGCATCGTGGATTGGCCCTGGGAGGGGTCCCTAGACGATGCTTTGCCTCCGCCATCACCATTACTGTTGAGGTCCCTCAGGATCTCCAGTATCCCGTTCCCCTTCACCGTCTTCTGCCTTTGCCCATGGGGCGTCAAAATACCATCTGCGACGGTTGTGGTATTAAAAGGTTCAGTGAACCATTGTTCATTCATACTGGCCTTTCGTGATCGAGAAGCATGCTTCTCGAGGCACTTCAATGTTATCGTTCTTAAGAAGTTATAATATGACACCTTTCGTTCAAAAAACTATATATAATAAGTATATTGTAAACCTTATAAGATGAAAAACAAGTCATGCAAGAAGTTTAGATTTACTATTTTGAATATGAACTCAACACTACACGTGCTCTTTAACTGGACAAAAGATCTTTATTAAAAAAAAACAAAAACAAAAAAACTAGACAAAAGTTATGTATAGTCATGGGTAGCAAATATGCATATGCATGATAATGGGCAACAACTCTAACGATGGAAGGATATCGTGGTGGTTCAATCATGAAATGATTTTACGGACAGATTTGTTGAAGTCGATCAGTGTTTTGGCTCGTTCAACAAGAAGAAACCTCCCTTTTCACATCATTCTTACTTATCAGTGGCCATGGACTTCTCTTAATATAGTTTGAGATAACGACTTGTGATCGCATTTACATGTTGATGGCAATGCCTTGTAATTGAACGTCTCTCCAAATATCCATTTTGTTTTCGCCATACGTTAATTGCAGTCATTAACTAACTGACATGGAAAGAGACTTGAGTCGAGACACCTATCATTGCTTGTCTCGTATCATTTTTCACATGTTCTGTATTGAGTTACTGATCCATTCACCCACATCCTTCCATTGTGATTCTTCAAAAACTCAATTGTCCTCCAACATATTTCCATGACCATGCAATAGATGTTCTTCACAAAATACAAGAACTATCAAGTCATTTCTCAAACATCAACATCCTTAATTAATCTATGGGGATAAACAACACTTGATGTTTATCATTGAGTTTTTATTAGATTACTTTTTTTCCAGAAAAGCTTTAATCTTAGACTGCTCGGGGGCATACTAAAACCACAAACTACAATGTTCAACCAAAAGAACGCCACACTTACGATTAACCCAGTACATCACGTATTTGCTTATGCTTTCCTCTCTTCAATATATATATGTTCCCATTTATACTTGTTCTTCTTGAAGAGATGGTGGCATCTTTTTACCATGTCCTGCATATCAAAGTAGATAATCATGCACACAAATTGTACACAACTCTATTGCTTTTTCCATAAAAGATGCCAATGCAACAAATGTAAGTTTTAATGAAGTTTTGAGCAGGCTCTTACTTACTCTGCTTACTCTCTTCTCAAAGCAACCCAACTCTAGGTCATCCACACTTTTGCCCGTCACCATCAGAAAGGCAGTAGCTGCTATCACCGATGGTCGATGATCCAAGAACTCCATCACTGATGAAGAGTGAGACTGTTGTAACATCTCTAGTCTCACTTGTTTAAAATAAATAAGTGAAAACAAGTACTAACCTCGACATGTGCTGATAACAAGATCCGACACACGAGAGATGAAATGAGTAAAGTGATCATGATCATGTAAGGAGGTACCAAAATTACATGGAAGCGTTGTGATAAGGTAATGGAGAAAATCGAAAGGCGTGATGGCAAGCAATCGCCAGTTGAGATTGGCCATGACTAGTAACTCCATCCGTTGAATCGTTTTGGGTTTGAAGGAGAAGTCGGGTTCGCATACCTGCAAGTCTAGTAGAGTTGGTACGCATGTTTCCTCCATTTTTGCTGCTAGGGAAAGGCAAGCCACCGAAAGCAATTGGAAAGCCCATCCTTTGCCTCGCTGCACGGAAATAATCAATTAGATCATATCACACCTTGATAAGTTTCTTACGTAATCTTCAACTTTAGGTAAATCAGACTTTAATATATGCTATTTACGTGTCACACGTATAGTCAGTCTCACGTCGGATCTCAATATGGCTTTAACAAGATTCTTTATACACTAATCATTCCTGGGTAACGGATTCTATCAGTTGTCTATCCGTCAAAAAAGTTGTTCACTAACGGACACAGACGTCGAGTAAGTTACGACGCTAAAATACTGTAGCCCAAGAAATTTTCCCGACATCTGCTTTGCAATTCAACGGCGTTTTCCGTAGCAGCCCGAGGGGTTGGTTTACGTTTGGACATGCTTCGTTTGCTCTTCTTTTCTTCTTCGGACACATTTAGCATGGTACTAGAACCTTGTTCAGAGACGTTTTCGCTGGTATTGATCCAGATTTGGATGCTCAAGTAGAATTTGGGGCATTCCAAAAATTAGTGATCCAACCACAAAAGACAGGCAGTCTGATACAACACTAACATTTTTCCATGATTTCCCGATATATCCGTTGGGTTGGACATAACATCACCCACGGATACTATCCATGGCTGGACTAGTTCACCCGTCTCATATCGGTTGATGAACTCTTTTACATGTCCAACGGATAATATCTGTTGGTAAACTATTTCATGAATCAGTCTCACGTCATGCCTCAATCCGGCTTTAACAAGATTCTTTACATATACCTCATGCAATGTATAAACTAAAAAGATGATTTCTTGTTGGAGATGAATGTGTTACCGGCAAAGTGTGGGAAGCGAGGAAGCGATCCAAGTAGTTGACAGCAAGGTATGCTGTAACAGGCTGAAAATGGTAGTGAGCATGAACATGCAAAACGCAAATCATATATGTTGAAATTAAGGAATGAAAACGTAACTTGACAATATATATTAATGGCAGATGGAGCATCATATATATGGGATGAGACTTGAGAGTGAGACCTTGAGCATCCAATTCACTGCATGTTGGCGTTCAAGGGAAATTCCTGGTATGCTGCAGTAGTGCTCGAGTAAGTGATGTACTAGCATCTGATCAACCTCGTAATCGAAGATATATGAAATCGAGCTTTCGTCAGCGTAGAAACGTTGTACGATGTTGTCGTCGTCCGGAGACAGAGACATGGTAGGAGGTGAATGGCTGAATCAAAACTGGCTAAACAACAAGACTTGATTGTTACTGGTTTCCTTTACATCGTCCGTGAAGGTTTCTAGTATTTGTATAGTTGGGCGCTCCAGGTGAAACCAAACCAGGACAGAACCGTTCCAACCAGGAAGCGTCCTTGTTTTTAATGAAATTTGGATTTTATGATCGTTTCACAAATATATTTAAAATTAAATGGTTTGATTTTTTTGGGGGGGAAGGAAAACTGGTTGGATTTTAATTGAATTAATTTTAACATGATAAGGACTTTGTTTGAACCTCTGATCCCGTGTTCCTATATGTTTATAGCCCACGTGCTATGTAGAGAGAGTTAGACCACCTATAATGGAGCGGTGTAGGGTTTTCGTCGTAGGTGCTGACATATCGCATACCACAAGACCTCGACGTAAGTGACGTTGTTCGTTGTCAGATCCTGCAACGATGTACAGGAGCATTGATGAGGAGGAACGGTTGGCAAAGTCATAGCTCAATGATTCTCTTGATAGCACAGGGGGTGTTAGAATATATTGTATAGGCCCAGCCCATGTGACTCGTTAGGGTTAACATCGGGTTTAGGAAACCCTAGTGGTGCAACACCACTATATATACACATGTACATTGTAGGTTTTATTCATCGAATTCAATACAATTCCACAATTGTTATCATGGTATCAGAGCTGGTTCGGCTCACGGCCCGTTTGTCACCTCCACCCTGTGGCCTCCGGTCCATATGCAGATGTCCAGTCCTGCTATGACCCAGGTGTAGATGTCCAGTCCTACACGTGAGGGGGAGTGTTGAAGTATGAACCCACATCGATTAAGTATAAGAATAAAGAGCTACTTATAAAAGCTAGGACCACACCCAACTAATAAGGTTGACCTTTTAGTTGTGGAAGCCCGATCTGATACGAGTAGCCCATTTTAAACAAAATTTACATGGTATCAGAGCCTCTATTGCTCTAAATATCGCTTCCGCTTCAGCCGCCGCCGCCGCCATTCACCTTCGTTGAACGTTGCCCATACTCTGTCGGAGTTCAAGCCGCTGCTCCTTCTCCAGTCGCCAACATCGACGAGCCCAGCCGCCTCCAACGAAGATATCCAGATCGACCCACGTCGCAGCCGCCGGCGAGACGTTCTCGGTCGACCACACCACGTCGTCGTTCCTTGCAAACGCACGTTCCGTGAATATGCCCGCCACACCACTGATTCTCCCCGTGTCGCGACCCACGCCGCCGGAGAAACGCGGCCGCAGACGCCGTCGCCGCCAGCAACTCGCAAAACCACAGCCGCCGGCGTGAAATTCTTGGCCGCCCACGCAGACGAAGCGACGCCGACGAAGCAGACGAAGCAAACGCTGTCGCCGCCGCCTGCAATTTTCGCGAGGAAGAAGACGCGTGCATACCACGCGCCCGCCTCCACGCACGCGCCCCACGCGATCGCCTCCACGCACGCGCCCCACGCACACGCGCTTCTGACTGTTGACCGCATGCACACCACGCGCGTTGACTTCTGCCCAAAAAAAAACTAATCCTTTTATTTCAGTGTTTTCTTTTCAGGTATTCCTAATGGAAAACTTTGCTATGAAGCTCCATTGTATGTTCTGCAACATATCTGGACATGTCTTAACTGAATGCAGAATTCATGCTCGTCACCTTCTTTCCTCAGACAACCCTCGATGGGGTAACTCTAGACCCTCTCAAAACTTTAGGGGGGGGCGTGGCTCCCGTGGGAATCATCGGCCTTCCACCAGGCCCAATGGCACTGTTGCTGCTACACCTACTGTGTCTGCCAAATCTCTTGACCTGACTGCTCTCTTGGGTGACATACGAGCGTTCCTATCATCTCACACTGCCTCGTCAGGTAGCTCATCCTGTCACGCCCCAAATCCGATTCTTGCCCGGACTCGAGGCATGACTAGTAAAATATGAGTAAAGGAGATAACACTTTAAAACAAGTTCCGGAAAATTCCAATAAACAACTATTGATTTCTCAACAAAAACTTCACCAAGCTCTTCATCAACACCATCTCCCATCATTTCTACTCAAACCCAACATCATCTAGCAACTTTCACCCAAAACCCAAGAAAATAGATGAAGAGGAATGAGGATTAGAGAGTTCCATTACCTCTAGGATGTGGAGATGAAGGAGATGCTAGTGTTTTTGAGGGTGGAAGGCTAGAGGAAGACTCCAAAAGGCTCCTTCTTCTTTGATTTTCCTTCAAACTTCCATGAGAGCTCTTCTTCCTTGCCTCTCCTCTAAATTTCGGGTACAACAATGCAAAATGAATTGATTTTGCTTCTCCAATCCAATATAATACCTAGATGTAGTAAATGACCAAAAGCCCTTGAGCTAGAAATCCATGTAGAAGCTTTTGGGAGGGTAAAAGGGACAATGACTATCATTTTTCTCTCCTTCAACCACAAAGGGACATGTGTCCACCTAGGTCATTTAAATTTCCAAAATAATTTCCAGCACTTTTAAAATTGAAGTTTTAGTCGATATAAAGTCTCGTTTTGACCAAAAATGACTTTATCCAATATTATACTCAAACGAAAGGGTGTTCTCCCCTGAAGCCAACCGTGATAATGGCTACTTCGTTTGGTTTCCGGAAAAGTCCCGAGTGACTTCCGGAGTCACCGGTTCGACCGGAAGCGGGTCTTACACATCCACTATTGCTGCTACACCTGCCGTGTCTGCCAAATCTTCTGACATGACTGCTCTCTTGGGTGACATACGAGCGTTTCTATCAGCTCACATTGCATCGTCAGGTAGCTCATCCACTACTATGCCAGGTAGCACATCCACGTGATATCTTGATTCTGCTTGTTTCAATCATATGAGCCCGCAGTCAGATTTGCTCACATGTGTAACTCCGGTCGCCAAGTCTCCGTCTATTCGTACTGCTGATAATTCCACTTTACTTTCCACACACTGTGGTACCGCGACCACAGACCAGTTATCACTACCGAACACCTTGCTTGTCACAGATTTGTCATTGAACTTTTCTGGTCGTACTTCTTCTGTTCTTGTGCAGGATCCACTGACGGGACGAATCCATGGGACAGGACGTAAAGTTGGCCGCCTGTTCGAACTCACCTCATTTTTGGTTCCCTCACCATCATCATCATCCTCGTCTACTTGTGGTGCTGTCATCTCCGCCGATCTCTGGCACTCTCGCCTAGGTCATCCCTCTTCCTCTCGCTTGCGTAGTCTTATTTCTAGTGGTTTGTTGGGGTCAGTTTCGCATAACTTTAGTGATTGTGTGTCTTGTCAGCTTGCTAAACATCATAAACTGCCGTTTTCCCTTAATAATACTATTTCCTCTGCACCTTTTGATCTTGTTCATTCTGACTTGTGGGGAGCGGCACCTGTTCCGACCATGGGGGGGTCTCGGTGGTTTGTTATATTTGTTGATGATCATACTCGTTTTACTTGGATTTATCTCATACATAATAAATTTGACTTCAACAAAATTTATTCTGAGTTTTCTGCCATAGTTCGCACACAATTCTCTAAAGTTATCAAAACACTGCGTATATTTAACGGCATGGAATTTAAAGAGTCATCCTTCCTTGCACAACTTTCTTCCTCCGGTACTATCGTTCAGCGCTCATGTCCTGGTACATCGCAACAAAATGGTCGGGCAGAACGCAAACATCGCCATATTCTTAATACGGTTCATGCTCTCACCATTGCAGCTGCCTGTCCTGAACGTTTCTGGGGGGAGGCTGCCCTCACAGCCGTTTACACCATCAATAGAGTTCCATCCCCGGTCATAGGTAACAAAACTCCTTACGAGTGTTTGTATGGTCGTCCTCCGGTTTATGATCTTCTTCGTGTCTTTGGGTGTGTCTGTTTTGTTCATCTACAACCTCATGAACGTACTAAACTTGAACCTCGCTCTCGTCTTTGTTGCTTTATTGGGTATGGGATCGAACACAAAGGGTACAGATGTTGGGACCCTGTTTCCAAACGTCTCCGCATATCTCGCCATGTCACATTCTGGGAACATAAGATGTTTTCTTCCATGTCTTCTTTTCACATTCCCGAGTCTACTCCTTTTTTTTCTAATCCCGATATTGATCTGTTTTCTGATGATGATGAGGGTTCTCCCATTGAGCTAACTCCTGCAGGTGCTCTGACATCTCTGCCTCCTAACATGGACCATGTTCCGCCAGAGGATCCCGTGCTAGCAGATCCTGTGCTACCGACTCGACCCCAGCGTCATCGTCAACTCCCATCTCACCTCCAGTACTTTGAGGTAACCCTACCATCTCGTGTCGCTTCCATAGTGTCCTCTGTATATGGGCCTGACACCTATCAGGAGGATTGCACTAACCCCCTGTGGCAGCAAGCAATGTCTGAGGAACTACAGGCCATGGTGAAGACTCATACATGGGATCTGGTACCTTTACCTCGGGACAAACATGTGGTCGGTTCTAGAGGGTATACAAGGTGAAGACCAAGGAAGATGGTTCTATCGAGCGCTACAAGGCACGTATTGTGGCTCGTGGATTTACCCAGGAACATGGGGTTGATTATGAGGAGACATTTGCTCCTGTTGCGAGACTCACTTCTATTCGCACCATTCTTGTTGTTGCTGCTGGTCGACAGTGGGACGTTTTTCAAATGGACGTGAAGAATGCTTTTCTCAATGGAGATCTTACAGAGGAGGTTTATATGAAGCCCCCGCCCGGCTATGATCACCCCCCCCCCCCATATGGTTTGCTGTTTGCGCAAATCCATTTATGGACTCAAGCAGGCTCCGCGGGCATGGTACTCCAAGTTCAGTAGTGCGATGGCAGTCTTTGGTTTCGTCTCTAGTCCGCACGACAGCTCACTGTTTGTTCGTCGGACCTCTCGGGGCCATACTCTCTTACTTCTGTATGTGGATGATATGATCATTACTGGTGATGATGCTATCGGCATTGTGGATCTTAAGCGTCATCTTAGCGAACATTTTGAGATGAAGGATTTGGGTCATCTCTCTTACTTTCTTGGTTTGGAGATTTCCTCTCTGTCTTATGGTTATCATTTGTCCCAAGCCAAGTATGCAGCCGAGCTCATCTCCAAGGGGGGACTAACTGATAGCAAGATCGCTTCCACTCCCATTGAAGCGAATGTCAAGTATCTTCCATCAGATGGTAAAGCTCTCGAGAATCCCACTTTATATCGCCGATTAGTTGGAGGGTTGGTATACCTCACTGTTACTAGGCCTGACATTGCATATGCTGTCCACATCGTCAGTCAGTTCATGTGCGCACCTCGCACTACTCACTATGAGGCCGTTCTTCGGATCTTGCGCTATGTTCGAGGCACCTTATCACAAGTACTACATTTCTCTTATGGCTCACCTTTAGTCCAATAGGCCTACTAAGATGCAGATTGGGCAGGCTATTCAGATTGCTCATAATGATGTCTTCCATGAACGCACCAAACATATTGGGATCGATTGTCACTTTGTCAGACAACATCTCAATCAGGGCACCCTCGCTCTCCGATCTGTCTCCTCTAGCGATCAGATTGCAGATATCTTCACCAAGGCTTTAATCCCTGGGAAGTTCAAACCTTTAGTTGACAAACTCAATTTAGGTTCATTACCACCATCTTGAGTTTGAGGGGGTGTTAGAATATATTGTATAGGCCCAGCCCATGTGGCTCGTTAGGGTTAACATCGCGTTTAGGAAACCCTAGTGGTGCAACACCACTATATATACACATGTACATTGTAGGTTTTATTCATCGAATTCAATACAATTCCACAATTGTTATCAGCGGGGAAGGGGAAAAACGAAGCATAGTGGACTCAAGTCAAGGAAGAGGTCAGACATACGAGGAAATCGTCTGACCCAACTCGCACTTGAAATAATTACAAGGACCGCTGGCATTAGGTGAACAAAAAAAGTCAACAAATTTCAGGGTCTTTGGGTGCAAATTGTGGACATGTACCAAAGTTGGAGGAGCGATGATCAAATCATGGCCGAAACAGAAAATGCTTACAAGAACGAGGAGAAACATGAGTTTACTTTGAACCATGTTTGGAAGATACTGAAGGATAACCCTAGATGGGATGTCAAGAAGTTCTCTCAATGTCAAGTAAACCTCGACCCGAAACCTGATGTAGAAAGTGAAGCAAGCAAGCGTACAAGGTTGGACGAAAATTTTGACTACACATCGACTAAAAGAAACGAGCACGAGTTGACCTCACTGGTATGCGATGAACGTTCAACATGACAGGAAAAAAACGACAGCTAAAGAGAAAGGAAAAGGGCAATGGACAAAGGAGGAGGACACGGATGATGGGTGTGTAGCTAAGTATCAGTGTTCAGATGACGGAGTTGGGCATCATTACTGAGTCTAAGCAATAAACCATCAGTAGTTTACTTGATTCTGAAGGATTCTAGGTTGCCAACAACACAACGGAAAATTTAAAAGCACTAAAAATCCTCAGGTTCCATGTAATTCTAAATAAAATGATAAAACTAAAATTAAAGGAAGTTTGTTACCTTTCTCGGTTTGAGCCTGGTTCATTACGGGGACCAAGAACACTTCTGCTTTGACAGGTATTCACACCAACAAGCGATTCTCAAAACGTGTACGCTAACACAATCTCTTCCCCTTTCTCTTTTTTCTTTCTCTATTTTTCTCTTTAGGTTTTGTATGTTTTTCACAACTAACCCATTTTCTCTAAACGTAACATATTCATCTGATTTCAAAATCCAAAAAGAGGTTACGAAATACAAGTTAACGTGGAGAAAATCTAGGCCTATTTCGAAATCAATTTAGTAAATAAATTTGAATCCTGAAATTCAAATTTTATTTATTAAATAATTGATTTCAAAAAAAAATAAACATATATATATATGGTAGCTATCCAGAAAAAACCATCCTTATTGTACAAACTACGAACCAATCTAAGCCACAGGATGCGGTCAAAGTGACGTCAGAAGAGCGCGCGCGATACTGACACGTGGCCGCTTCGCGCGCGCCTCTGCCCGCGCGCGTGAGCGTGTTGACCACGCGCGCGCACAGTGCCAAACTATCAGCACTGTGCGCCCAAACTATAAGCACTATGCGCGCCACATGTCAGTACTGTGCGCACACACCAGTAGCGTGCGCGCCCATGTGTCAACACCTGGTGAGTTCGTAGTTTGCACAATAAGGGGTGGTTTGTACCTGATACCAACCCTATATATAACATCTATCAAATACAAACCGCCCTTTATCGTGCAAACTACGAACCAATCTGAGCCACAAGATGCGTGCGCGCAGATTTCATCGGAGCGCACAGGATGCTGACACGTGTGCGCTTCGTTGTTGATGCGCGCACCAAGCACTGATAGCTTACCTAACAGAGTGTTGATACATACATACAGAGTGCTGATACCTACATACAGAGTGTTGATACCTACATACAAAGTGTTGATACCTACATACAAAGTGTTGATACTATGCAAAGTGCTGATAGCTTACCTAACACGTTACTGATACCTTACTTTACATGGTACTGGTACAATACAGGGTACTGATACTATACAGAGTACTGGTACCATTCGTGTTATGCGCGTGGTCAACACGCAACGCCTCTTGATGTTAATCACAGTCCATGGTAGAGATCTCGACGTGATTGACATCCAGGCTAGCTGCTACAGAAGGAGAATTTTTGTGGGGTTTAGAACCCGAAGAAGTAGGTGAATTCAAATTTGAATTACAATGGAGATAAATCCTGCCCGTGAATCTCTGAAAAGTAATCTGAATTGAAGAATTACAACTAGAAGACATCGTCGACGAGAAATTGATCACAATTGTACACTCCTGAGAAATAGGGCTCGACTTTTCCTTTACAACGAGACCACCACGACCCTTGTTAACCTCACGGAGTCTCAGTTTTACAATAAACCCACTAAGGCTCTGTTTTTCCCCGAAGTTCACTTTCTGACGCCTGGATAAAGAAACGAACAAGGAATTTCCGTTGATCTTAAGACCATTCATGCTAGCAATGGCCTGACCCGTCGTTTCTGATGAACAAAACCTTATAAACCCGAAATACTTACCATTTCGGTTCTACCGGTACGGAACAGAGGATGATACAATTTCACCAAAAACTTCGAGCACGTTTTGAACCTAGGTAGCCTTATTTTTAGACGGCGGATTGTAGATGAATATCTGATCTACTTGGAGAGAAGCCGTCTTTATAGTCTTTCCACCGGACCTTGGTGTTACAAAGCATTAGGCATTTGCTCCTTGTGAGTCGAAAAGGCTCGGATCACTACCAGTAATCTTTGTAGCCAACTTAACCGTATCCTCTTTACTTTTACTCGACCTAGAGATCGGACTAGGCGCACCAGAGCAAATCGCCTGTACCTTGGTCGACATCACCACTTCACAGACAGAAACGCCCACTTTGACTATTGAACCATTGCCTTCTCCCAACCTCTTGAACAGATGAACCTGAACCCCATGGGTAGAGGTGTTCAAATAGTGTTCATCATATAGCTACAACAATAATTACATTTCAAACTTTAATCTTTATTAATTCTGGATTAAATGATATACAAGCTTATTTTGAACTTGTATTCTTTTTAGGTTAAACATTGAAACTTATTTTGAAGTATTGATCAGGAACACTACACTGTCCAACGTCCAACATTTCAACATGACAAATACACTAACTTAAGTATTAGTCAAGCAATTTTGTTAGTAAAAATAGGCGGAATACTCCATTCCGTTAGTCATATGACCTCAAGTGTCATATAATGGATGGTAAAATGACGTTTTCCCTTAATTATTTGACCTCTCTATAAATTTTATAAGGAACGTTACCATTGTACCCTCGTTATTGTTCCTTATAAAATGTATAAACACAAAATACTTAAGGGGGAAAATGTCATTTTACCATCCATGATATGACACTTGAGGTCGTATGACTAACAGAATGGAATATTTCATCCATTTGTACTAACAAAATCGCGTGACCAATACTTAAGGTAGTGCATTTTTCATTTTGAAACGTTTGGTAGTGTAGTGTTCGTGACCAATACTTAAGAGTAATTTTCGATATTTAACATATTCTTTTTTGGAATCTAAGAATCAGAATACGCGCGCGAAACCTAGGTTTTCCTAGGTTGTCCGCCGCCTCCGCCGCCACGTCTCTGGCACGTCTCGGCAACTGTCTCTGGTTTGTCTCGGCAGAGCCTTCTTCGTCAAGCCCAGGTTGTTGTTTTAGTCCTGCAGATATATCAAACCAGAGTCAGGGACGGGTGAACGTTGCAGCGCCGGCCGTCGTAAGTTGTCGTCCCCGGCCCGTCTTGGCAGTCTCTTCTCCAGCTGGGTTTGGGCACTCTCCAGTCAGACCCGCTTGTATCTGTCCTGCTTACAGTTATGGCCGGGCGCGACAAGTAGCAGAGCCGTTCGTCGTCAGTGTGTGCAGCGTCTTCTTTAACGGTTTCAGTTCGTGTCAAATCTCACCGGCAAAGCAGAACCTCGTCTTTAGGTCTTCGTCGCCAGACCTTCATCAGGGTTGGCCGTCTTCTTCGTTCGATTGATCGTTTCTCTGGCCAAGTGCTCTTATGCTGTTGAATCACTCTCTTTTGTGGATTCTTAGTTCGGGATGGAAGATCGACATGTTGAGGGACGCAAGAAAATGGAAGGCGTCGGCGCGATCCGACGTGGTGAAACAGAGCTTGAGGCCAAAGTCGGTGGTCGTCGTTCCTAGCGGAAGCTCTCACGAACTTAGTCAGGTCACTTCATCTAAGGAGGGCGAAACTGCATCTGCAATGTTCTTGGATCCTCGGCTCCGATCATTTCAGAGGGGACGAGTTTCGTCCTTAGTTCAACGTCTAGAGGGGTCTGTTCCAAAAACACAGAACCCAGAGGAGGATCAGGCTTAGGCTACTACCTCAGACACCGTTCAGGTTACTCCCCCGGTTACCGTTAAACTCTTTGTCTCCAACTTGCCTCCGAGTTGTGATGGTGTGTGGCTGAAGCATTTGTTGGGAACAGATGGCATATCTTCATGCTATGTCTGCAAGCGATCAAATCATACTGGAAATTTTTTTGGCTTCGTTCAAATTGCTTCTGATAGAGCAAAGGAAGCCATTGTAGCTTTAAATGGTTCAGTCCATGATGGTTATAAACTGCTGGTAGCTTTGGCTTTTGATCGTTCTGCTGCACACAAAGTTAGTCGAAATAAACCAACTCCTCGTCAACATTGGGTCCCCAAAGCTCATAATATTGCAGAGAATATAGCACAAGGAACTACGATCGAAGGGTCTCGAAAGATGGCTCTCTCAGGTATTCTCGTTATGGCACATAATAATTGGTCTACCTCTCATTATACCTCTCTGTTGGTCTCCATGGGTTTAGAGGATATCGTTCTACGCTCCTTTAGCAACATAGTTTTTCTACTCACAGTCATCAATCCTACTCTAAGAGATAAACTGGAGAGGGATAACTGGAAACAATTGAAACCGTGGTTTGAAGTCTTAAGCAATTCAAGGATTTTAGTTACGCTGGGAGGTTTTATACAGTGGGTAATGGTGGAAGGAATACTATTCCAAGGAAGAACAGAAGCTTCTGTTTTTTCGATTGGAAAGAAATTGGGATCAGTTTTACATCACCTTGTTTACACTTCTCCTGAGTCTGCTGCGTTTGATAAATCCTTTTTATTGATACATAGCAACTCAAAAATTTCCTCCTCGATCTTGGAATTTCAGTTAGGGAACTCTGTTGTTCCTGTTTGTATTACTAGTATTGATCAGAGGGAAGTGCCGGAGTCGATCGTTCTGAGCATTACTTTACCGGACTCCTCCTCAGATAAGGAATGGGAATGCAACAAAGATTTAGCTGATCCTGTTGATTTTCCAACCAAGGTTTCCAATTCCATCTCAAACTCTTCTAATTCAATTATGAATAATGTGGTTCAAGGGCCTGTTTCTTCCTCGCTTGTTTCGCGTGAGCCCGAAGCCCATCCAGTTTTGGCAAAAGCTGCCGCAGATACAAACTCTTATGCCGCACTTGTTTCCTCTTCAGTTTCCCGATCCCCTTCCAGACGTGTACAACGAGTGAAACCTGTTGTTTCGTATCAGGTTCTTGTTTTATCACATATCAGTCCTCGAAGCACGGATCGTCAAGCTCGACAGGATAATTGGGATTACGTAAAACAGGTTGGTTTTAAGGCCTTCAAAGCTGATGATTCTGTATTAGAACAATTCAACAATCTTGATTTAGAGATACCAGAACGACTTTATCTAGAAGCAGATGAAGACGATTTATATGAAGATGAATGTTATGAGGAGGATTTGGAGGCCTTGAACTCCAATTCTCTTGCTCTAACCCTGAATTGAAGTGCAAGAAACAAAGGTTGCAGTGTTTTCTCCTGCTTATGAAGGGGATTCAGGGGTTTATTGTGTGGAGACCCTTTGTTTTTCATTGTGGAAAGCATTCCTTTGATGCTTGTCTTATTTGGTTGAGAAGAACTGATGTGGGGTACTCTATCATTACTGACACTGTTGAAGCATCGTTTTTAAAGTTGCAGCATCTATCCTTCAGTCTTCTTCGGTCTACAGGTTGATTACTTTTGGAGACAACCTTTGTGTTTTGGCAAAGAAACCTGGTTGGCTTCGTTGTTTTTACAGGCTTATAGTCTATGGTTTTCGTTGTTACAGACTTTACAGTCTAGTCTATGTTTTTATTGCATTTGTTTTCTCAGATCGGACCACTTTGGCCACGATTCTGCTTTTCATTGTACCGTTCTCCAGTATAATGAAATTTTAAACTCGCTTATCAAAAAATATATATTCTTTTTTGTTGAACGTATATCAAATAAATAAGTACTTAAAGGTTTAAATAAATAATGAACTGTTTGTAAATTACATGTGAATTCTAGTCCATCACTATGTTGGAAGAAGCTTTTTATCACTAAGCCAACTAAAATTGTTGCAAAGGTTGTTATAATGAATTTCGAGGGAGACAAAAATGTGAAGGGAAATGAAAAAGACGAATTGAGTAAAAAACAATGTAGAGTATTTATACACTTATTGCTTCAGAGCTTATTCAACACATTAAAAGGTCCAAACAATCAGCTATACTTCTAAAAGTTGACTTTGAGAAAGCTTATGATCACCTGGATTGGGATTACCTACTAAATATCTTAGATGTCATGGATTTTGGACTAAAATAGTGCACTTGGATTAAGTGTTGCATAAAGGCATGGATTTCAGTATAGGAGACTTAGACAAGGGTGCTCCTTATCACCCCTACTATTTTCTATTGTTGTTGAGGGTCTTCACCAACTTATGGAGCAGGACAAGAGGGATGGACTTTTGGCTGGTGTGGACTGTGGTAATCAAGACTTAAACATTTATCACCTTCAATTTGCAGATGATACACTGATCATGATCCAAGCTGATAAAGAGGCTATCTGCAATTTGAAAAGAACTCTCAAAACCTTCCAACTAGCCTCAGGTCTCAAAATTAATTTTCATAAATCTTCTGCGACTTTACTCAATCCTGGTGAACTGTCTTTGGAGGAAATCACAGATATTATGGGTTCACATCTTCAGCCTTACCCATAGATTACTTGGGGTTCAAGTTAGGTGCCAATCCTAGAGCTTTCAAAACTTGGGAACCTATTATACTGAAGTTCAAAAAGAAATTGGCCTTGTGGCAGACTAAATTCCTCTCCTTGGGAGGCAGGGTGACCTTGGTCAAGTCTTCATTGTCTTCCTTCCCTTTTTATTATATGTCACTCCTCAAGGCTCTAGTGGGAGTAATTAAAGAACTTGAAAAATGGCAGAGGAGATTTCTTTGGAATGGTTCACTCACCAGAAGAGTGGTGAGCAAGGTTCATCGGGATAAGGTTTGTCAGCCTAAATCCAGGGGAGGATTGGGAATTAGTAATCTCTTTATCATAAACAAGGCTTTGCTAGCTAAGTGGTGGTGGAGGTTTGTTGTGGAAAAGGATTCCCTTTAGAAAAAGGTGTTGTGTGCTAGGTTTGGTTGAGACTATAGAGATTGGATCTATTTAGGTTTCTTATTTCCAACAATCTCAGTTTCTTCTCACATATCAGTTCTCTCCTTAGTGACATCACCTTCTCTTCAACCTTTGGTATAGCTGGGATAGATTGGATTTTGGTGAATGGGGCCAGGGTGAGTTTTTGGGAAGATTGTTGGATATCTGAGACCCCTCTCAGATACAATTTTCAAAGGTTGTATCACCTCTACACACAGAAGAGCAACAAGATATTGGACTTGTGGAAGAATGGGGATTGGCTCCTTATATTTAGAAGGAGGTTAAGGGGTTGGGAATTGGGTGAACCTAACAGACTAGGGAATCTCATTAACCCTGTCATTTTTTCTTAAGTGGGAGAAGACTGTCCTATTCTCAGGAACTTGGATAGAGGCTTCACTGTGACTGGTGTTTTTGACAGGCTTCAACAATCTCATAATCTCTCCGCACATATTTGGCAGATTTCTTTGTGGAATGCTTCACTTCCTCCAAAGATTTCAGCCTTCATTTGGTTGATCTGTCATCATGCTATCCCTACTAAATATTTCTTAGAAGGTAGAGGAATAAGGAGACCCTTAGTTGAGATGCATTTCCCTTTCTGTCATAGATACTTTGAAGATCATAACCATCTTTTATTAGTGTGCACTTATTCTTAGAAGGTTTGGTGTTTATTGGCAGAGTGGTGGGACTGTACTTGGGTCTCTCCAGGAACTGTTGATTCCTTGTTATTGTCTTGGGACTCATTGATACCACAAAAATCTCAAAATCAATGGTCTCTTGTGGTTTTTTCACCTTATGGCATATTTGGATCAGTAGGAACAATCTATTTTTAATCAGCTCATGTGGACAGAAGAAGATCTGCTACATAAGATTTAGAGCTACACTTATCAAGTGGAGTTTGGGAAATTTAAGAAACGCCTGCCTTTTAGCTTCTTGGATTGGTCTAATAGTCCTCATTTGTGCTTCAGGAGGAAGAGAAGAGTGATTCAGTTTCCTACTTGATTGGTTTGGGTCTGTTGCCTGTTTTTTGGTGTGTGGTGATTGGTTCTTCTGGGTACCATGGGATGAGTGTTTTGGTTCTGAGTGTTCCTTGGGGAGGTTTTCATTTTGGGTATGTTTCTTCTGTTCTTTCTTGTATTTTGTCTTTGCTTGGGGGACATGGTACCATTTGTACTTGTCATTTGTGAGGTTTACTCGTGTTTTCTGGGTAGTGGAAGCAACTGGTTTTGTTTAGTACCTTTTGCTTCTTAGGTTTTGTTTCAAGAGTGGGTAGTCTTTCTCGTGTTTATTTGGTCTTTTGGATCACTACACTTGTTCTCTTCACTTGGCTTGGCTTTCGGTGGTGTGTAGGGGGGCTACTGGTTTCGTGGGTTAGTTGCACACTTTTGAGTGTTGCTGCTTCGGTTAGGGTGGTTTTTGTTGTGACATAGTCGGATTTTGCAGCAGGGTCTTTGGGGCTTGGGAGACTTGGGGGCACGGTACCTTCTGTATCTGGCCTGTATGAAATTTTCGATCGTTTTTTTGTGTTTTATCGGGGGTTTGTCCTTTTGCTACTGGTCTGATCTTATATTGGGCTACTTCATCTCTTTAGGTCCTTGTATTTTGGGTTGGGAGGTATTTTGGGTTGGGAGGCTAGTTCTCTTGGTTGGTTTGTATTAATTGTTGTTGGAACCCCCCCCCCCCCCCCCCCCCCCCCCCCCCCCCCACACACACAGTTCATCATTATCATGTTGACTATTCCATGGATAGTGAGAATGGATACAACACGAAAGAACAGTAGGTTTATAACTATTAGTACATATAACAATCTGAACCACTCTAATAGAAATTATAAACTGAAAAGATGATAGACCATATGCAAAGGATACCCCAATATTAATTCTTCTAATCATGTCTGCTAGGGTTTTTTTGCGGAGCTACCTTGAGCGGTAACGGTGCGTCCGTCACTTCCGGCTTGGTTCCGGTCTATCTCTCATGGCGTTAGGGTGCGAGTATTCGTCTCTGTGGTCTGAATCGTCTGATCGAGGGCTGGATGCGATTCCCTCACTGGTAAGCCTAGAGTCGGTCCTTGTGCCCTCGTCTCTGGGCCCAATAGGGTCCTCTTCACCGCCTCCGCAACTACAGCTATCGGTGCTCGAGTGGCCTCCCCTGACAGGCTCTGTATCAACGGAGCGCGGCCTGACCAAATTACCTTCGCAAGGGATTCTTGGGGCAGGGTCGCTAGTTGGAATATTATCTCAGCCTCCAATCGCCTCCCCATAGGGGTCTAGTCTTCGGGGGTCAAGTCCACCTCACCAGGATCGGGACCCTGGCTCGGGTATTTCCCCTCCTTCGAATGTTCCAGATCTTCGAATTTTGGCTTGGAGTTGTTGTGGGATGGGCACGAGTCTTCATAAACAGCAGTTATGTCTCCTTCTTCGTGACCACCGTTCCCATCTATTGTTCCTCTCGGAGACGATGCTCACGGAGCAAAAGTGTGCTCTTTTGGCTAGATCGTTGGGTTGTCAAGTCTTCTTCTGTGTCCCCTACTCTAGAGCCTAGAGGGGCCAGAATATCCCAGGTCAGAGGGTCTGGCACTCCTTTGTGTATCAGGGGTTGGAGTACAGCTTCATTTATCATCGGCTAGGTTTATTGATGTAGAAGTTTCGGCGTCGGGATATCATGAATTGAGGCTTGCCGGTATCTATGGTGAACCACGACGGGACCACCGATACCGTACATGGGAATTGATTCGGCAACTGTATGCTCCGTCCAGGCCGAACTGGATACTGATTGGCGACTTTAATTATGGAACCGGATGAAACAACAGGTGGAGGTACTTACCATATGAGTTTAATGGACGATTTTTCTCCATGGTAGATGATATGCATGTCAGGACATCCGTTTACCTGGTTCAGAGGACGAAGACATAATAATCGGATCCAATCTCGACTAGATAGAGCGTTAGTGTCCAAATCTTTGGTCTTGACTCTTCCGGATTTAGACTTCCTCAATACAGGAGTGACGACCTCGGATCACTGGCCAGTCCTCCTCTCCCTAGACCAGAAGATGACCCAACGTGGTTCAACCAAGTTCCGATTTCAATCCTAGTGGATACGGGATCCTGATTGTGGCCGACTAATTCAAGACCATTGGGACACCGACCCGACATCACCTATAGCGGGAGTGATCCACATGGTGGGGAAATCTTTGAATGAGTGGGGTATGCATCATTTTCGGAAGAACATCAACCATATTAAATGGTGTCAGAGGCGTATTGTGGAACTGAATAGCCGCACGGACAGGGTAGGGGTGCATGAACGGGAAGCTATCCAAATTCAATACGAGAAAGCTTTGGGTGAGCAGGAAGCGTTCTGGCGCCAGCAGGCTAAGCAACATTGGATGGGGAATGGTGATCGCAACACTAAATTTTTTCAAGCTGCTTGCTCATAACATAGGAGGGTTAATGCGGCGCTTTGCACAGTTACAGGAGATATGGTAACATGGGATACAGGTGTGCGTTACCTGATTGTGTGCTACTTTGAACACCTTTTCCAGTCTAGTCAGTCGGACCTTCGGGCGTTCCCAATTCTCCTTACCCCGTGGATTACTCAGGCACATAACGACTCCTTGGTCGCAGCATTCTCATAATTAGACGTCTGAAATGCGGTGTTTCATATGGGTCCAGATAAGTCACCAGGGCCCGATGGCCTTAACCCGCGGTTTTATCAACATTACTAGCCCATAGTTTCAGGGGCAGTTATCTGCTTCATCCGGGGCGTTTTGGCCACGAGAGGATTTGACTGTACCCTCAATGATACCTCTATTGTCCTCATTCCAAAGAAGCTGGACCCGGGGGTAGTGACTGACCTCCGGCCCATCGCTCTGTGTAATGTGATTTTCCGAATTTTATCTCGGATAGGCAAGGTGCCTTCATCCCGGGCCGATGTATTCAGGATAATATCCTAATTTCATTTAAGGTAATACACTTTCTCCGCCAAAAGCGACGGGGGAAGCTAGGATTTATGGCTATTAAATTGGACATGAGTAAAGCATATGATCGGGTGGAGTGGGATTATATCTTGGGGATTATGAACCGTCTGTGGTTCTCGTCGGACTGGAACCAATTGGTGTCCTGTTGCATAAAATCAATCTGATATACATTCTCCTCTAGGGGTAGGGATACACCGAGTTTCACGCCATCTCGGGGTCTGCTCCAAGGTGATCCCTTATCTCCGTATCTTTTCCTCCTATGTATGGAAGGACTATCGTTTCTCCTTCGTCAGGCTCAAGACGTCGGACGTCTCCAAGGGGTACGAGTTGCGAAGGGGGCACCGGAAATCTCACATATGTTCTTTGTAGATGATTGTTATATCCTCTATCGTGCGACACCGGAGGATGCACAGATAGTTAACGGGATCTT